>VWZN01008027.1:9934-24861 GCA_013396955.1 Regulus satrapa
AGAAAATCACTACAGTAAATATTATATACATTTTCACAAAACAACAATTGCATATCCAAGCCCTTCAGAGAATATGTATGTATCAAATACATGCATTTGCAGTCATGAAGGCTGGTTTTGTATATTCACTACAAAAAAAAGGGAAAAAAATTCTCAAATATATTCAGAGCATAATTTCCAGATACAGTTACTCAGGGTTCATTTTTGTCCAGAAAGCTCAAGTTCATGCTTATTTCTGACTTTCATTTTCATGTGTCATATTCTATTTATACAGTTAGCCAGGGTCTAGATTTCATCTGGTACAATCCCCATTTTGCTAATGTCATTAGTTTCTGTCATGTAATTTCATATTCTGTTAAGGAAACAGAATTTGAAATCAGCATATGTGCAAAAGCATTCAGAAATTGAAGGGGTTTTTTTCTCAGCTGAAAAGGTCAAGTACTTGTAAATCTTTTTCTGAACTGAAGCAACATAAATGCACTGCAGTGGCAGCATTCCAGTAAGGTGGTGCATTTATTGCAGAGGTAGTGCTTGAGCCTCAACAATGTGAAAAGCTATAGCAGCCTGTAAAAACCATAAAATAAAAAAAAAAGTATCTGTAGTCAACAATGTAACATATGATTCAGGTATCCCGTGTAATAAGGTAATAAAATAATGAAGATAAAGCTTTATTTGGAGTATATACTGAGGCATCAGAATATAAACAGGCAAAAGGTAAGGTGGCAAAAAGATTCTGGAAAACCTGAAAAACAGTGATTCTACTCTAACAATGGATAAATAGTAATCTAGTGTTATCATCCCTACCTTGTTATCCATACTGTGAATATGTATTGAGGACAAGCCTTCTTCATTAGCATTTTTTTCTCTGAGGTGTTTTCAATTTTCTACTGCAGATGTTCAAAATGAGTTAAAAATCAACACCATAGGTCTTTATTCTGGAAATAATTTTATCTTCTATGAATAATACAGAAGAATCACATAGAATCCTGGAATATGCTGAGTTGGAAAGGATTCAAAAGGATTACCCAGTCCAACTCCTGGCCCTGCACAGGACAGCCCAAGAGTCACAACCTCCACAATCACCTCCCTTCAACTGCTGGCTGCACTTCTTTAGATGCAGACCAGGACGTGGTTGCCTTTCGGGCTGTAGTATTTATGTCAGTATTCAGGTCTCTAGGACAGTTATCCTCTTATGGGACAATTCTGCAGTTAAAATATTAATTTAGGAAATTAAATACTTCAAAGCCCCTCAGCTATTGCAAATTCCATGTTACACACAGATCTTCTCCCAGCTCCAGATTTTCTTTTCGATTTATGCCATCAACATTCATGAGATTAAATTCAATGTAATAGTCATGAAGAAGCACTTTCCGTAAACATTGATTATTATCCTTCTTATTTTATCTGGTGCAAAATTAGAGTCAAAACAGAAGTAATTTGAGTGCTTTTATTTAAATATGGAATTTAAGCTCCATGTACTCACCTTGTAGGAAGCTGCACTCCTGCCATTTCAGTAAACAGTAGGCATGTTGCTCACCCTATTGGAGGTACCAAGTGGTTCGTGCATAAACTTGCCTTTTCTTAGCATAACATGATGCCCTTGAGAACTGAAATAAAACTTGTCTCTTACTTTACGCATTCTTGAATAACTAAGTTTCTCTTTTAATTCTTCTGTGACTGATAGAA
This sequence comes from Regulus satrapa, assembly GCA_013396955.1. Taxonomy (NCBI): domain Eukaryota; kingdom Metazoa; phylum Chordata; class Aves; order Passeriformes; family Regulidae; genus Regulus; species Regulus satrapa. The sequence continues at coordinate 11,621 of VWZN01008027.1, forward strand.
TATTAGTAATGCTTAATGTTCAAATTATGTGATCCACCAGCTGCAAACAGGTAATGCTGTTTCAATAATAAATGGATGGAAGTTAATTAAACTGTAGAAATAACAATAATATAATGTATTTGTTCAACAGTAGCTCCATTTATATTTTATTTTTATCATAAATTCACTTAATCTTATTTTCATTCATTTTCTCTCCAAAGTAATTGCCAGTAAAGACCTTTGTCAAATAAGCAACATGAAGAAAGGCTCTTCCCATATACTAAAAGCTTTCAAATATTGCTACATTTTTAGCAATGGAAGTAAATTTATAGAGGATATATTACATCAGATTTTTAAATTAGAGACAGTATGACATAAGAAATTTTTCTAATGCTAGATCAGCAATATTTCCACCTCTCTTTTTGGTTAAGCAGAGTAAGAATCCGCTCAGATTTTCTACATTACTCTGGAACAAAATGTATTTCACTTTTATATAGCTATTTCTCACAAGTTTTTTTCTTATACACTGCTCATTTTTTGTCAGTAATTCCCATTAAATCTGAAGATATTTTTTCTGAATATGCAGATGCATTTTCACGGTAAAAGACAGAAAATGAAATCTATTTAAAAATATATAATTCTTGCCTATTCCATTCTCTTACATCTAGTAATCAATAGATGCTTTTATTTATAATTAATTGATATAATTGTTTTGCTGCCAGTTGGGTTGTGCCTTTTTTTTTTTTTTTTTTTTTTTTTTTTTTTTTTTTTTTTTTTTTTTTTTTAGGTGGGGTTTTTTTTTTATTTTTTAAGGAAGAANTTTTTTTTTGCCAGGTAGGTATTTTCTTAACTTTTAAAGGTAGAAATACTGTCTTTGGATATATCTTCAAAGTATCTGTAAAAGCATTATTACTGAGGATGTGTTTAACATTCTTGAAAAACACATGCAAAAAAAAAAATTGGCATAGAAGAAAGGCCTTCTACTCATTCCATACTTTACCTAAGGGAAAAAGTGAAGAGCAACTTACTTGAGAACAAAAGCTTTGAGAAATGAATCTGGGTTTTCTCCATTTTTTTATGTTTCCAAGTTATTTAGTTCACCTTCAATTAGAACACTCACTGCATGCCCATGAGCAGGCCTGGATTCAGCACGGGATTTATAATGAAGCATTTTTTACTGCCAGATATCCTGAAAATCTTAGACCATCTGGTTTCACAACATACTTGTAGCTGATTATCTGCTTAAGAATTAATTAGGAACACATGTTAAACTGTTGTGATAGCAAAATTGTTGACATTTGTCTTATATGTGTTTTGAAAAGCACCCATTTTCCAAATCATCTTCCAAAATAAGATGAAGTAATGAAACAAAAGGCAGACTCTACTAGGATTAAAATGCATGTTCTTTGGCCAGGAATTATACCTAAAAGCATTATATTGTATTTTTCAATGTCTGAGTATAAAAATATGACACAGATTAAGCTCCTTCCCATATTAGTTTATCTCTCTGCTTTGTATAAAAGATAAGTGTAGTTTAAAATTTGGAAGAAAAACAACAGAGCATAATGCAAAGTATGAAACAGTGAGATTCAGATGCTTAAGGATAACTAAAATATATATTCATTTTCTCAAAAAAGTTAGTTGTCTTAATTTTAAGTAGAATATATACTTGTGGAATTTACAGTTAAATAATTGCCCATAGAAAGACAGCAAATATGAAATTTTCTAAAAATGGTACCTAGACTCAAATGTTACTTGTTCTTTCACTGGGGCTTTTTAAAACAAACACTATCTGTAGTTTGTGTGAGTAAAACCAGCAAATTATTGTGGCAACATAAGTTACTGCACATCAAATGCGTGACTGCCACAGACCAGTTGTTTGCTCTAAGTCAATAAGAAACAAAAATGCCTAAGCAGCTTCAGCTGTCACTAGAGTTGGGGAGATTTTGTGAATATTTGAAAGAACATAGCTCAGAATGAAATATCTTGAAATTGTAAGAAACAGCAAATACTTAAACTATCTTGACATATACTACATGACACTATTACTTAATTTCCCTACTCAAAGTATCATAAGGTCTAAAGTATCATAAAACATTGTATCAAATTCTTCCCTAATTTTCCTCTAACAGTGGAAAAATGTCACACTGTCTTGACTATGTTACTATACATAAAGCTACACAATTTTCCAGGTACTGACTTCAGCTGTGATGTGTAGCAAGACTTAAACAGTCAAAATCTACATTCATTATGCTTTTCAGGTAAGGAATAAATTACAGTCAGATCAAATACAATACAGGCTTAAAAATAGGAAAATTACTAAATATTATGTGGACAGATGGAGACAGATCTATCTACTGGATAGATATCTGGATATATATACACTGGATAAATATACTGGAACAACTGCATTAATAGACATTATCAGAAAAAAAAATCACTTAAAATCTGATGTCTTATAGGCTTACACAGTAGTTGATATAAAAAGGATTTGCTATTTTAAATGGATCTATGAATGACCATTAGTACTAACTGTCTTTTTACTGACATTTTTACTATCTTTTTACTGATATGCTGACTTTTTTTTTTTCTTGTTCTCTCTCCAGAAAGAAAAGTAATAGTGTCATGTAGTATATGTCAAGGATCCAATTTAAAATAATTTCTCCAGCTGATTTGTCATAATACAGCATTAATGGTCTCACTGAGAAAGCTGGATAGAGAGCAAGAATAAAGATGTGGTGAAGTCACACTTCAGTCTTCATAAGTATTAGTCTATTATTGTAAATTGATATTTCTTTTTCACCAGTGCCCATCAAGTGAGGGCATTTCAATCTCAAGTACAGATGAAGGCACTTCTTTCCTTTCAACTGTTATTATGAAGCTTATCATCATGATTATTGTTGAAAGATACTATAATTATAAAGATTAATTAGTAGTCAGAACAATAGAACCACATAACTTACATTAAAAATATATCAGGTTCCAAGAATGAAGCATTCAAATACATAAAATCACAATGTTTGATAAGTCAGACAAGAATATGAAAATGTATTTCTTTGTTATTACAAAGCCTTTGTGCTGATATGTAAAAATGGCAATGAGTCATCTTCTGTCTCTGCATAAGGACATCTTTTTATGTTTGTAAAAACTCTTTAAGTGTTAATTAGGTAAGGGCCCATCAAAAATCAAATTAGGAACAATTAACACTCATTACTGCTAAGGAGAAATAAAAGAAGAAAATGTATTTGGCAGCATGTAGACTCTTACTGAGGTGTTTTACTTAGAGTGAGGGCACATCACAGTGTTTTACTGTGAAAGTATTCAAAATTCCTGAGTTATAGCTTTTCCTTTTTATAAATTAATCATTATTCAAAGAGAAATGAGATGTTCTTATAAAGCACAGCTGAAGATGTACTGTGTAGTACATTATTGTTTATTAGAAACAGATATTCCTTTAAGAAGCTAAAACTTTTGGAAATACTGAGCTATACTGTCACAATTAAAAAGATCAGGTGTGAGTCTGAGCATGTCTTTCCTGTTCTTTGTTAATATCAGTGCAAAAGAACAGCTGAATGGTGACAGTAGGTTGCATTTCTGCTGGGTTTTTTTTTATTTTTAATTTTTCTTAAAATTGCTAATTAATGTATCACCCATCAAAATATTTGTTAGATAAACTCAAAAGGCACACACAATTAAAATTACTTCTACATGTCCCCTGTAGCAATTTGATCACATTTGCATATGCTTCTCAGCTACCTGGTATGATGAGCAAATTTATTTTGAGAAGACAATAAACAGTCATGAGGAGCAAGAATACTGAATTTCTTATAAAAATTATTTTAGAAGCCAGAAACAAAATGGGATTCTTCACAATTTCAGATTTATTTTTGTGAGGACCCAGCAATGAGAGATGTCAAGGGAACTCAGTGATCTAATAAAGTGCTGACAATGGATTTTCTATCATAGAGGGTTCTGTAGCAAGACAAAAAGCACAGAAGACAACAGCTAAGATCCAGACAAAATTACAATTGATAGAAACAATTAATAATTGAATGCATGGCCTTGTCACAGTTTTATGCAAGTGATCTCTGATATTTCTGATTATAATTTCATTTTCCATGTATCGTCCATTTCCTTTGCCACTTACTGGGCTTCATATCCAATACTGGATATTCACTTAAATTAAGTAACTTTTAAAATAATTAGCACTATTGAGAATATTTAACTCTGAAATCTGTTTTATGTTGGACAATCTTCTATTTTATCAAAGGATACATTTACACCCCTTGCACATTTTACAGAACCATATGTCATATAAGGTATACATTTATGACTTATGAGCTTTCATCTGCAACCAGAGTTTTCTTAAGTATTTAGTAAAGATCTTTGTCTTCTAAACTTACTAATACTATCCAAATAAATTCATTTCTATAGAACCTTCATGTCTTCTTTAATTTTCCTAACAAACTACTGAAGGTTGAAGATATTTTAAGCCTACCTTCAGTATACCAGTGAAGCAAGTCCAAGGAGAGATGATAGCTAGCTACATTTTATAATCTTTTCCCAGGAGCTCTAGCCACACTCACTTCAAAGTTCCAGAACTGCGATTCATTCACTCTCTAAGCAAGCTAACAAAGATGAGTCCTCTACAAGAAACATGACATCTTCTACCTGTATATATTCATTTAAGATCCAAGTATCTATACAGAACTTGATCAAAATGTTAGAACTGCTGCTTCCTGAGAAGCTCAAATAAAAATTCAATTACAATATGAAATACAGAATTTTAAAGTAGTTACTGAGTTCATCAAAACCAAATCTAATACTTTCAGCCTCCACCATCAGGAATTTCATATTAAATGAAGATGAGCCTGAAGGCAACTGTAACTCTTCTCTCACCTTAGACAGTGACAGTGACAGCTGACTGTCATTGTATCAAAATCCTCAGAGAGTTTGCAAATGAGATATATTTCCCTGCTAAAAGCACCTGTGAAGACAACATTCAATTACTCATTCTTCAGGGGGGTGGGGTGGAACTGAGCAATTAAAGGTAGTCACGCTCTCTTGCAATTAAGAATAGTCTCACTCTTTCAATGATGAGAAAATAAATAATAATTCTATTAGAGTTATTGCTAAAAATAGTAAACTTCCTTAACTCTTTACTTGCTGGATTGGATAGGTCAACTGTTCAGATATAGTTACTGTTCTGTCACAGCTTTAACCTTATTTATTATATTTTCTGCTATGAAGACAAGAAATCAGAAAAATAGGAGAGAGGGAACAGCAAACTGCAGAAAGGGGTCAAGATGCTTCATTTTAGAACAGCAAATGTATTTCTAAATAATTAGACTTCTAGTACTCTTCTTCTTCCTATTATGTTTCTGTACAATCCATATCCGTATCCAATGCTTAGGTTAAAAGGAAATTGAGTACATTATGTTATTGTGCTGTAGCTTCAAAAATACATTTATTTTACTTGTGCTAAGTGAATTTCTACTCAAAGAGTGTACTCTGACATTATGAGTTCATATAAAAGCCCACACACAAGATGACCAGCTTTTCCAAGACTAGAAAAAAACCCCAAACTTGTTTGTGTTTCAGACAAACCCAACTACCAAGAGAGCCTCCTATCCTAGGTTTTTAATAATAATTTCTTGACACGAGCATGGGATTTCAATAAAGCTGTATTATAAATATCCAGTTTTAACATTTCTCAGAGGGAATTAATTTCTAGCTTCAGTTAAGGAGTTTGCATTAAAGAAATGTGTCTGAATGTATTCAGAAAGTTGTCAATCAGATAAATTTTGACAAAGTGTAAGGTTCAAATTATATCATATACTTTTGTATATTAAATCATCAGTATTTTAGAGCTAGAAATACTTCTGTGTCAGCTGTCAAGGTCTATTCTGAAATGTAGACAAGAGATAACAGGAGAGGAAGCACATCTCCATTGGAACTGCTTTATTTCACAGACTGAATTCAAAACATGTTTGCAGTGAGCCTGTAGGGAAAGGGGCACAGGTGTGTACATTCAGTATAAAATATGGTGACATTTTCTTCTCTCCCTTAAAATTTTTACATTAGTACACAATAAGGACTCCTCAAAAGGTTACAGATTACAGTAGTTTCAGATTCAGGATAATCTTTATAACGTTAACATTTTTGTTGTCAGACACGACACTGTCATATATTCATATTGAATTAAATTTATTTCCTTTACTTGAAAAAAATACACAAAAATTCCCAAAACCACCAAATTTATTTTAAAAAAGCCCAGCCATACAAGAAAAAAGAAAAAAGAAAAAAAGAAAATAAAAGCATTTAAAGAAGTTGAAAGTCCATTAACATTTTCAAAATTGACTTTGGCAAGAAATATTAGCATATTCTTTCTTCCTTGAGTTCCTCGGGGAACTCAGTGTATGCTGTGAAGACCCTTAAAAGGACAAGGAACCCTATAGACATATTTTTGTGGCCTGTACTTTTCTTGGTACCATTTCTTACATTTCACACAATGTTTTGGTCAAAGATATTCATACACTTGTCACTTAGCTCCTAGAAATTTCTAGTGCATTGTGTGTAAGTATATGAAGAAAGGAGTGTCCAAATACAAACCACCATTGAGCCACCATGTCCATATTTGTACCCTGTTCTCATTCTTCCAATTTATCCCCTTTACTTCTGGTTTCTGCCTCAAAGATACCCAGAATGTCTGGTTGATATACTTATAAAATCTAGGAGGAAACAATAGGCTGAAAGATTAAATTCCACTGCTTTTTCAAGTAACCAGTTCATGCAATCTGACTTTAAGCATATAAAAATCTAAGAGAGAAAAACAAAACAAACTCTCCCGATTTTCAGTGGATTTTAATGTCCTCACTACCTGGACAAACCAGCTACATCAGGTAACCTAACAACAAAATTTCATTTTCTAAACCATTATGCATTTTAATATTTAAAATTAAGATAAAATATTATTTTTCATTGTGTTGGGCTGACCTTGGCTGGATGCCAGGTAACACTAAGTCACTCTTTCACACCCCTTCCTAGACTGTGCAGGAGAGAGAATCCATAACAAAAAGCTTAAAAGCAGAGGTAGGGACAGGGCAAGATCACTCACTGATTGGGCAAAAACAGGACTCAGCTTAGAGAATTTGATTTATTGCTAAAAAAAATCATAAAAGGGTAATAACAAGTGAAAATAAATCTTAAACCACCTTCCTTCCTCCTCTGTGTTCTTTCCAGGGTCAATGTCACTGGCACTCTGACAGAGTTGCCTCACCAAGGTCTTCCCCACAGACTGCAGGGTAATCTCTGCTCTGGCATCTGTGGCACCTCTTCCACCTCCTTCTTCATTTACCTTGGCATTTTCAGAGCTGTTTCCTTCACATATTCACACTTCTTTCCCTGGCTGCTGTTGTGCAGCATTTTTCCCCCTTCTTAAATGCTTCTTCCTTTAAATGTTTCTCCCACAGGTGCTACCTCCTTCAGCCTTGGCCAGTCATGGGTTCCCCTTGGTGCTGCTGTTGCTGCCTCTATTAAGCACAGGAAATGCTTCCGACATTTTCTCCCAGAAAACACCCCTGCAGGCCCTACTGCTGCCAAAACTTTTCCATGCAAGGTTTTTGTATATAGACCATAAAACTGCCATCGTAACTGCAGAAGGCAGTCGTTTGCTGGACACAAATATTTGCTAGCCTGAGAGAAAAAGCTAATGGGAATGAAGAATCTGTGGGACTTTAGTTCTCTTCAGGGAAAGACAGTTAACTATAAGCAATTCAATAAATGCTGTTTTCATATGGACGTAAATTGAGTGAAATTTGTCAGTTAAACAGACAAACTGTGCCTTGAAGAACCTAAACAAAGAGAAACTAAATCAGGTCCACTGAAATATCCTCATCAGGCTCACTAAATAGATGACTAGGATAATTAATTTCATTTTGTCTACAGACTTTTTAAAGAATTATCCTTTATTACATTGTGTACTAGCAGTAAAGCTGTCTGTGCTACCAATCTAACAAATTCATTTCTTTCAAGGCTTTCACTTTTCTCTGGTCAGAGTTGAAAATAATGTAGGAGATCATCCTTAGCACTTTCCATTCTAACTGCCCAATCTGAAGTAACATCAATCTGCTGCTAATATTGACCTGCTCTAGTCACAAATTAAAAATAAAAAAAAAAAAAAAAAAAAAAAAAAAAAAAAAAAGATTTTNNAAAAAAAAAAAAAGCAAAAAAAAAGCCCTTAACTGAGGCAATGGATGGTGGAGTTTTAAGAGATTCCTAATTCCTTGTGGCCATCATTCCATAGCATCGTGATTGTTCAAAGTTGAAATAAAATTCAGACTGCCACCACAAAACCGCCATAAATCAGACTCTTGAGTTTCAGAGTGGGACAAATTGCAGAGAGGTCTTCGGTGAACTGACACATCTATATTGCACAGTATTATAAAATGTTATAGAACAATGGCTCTGCACAGCCTGCCTGGAACAAGATTGTACATGAATATTTGTTTCCATTTTCAAATACCAGTTTTGAGAGATCTATTACATACTGTAGGCAATCATCTAGACTGAGGGATTCTTGCTTTAAAAGTAACTGTGCTGACTTACACAGCTGGCAAGAAATTTGAGGCCTGCTCAGTAAAAAAAAACAAACCAAATCCTTTGAGGCTGTGATGTTGCAAGAAATACTCAACACTCAGTGTAAAACTAATACTTTCTCACAGCCAACTCTCACCTCACTTTTTTTTTTCCTCAACACTAAATGCCTGATTTCCAAAACCGATCAATTATTTTACTATATGAGCCATTGTCTATGCTCAGATGTTATCAGTTCCTTGTAAAGAAGCCTGCAAGTGGAAAAGAGGCAGACTTCTAAAGAAATAGAGAAGATATCAAGGTAAAAGCAAGGATAGACAATTTCCTTGGATATGTGTGCTGACCTATAAACCTGTACAATATGTGAAGCTTTGGAAATGCTTTACACTGCAAAACACCACTGGATGTTAATGAAAGGATATTTTGGAGAAGTATGGAGAGAAATGGAGTTTGAATTCTGGAAATTTAACTTTTAAAAAGGTTAGCAAATTCTAATTAAAGCTTTCTAAACTTGTGGAAACTTTGACATTTCCCAATATCACCATTGATCACATTGACATTGAAGCAATCCTGAAATGAACGCAACAATTAACATTGCTTTAATCACTATTATAAACCTCCTGGGAGCAGTCACTGCAATAAAATTGGCATATTAAATATATGAAAAAATAATTGCAGGTGCAACTAAACATGACTAATGATCAGACAACAGCTTCCACATGAAAAGAATATTAAATAGTTTTGCACAGTTGTCAGAGCCAAGATTGTTAATGTATTGGCTTGTTTGTTAGAACAGAGAACAGGGCAGGAGGATGGAGACTCTCCATTAAAAAAGTACTATTTGTGTTTCATAAAGTTTTCCATGCATGTTTAAAACATAGTTATTTGCAAACTTTGCTGGATCACAAAATATCTGGAATGACAGAACCTGATAAGGATCATCTGAGACTCTGTGGCAGTTTTCTTATGAACTTTAATATACTGCACAATTTCCTTTATGGAAATGAAGATCTTGTAGACTTCTCTTGGAAGTTATTTTGTTGATAATGGCATCTAATCTCTTCAGGACTGCAGACGATGTTGTAAGCTTGCTATTTTAAGACTTGGACTTAAATGTTGTAGAATCACAGAATAGCTTGGGTTGGAAGAGACCCAAGCCCTGCCATGGCCAGGGACACCTTTAACTCGAGCAGGTTGCTCAGGGTCCCATCCAACCTGGCCTTGAACATTTCCAGGGATAGAACTGCCATAATTTATCTGGGAAACCTGTTCCTGTGCCTCACCACCCTCACAGCTAAAAAGTTGTTCCTAACATCTAATCTAAAGCTGAGATCTTGCAGCTAAAACCATTTCCACTTGTCCTGTCCTTCATGCTCCAGTTTCTCTCCACCTGTCTTGTAGGTCCTCTTTAGGTTCTGGAAGGCCACAATAAGATCATCCTGAAGCCTCCTCTTCTCCAGGCTGAATAAACCAAGTTCTTTTTGCCCTTGGATATGTATCTGATTATCTTCTGGCAAGTTTTGGTTCATTTTGGTTTGGGGTTTTTTGGGGGATTTTTTTGTTTTGTTTTGTTGGTTGTTTTTTATATAAAATGATGTGAACCAAAGAAAGAAGTTAAACATTTCTGCCAAAGGGTAAATAAACATTCATAAAAACTTGTGAATTCTATTTTTTCTTCCTCTAGAGTAGTTTATAGAATGAAAGAGATACTGTTTTTATAATTATCTCAAAAATCATTTAAACAAACCCAAAAATATCTACAGAAGTAATTATTGTCTTTTGTTCTCAATTTTTGTAGTTCATGAAGAATTAGATATCTGCAACATATTGTTCTTTAATAATTTTGTACAGCTATTTTTATAGAATACTCAGTGTTCCAATATGCATAGTAATTTGAACATATCGCACTGATCTTTCTTTCAGGCACAACTTCAAAATATTTATGAAGTTCCTTAGGCAGGCATTAGTTTTATTTAATATCAGTATGTGGAAAATTTATCATGGTATATGATAAATGCTTTATGTGTCTGTCATTAATGATACATTCAGTGAGCTTTACAACTGAACATAATTGTATATACTTACATATGAATGCAAAAGGAAGTTCTTGTTAAGTTAAGGAAATCAACATGTGAATACTATTTCAAAGTTCCCTGTTTTAATGTCTCAATGAAGAGCAAATTGCTTAGAGCACTAATTCCTGAATTTAAAACTGAAATTTATACTTTTATTTCATCTTAATCCTGCAGGTCTTCCTAACCATTGCCATTTTGATTTAATTTTTGAGCACAAAAGAAGAGTTGAATAATTTATGTTTGAAATTTTGACTGAAAACATGCAGTTTTAGCACTGTCTTTAGGCTACTAATACGTGCAAGGGTAAAATTAGATACACCAAAAGATATTCCACAAACCTTAGAAATTGTGTGATATTGATAGAGAAAATTTGGGATATATTTGTTTACTTCTTTTCACTTTCTCTCTCTTTTTTCTCCCCTATACCACTTCTGGAAGTATGAAGTCCCTTAATAAAATGTAGCATTTAAAAAAGTTTTTTCAAGATCAAGGTGACAAAACTGGGATTTTTAAAGCAATATAGAGGCAAACAGAATTTACATTATTGTTTTATTTCTAATTATGGTCTTAAATTCCTTAGAGATATTGATTCATAACCCATGTAATTTTCAATAACAAATTTCATTTATAAATGCCTTGGAAATGAACCTGAACTAGTCACTTTCTGGGATATAACAGGTATATGAGAGGTTCTTCTTTAGCACTGACTTTTGTTAACATGACAGGTAGAAAGCACTTAAAGCTAAGGGGAAGATTTTTTTTTTCCTAATGTGCTCATCTATGTGACAAATTTCTATGATATTCATATAGTATTTAATGAATGGCCATAAAATCATGTTCCCTAGCTTTGTTATAATTATGACTTCTCAATTTGTTGAATTTGAATCAGTGATTATATCAAAGAGGAGGGGTTTTTTTTCTTAGTAAATAACATCTCTTTCATAAACTAGAAATGATATTTTTAATGTAAAAAAAAAAAAAAAGTATATAATCTTATCCCAATAAGGTTATGAAACAGGAAGTTTAAACAGGCTCCTATAAAATAGGCATTAATGGAAACAATTTCCCTAAAGGAATGAAATAAGCTGAGGAAGGATCCACACCTAGAACCAGCTTGCTTCCTTTGACAGATGCATCCATTAAAGGCTAAACCATATCTGATGTACTTGTTTTATCAGAAAATATTTTTCCTTTTTGTTTATTTTTCCTTTTTCTTTTTTTTACATGAAGATTTTCTTGAAAGTATCGTCTTGTCATATGTGTGATGAAAACAAGGTGAAGAATTACACATACAATTGCTACCAAGAGAGAAGATGTTCATTTACAACCCATAACAATTATGTAGATAGACTGTAGGCATAATAAACAGCCACAGGAGGGAGGGAGAGACAAACAATTACTCTAATGGAGAGAGAGATGTTGTGATTAACATTAAATGCTACCCACAGTGAGAGATCTGCAGAAGAGTGACATACATGACAACTATATAAGACACACTTGCCTCCTAGGGAGACAAGACAGTGAGAATCAGAAATAGGGTGTTCAATATCAGTAGAAGTAGTTCCTTATATTTATGAAGTTGTAAGAGTATATCTGCTTTCCACCAAAGCTAGAGCAATTTCTTTTTGTTGAACTTCCTTTTTAATCTCATTTTCAGTTAGGGAATAAAAGTATCTGACACTACAAATAATAGTTGGAAAGGGAGAGAAAGAAGAATAGAGAAAAGAAGGAGAAGAAATCCAGCACCAGAACTCCTAGATAGGCAAATTTGTTTTGGCTACTCATTACAGATCATACTGAAAAGTAGAACCCATCATTTTTTCATTAATCTGTAGACAGATTTCCATGTAAGTGTTTTCAATAAATGGTATATTATTAGCATTTCTGGTAGAACACAGTTGCTCTTAGAGTGAGGTTAAGTAATGAGCATGCAGTTAGGAAGGAAAACCTGATCTATTTGCAAGTGCTTATAATTTAGGCATTTCACATCAAATTCCTGGACATTAAGACACTAAATAAATGCAAGATTAAGACAATGTTCTTATTTAAACAGCAAATATATTCAACTAGGATGCATATGTTATAGCTTTATTTATTCATTTTAACACAATTATGCACAAGTTCATAAATGTGGAAAGTAATCCATAATGGAAGACAGAGCTGTCTTCTGCATAATAAGTCACTGTAAGAAGTCAATGAAGTTTTAAAAAAATGTATGCTTGAAGTGCTCCTCAGGTAAAATGGTTGTTATTTAAAGCAATAAAAGTTTTCTTAGTAATGCAGTTCACTCAACTGACTATTGTAGCTGATCTCCCTCACATCTAATCACTTATTAATTTGAATTAAATGTGAACTAACCACAGCATTCAAAACTAATTTGGAAATTAAGAAAAATATTTTAGAATTAGGTTTTCATTGTCTTGAAAATTACACCCATATATAAAACTAAAAGTGCTAATATAGGAACATGTAACACAGTTGACAATATTTAACCATGATCATTTGAGCAAGATTCAATTTGTGTTGATGATTGATTCCCATTTCAAATGCTAATTTATCAAAAGTTTTGCTAGGTTTTTTTTTTTTTTTTTT
>VWZN01008027.1:49041-60096 GCA_013396955.1 Regulus satrapa
GGCAAAGACATTTTTTTTTTCTACTTTTTAAGTCTTCATTTTTCTCTCTTCTTAAAATATACTGATAGACAGACACTCTACTACATTGATCCATATGTTATTTTTTTCTTCAGCCAACATAAAAGGATGAGAATTTACTGATCATTAAATCTTCAAAAGTAGTACTGGTTTAGAAGTTGAAGTGGATTTGGTGCAGCTTATTTGAACCATTTGAACCTCATAGGTCTCTCTAGTTAAAACCTAAAGTGAAATTTTTATTTTCTTCTGAGAATCCAGTCCTTTCCTACAGAATATATGGCAGGAATAATGGCACTCATTTTCTCCCTAATCTTAAATTATTCTTACTGAATCAGGTTACAACTACTGCTATAGGAATGTACAATGAGTAAAGTTTATAACCTAAAGAATAGGACAAGATATAAAGCTTTTATGTTTTAAAGTTATTCCTATACACATTGATTATAGGAAATTAGCAGTTAACTAATCAAATGTCCAAGAAAACATTGCATTATTTATTCTTTTGCCTGGCTTCCACCTATCTATCTACACACAGATATGTGTGTATCTTATCTTCTTATCTTCCTATCTTANTATGCTACATTCTTAACAAATTATGGGCCTATAATTCATTAAGAAAATGTACCTTGTCAGACAACTGTTGGATGTAATTTTGTCTGAAACTATTATCCACATAATTTCTCTGTAAAAGCAACCCATACTTATGGCTTGTTTGTACTCTACTTAGCAGTACGATAAATTAAAATTTGGTTTTGAGGCTTAATTCAAATTTAAGTGATACAACCCTTGTGATTACAATCTAAAGTGACAAATTTCACTCTAACAATCCTAGTTCCATCCTAAAGGAATCTATGAATCTATGACATGACAAAGTACTTCACTGAAATATTTTTTTTCCAAATGAAATGTTATATTTTTTAATGATTAACTAAACAAAATTAATATAAACTGCAGAATTTCTTTGCACAATATATTTGTTCTGAGGTTTGTAACCATGGCAAGAAGTCAGTTAGAGAATACCAATTCTTTTGATATTAAAACTAATCAGTCTCAATATAATGGTTGTAAAATTAAATCACAATTGATAATAAAATGTGTATAATTCAGTATTAGAGGAACAGGATGTTCTTGTAAAGATCAGCATTCATAAAAATTATTTTTGTGTGGATAATGGAATATTGACTCAAATGTTTTGTGATGCAAAGCTGAGACTTCAAGCTACAATACTATGTCAAAGACGATTTTGAAAAGCAATGCTGTAGTTCATAATTTATGTTTAATAAATGCATATAAGCAAGCTAAATAATTAATGCACTTTCAATTAAGTGAGAGGAGATTACTATTTTTTAACTGCAAATGCAGAAGAATAAATTAATCAGAAGGTGCAAATACATTTCTATAAATTTCTTTTCCTGGCATTTTTTGCAATTTTGAGCTTCTGATGGAATAAATTTAAATCAGCATATCTGTTGTAAGGAAAAAAAAATCAGATACCTATTAGTATTAAAAGATTGGGAGAATTAAATTCCAATATATTTGAAAACCTTGGAAACAGAAAGTCAAAAAATAATTCTTATTTTCTTTTTAAAAAACTGGAGAACATAATGAAATCTTCATTATTGTGAAAAAATTGCCAAACCCAACCATGACTCCTAAAAAACCCTTTAATATTTACCTCCAATATCAGTTTCCCATGACACTTTGCATCTGTTTTCATCATTTCCCTTTATGTGTTGCTCCAAAAGTTCTCTCATTTTTCTAGAACCATCCTATTCTTTTCAAAAGATAATTTCTGTAGCATGGGTTTTAACTTCTGTTATATGGGTATTTATCTTCTGTAGCATGGGTATTCATTTCTACTTCCTGGAATTTTTTTCTACCTGACACTAATTTACTAGGGAAAAATTCATTGATTTGTTCTTTGCAACCCCCATGAAGAGATGATGCAATATTACTGCTATGCAGAGTAGGTCTTCTAATAATTTTTATTTTCTTGGAAAAATATAATCTGCTGAAACCTCTTTGATATCTGTATTAAAGAACAAATTTTTATGGGTGTAAGTATGGATGAAATATTCCAGTCATCTTTTTACTTAAAAATAACAATTGAGCATCTGGGGAATAGCAGAAAATCCTCTGGGTTTTTTTTTCTGAACCACAGTGCAAATAGGAATTTTTAGATATTTACAAGCAAATCTGTGTGTGTATATGCATTGCCATTCCATTTCTAGAGTGACTCTAGCTCTGGCAACTATGGAAAACTTTACTACCAGGGACTACGTGAGGAAAAGAACCTTCTTTTCTCTTTCAGTTCTGAAGGGGTTCACAAGAATAATTTCCAGTTGCGAAAGCTGAATGCTGGTGGAGGGTTTGGGTTTTCAGGGAATGCATTTTTAAAGTTCAGTCTCTGCCCTTCTCTAAAAATTGTTAAGAAGCCCACTGTTCATTTACAGCAGTGAGTCTTCCTAGGTAGTGTAGATTTTTTTCACCTGAGAACATAAGGAAAATTTGAACATGTGTATAGATGCACAGGAGCAACATTATCTCACTGCAGTAACAGAGTATCATAGAGAGGCAACCTCCTCTGGATGCTTTACCAGCAAGTGTTCTGCTTTTGATTCAAGCCAAATCTTCATTATAAATAAAGATAAGAAAATAGTGCCTATGAAGAGATTTTGGTGGGCTAAAAAATGTATTACCTAAAGAAATCTCAAAAATTTCTATGAGGACTAAGCTGGTAGCAATAGCATATTTTGGCAGTTTCCTAAACCTTCACACAGCAGCCAACCTTTCAGGCTGCCTCCAGCCATAAGCAGACAGGCACTCGACAATCCCAGCACTGAGTAATTGTACAGTGAGAAATCAACTTGGGAGTGCGATGTGAGGCTTTGCTAGGAATTGGATGACAAATGGTGATGATCAACCAGAAGATAAACAATAACAAGTAGGCTTAATGACAACATTACAAGATTCATTGGCACCAATACTTTCATTGCTCACTGGCACAGTCCCCTGGATATGCTGCATTTCTTGTGCCAAATTGGAATCCCCTCCATAATTACTTTTCTCTCTTGGTTATATTTATAATCTATTTTGCTGCCCAAAAAGTAAATTTTTATTTCACCACCAAAAAAGACATATATTTCGAAACTCACTTTAGATGAGATAGTAAGAAATAGACAGAAACATTTTTAAAGAGTCTCTTATATTTCTTTCTGTTAAAAAACACATATCTAGAAAGTTTTTTAAAGAGAAGCTGGGTTGACTTAGTGAATATGTTTGATATTGAAATCTCTATGCTAAAAATGGCACCAATCCAAGTGAGATGTGGCATTGTGTCCATGCAATTGCAGTTGGCCAGAAGCTCGGTGTGATAGGCTGAGATGCTTTCTTTGGAAGGGAGATCAAGGACTCAAGAGTGAAAAGATGCAGATGGCAGAAAAAGCTGGGAGACAGTGCCCATATGGCAATGTAGGGAGGACTGATGCATTAGTGCTTTTGGGCTTCATTTGGACTCCTAATCATCTTCAGCTTAGAGCCCCAACTCCATCAAATTGTTAAGCAAAAAAAATCACCAACTGCAAATGTGAGCATTATTATGACACACAGATAAAGCTGAAATTTCTGACTATAAACATGCTTGCATCACTGCTTTATGTTTTGCAACATATGCTTGTAAAGCTAACCATAAAGTTATGGTTACAGTAAATACACAAAAAAAAGTATATGTGAGGAAGAGAAGAAATCAAACATAAAAATTCCTTCTCACTTTTGGAGACTAGGTGAGTGGCAAAATAACTTTTTGGCTAAATTTCTCAGTAATATCTGCATTAAATATTTTGCACAGAATCTCAAACCATTTGAAAGTCTAGTTCTTGAAGTTTCTCAACCTCAGTCTAAACCCATGGAATCTCACTAAAAGAGAGATGTTGATCACAACTGGGAGTCTTAACTTCCTTTCTATTTTTCTGCTTCTTACTGTCTTTATGTTTTTCTTACCCTGGAAACCATAAGAGTCTTAGACCATTGTCATATTTACATTGCCTCTAACTTTTTGAGGTAAACACTGGCTCAGTTTTGGTTTATTTTTGCGATCATTGTGGAATAGCTTAATTTCAGGCTTGTCATCCACCTAGGACATTAGTCATAAAATGCCTGAATTTTCCTAATCTGATTTTCATGGTATTTCATTGCAGGGTATACCAGATGCAGTGAAATACTTGTATGAATAACAAGTTCTTCAAGAGAGGCTTGGTTCATATTTATAGAAGAAATACATATCCATATATATGGATTATTTTCCTTATTTATTTTCCTCTGGGAAGCATCTATTTGGTATGCTGTGTTAACTTGGAGGCTGTTTGGTACTCAGGATACAAAAACAACTCACTCAATAGGGATGATGTTCTCATTTTTAAACAAGGTTTCTGCCTGTGTCCTTACACCACAGTGTATTTATAAAGAAGTTTTTCTTGGATTAGCTTCATTTTTGAGGTTGCTCCTGAGAAATAATTCCAAATGAATTAAAAGTTAACTCATTAAAACAAAAAGAATTCAGAGTAAATCAATTCCTTTCTGTCTCTGTCCATTTCAAATAAGAGCATACTTGTAAGCATGCAACTTCTTGTTATTACCTTGAGTCTTTTATGAAGATGACAAGGTCTTTCCTATGATCCTGAACTACAGAAGACTGTTGTAGCATTACAAAAAATGAATGGTAAAAAATACTGGAATAATGAAAATGGAGAGATTTAATGCATCAAGTTATAAGATAACAGAAAAAGTTTTGTTATAAGCAGCAGTGTCTTTAGTTGTAAAGGAGAGTGCATAAAGAAATAGATTCTGTACTAAGTTACCAGAAGAGGATTATAAGTTATAAATGTGATATACCTGAGAAAAAGGTCAATATACTTCTGAGGTGCTTGAGGCAAAGTGCAGATAGGAAAACAGAAGTGTTGTTGTACAACATCCTCAGCAAGACCTGATGTGGAAAGCTGTCTGAACCTGTGATTACTATAATAGAAAAAGATGAGCTCAACCTGAAACAGACATGTTAAGTGTTATTAGAGTAACTGAGACATGAAGAGGCCAAAAAGAAATACACCTGAAGAGAAGAATAAGAAAATTTTATTTGACGGGTATTTCCCTGGAAGAAGACATCCAGTTTTAGAAGAGCTCTCTAAATAATACTAAAGAAAAGACAGGCCTGTCGTATAAGACATACTCTGCTACCTACAGACAGGGGATGTGTTGCAAAGGCCGTGGTGCACTTCCCCCATAGGAGAGGAGCGATGATGCATTGTACTGATATATAAACCAGTGTGCTGACCCCATTCCGTGTTAAATGTGAATGTGGTTTACTGACACTGGATGACAAGGTATACTAGATACTGCAGTGGGTCTGCCCATGCTCCTGCTTTAAGCAGGAGAGTGGGAGAGCACTCGTGTTTTTTCATGAGTTTGCATTTGTTTAATGTTGATTTCAAGAAGGTAAAATGTGGGAGTGTACAGCTGCTTCAGGGTTAGGATTGAGACGCAGGAGATGGTTTTTCATGTTTGGTCTTAGATGTTTATTCTTATCAGTGTTACAAGGGAATGAGTTCTCAGAATCTCAGCTTCTATTAGAAATGGTAATGATAGCTTCTAACTACAAGGTCTTTTAATAGTAAATGTAACTAATGAATAATTGCTAGCTAAATTATTTTTACTTTTAACCCAGTATCTAGACAACTATGACCTGCAGTGTGGCACTTTGCACACAAAATCACCTGAACCCATGGAGAAGAAGGAAGAAGGAGAAGAAGCTGATGCTCTAAAAACTCCATATTTTTCTATACACTATTGTACCTTAAAATGTAAAGCTATGAGTTTTCACTTTGTGACATTACATACTTCTATTCAAACTGCACACTCCTAATACTATTTCTATCACTCAAATTTGGACATTTTCTCCATGGTCTCAGGTCAAAAGTATTGTTCTCTTGAGAGTCTTCCCCTGTCAGCACAGGAAGCTTAAATTCCTCTGTGTCCAGGGTTCTAACAGTAAACCAACCATGAACTTTTAAAGTTTGGTAACATGTGCAAATGCTGCTCCCATTTATTCAAGGTCTTGTCATGTGTTTATTTGCTTATATGCTTATTTCATTTTTACATATATTATTTTTGATATTTCTTGAGTACAGAATTAATTTACTTCACCAAATAGTAAGGAGTTAAAAAGTTAATATCTTTCATGTATAGATCACTAATTTTGAAAGGAATCTGAAACCATTATAAATGATGCTGATTTAACTAAACTCACCAGGGTAATTTTCTACCCTCTGCAAAACAATGAGTTTTGCATTCAATAATGTTAAATGACACAGAGTAGACCTAATGATAAAATATAGAACACAGTCCAAGTAAATAATTTCAATAAGTTTTTGTTATAAAGAATTAATGATAATAAAAGTTTAAAAATGATGCTTTATACACTACAATTCAAAAATTATCTAATTTCCGGTCTTCTCACCTGACATAAATTATCTTAGAAAGGGATTATTAAGAGCACCTAATGCTGATTTGATTAATGAATACCAGAAAATAAACTGAATTGTAATATTTTGGAAAGTAAGTACAAAAAAACCCCAATTTTTCTTATTGGAATTAGTTTTGAGAATAATATACATGATATTGAAAAACTGTCCTTTTTCTCTTCTTATTCCATGCACATATTTTTTATAGATACATTTATTTTGTACATAAATACATCTATTATTTATCCACTTGCTATTATTGATATTGTTATTATAAATTTATTACTTTTCATGCATACTTTTATTTTATTTTATACACATTTGCTACAGCTCCACCCTTATTTTTTTACTGGAACATGCTAGCCATGAAATAGCACCTGGAAGTTTACCCAAATAAGCCACAAATAAGGGTATATATTAAATGCTCAGTAAGATACATACATGTGGTTCATACCGTTGGTTAACAAGAATATTAAACGTATCCTTTCTTCCTACCACTTCAGACCATTACTTTGGGAGTCTGTGCATTGAATAACTGTTACAATGAAATGCTGTATCACCAGCACAATACATGGTCATCAAGTAAAAAAACTTTGTCTTTGTGATCATCACCAACTTAAATTGCAATCAGAAAATGTTAATTTACTGACAGTATGCAACAGATAATTGAAATGAACTCTTACACAATTGTGCCTTTCAAATGGTTCTCATTTGACAAATATATAGTTTTGCTGACAATTGCTCTTTCTATATTAACAGCTTTGTTTCAGTTTAAAAGGAAAAGAACACATAAATCACTTATCTTCATGTAAAAATTTTTTGGTCCACTTGAATTTGTGGAGGAGACACAAACTCCTGTACTAAAATCTCCATTTTATCAGTATGATTTGATCCAGTTAAGTGAAATTGTGTTTGGCTTTAGATTTCCAGTTTGAAAAATTAATAAATATAGGTGTTTTTAACTAAGTACAGTCTTCATTACAGAGTGGATTTCAATAGCATTTCTAGAAAAGAGATTTCTGTTATAGGGTATAATTAGAAGTGTTATCTTTTTAATACATCAAGAGCATGGAGTAAAATATTTATAACTCATACAAAACAATGTACTTAAAAGATCAATGACTACAAGTCAAAATTAATAAAATCAAAAAATTAAAAAAAAAATGATAAACCCTACTTTGTTCTCTTTTCACATTCATTAGGATACAATTTGCAGTAAGGGAACTGCATGCTACTGAACCAAATCCTCATTTTTATGAATGGGAAAACACCAAACACCTGCCATTTATATCTCTAACTTATTTGCTGCTAGCAACCAAAAGAGATAATTAAATATGAGTTTTACTTAATTTATCAGTCATATTTTTCTTTTTATTTATTTAATCCTCTTTCTAAAAGTAAAAATATATTTTAAAAAAGAAAAAAAGAAAAAAAAATTTAAAAAAGAAAAAAATAAAAAAAAGAAGCAGCATCTTTAAATGCCCTGAGACAGGTAACATAAATCAGTATATGAGCATGCTAATTATTCCCATTTTCTCAGCTGAAACATAGGTTTGTAGTTGGTTTTAATGTACTTCTAAATGCCATGTGCTGAATGTTAAAGCAACAATTCTCTTCCACTGTAAAGAAGATGGGAAAATGTTTTTTTAATAAATCATTTGCAATTTAGTTAGATTAAACTCTCCTTTATTCCTGTAAGGAAATTATGCTGTTAAGTATCATCTCAAGTATTTATCGTGGGACAAAGAGATGCATACCAAGGGAGAAAAAAAAAAACAAACCAAAAAAACCCAAAAAACAATAAAGAAAACAAACAAACAAACAAAAAAATCCACAACCTAGGAGATAGTACAGAAAGAAAGAAAATGAAGAAACTAGAAAAATTCTGTCTGGTGGATTATGATCTGACAGATTCCTGTCCCTGTTTCTCTTAGAAGTGTGCAGCTTTTCCTGTTTTAGTTAGCACAGGACCACAAATGGTTGGGACAGCAAGGTACCTCTGGAGATCATCCTGTCCAACCCCATTGCTAAAGCAGGATCCCCTAGAGCAGGTTGTACAGGAATGTATTGAGATGGGATTGAATATTTCCAGGGAAGGATACTCTAAACCTCCCTGGGCAGCCTGTTTCAGTGCTATGCCAGCCTCAAAGTAAAGACTTTTCTCCTGATATTTAGATGAAACATCTTATGTTGCACTATTTTGCCCATTGTTCTTTATTCTGTAGCTGAGCTGCACTGGAAAGAGACTGGCTCCATCCTCTTAACACTTGTCCTTCAGGTATTCGTGCACATTGACAAGATCTCTTCTCAGATATCTCTTCTGGAGGCTGAACAGTCTTAGTTCCCTGTAAGAGATGCTCCAGTCCCTTAATAATCTTTGTAGCCCTCCACTAACCTGCTCCAGGAGTCTCTCTTGTCCTAAGGAGCCCAGAACTGGACCCAGCACTCCAGATGTGCCTCACCAGGGCTGAGCAGAGGAGCAGGGTCACCCCCCTTGAGCTGCTGGCAATGCTGTTCCTAGTGCACCACCAGGACCCAATCTCTGCTGAGCGAATTTCCAGCAACTCAAACCCCAGTCTGTCTTGGTGCATGGGCTTATTCTTCTCCAGGATCAGAATCCTGCATATGCCTTTTATGAACTTCTTTAGATTCCTCTTTGCCCCACTCTCCAACCTGTCCAGATCCTCCTGAATGGCAGCACAGCCTCCTGGTACATTAGCTCTAAGCAGTACAGATTTCCTTGTGTAGTGTTATTACAGATTTCCTTGGTGTTCTTAGTGTTAGTGTGGTGTATGTGGCCTCACAGCAAGACCCATGAAGAAAAATGAGTAGTGGTGGTACCTTAAGCCAAGTAAACCTGAGTCTTTCTGCATTCACACATCCATGTTTGCTTTGAACTGGCAGCTCTTGTCATTTCCTCTTAAGAGAGTCTAGCAAGGTTAGAATTATTAGAACTATTTGGGGTGCGATTGCTTCCAGACTTCACTATTATTTTAATGGATGTATTAAAATCTAGTTCTAATCAAATTTTAGTGCTGCTTCATTTAGAATATAAGCACTATTAGAGAAAGGTAATTTAAATCTATTTTTGTATCCTCATACTACATAGCAGTCAGGAAAATTACATAGTTTGAGGCCTGTATTAAACAGGAGGGAGAATAAACCTTGAAGGGAGCAATAAATATCAGAGAAATAGGTGTGGCAATAGAAAAATTGAATGAGAATAATTTTATCTTGACTTACAAAATTTAATTAGAATGACTGCATGAATTTCAATGCCTGTGGTTCAAAAATGTTTTATCTGCTAAGATATGAAATCTATGTCTAATTAACATGTTTTCTATTGTCCTCTCCACACTTTCAAATGCAATACTACTAAAAACCAAAGTGATTTAAAAGTAGGATTTTTTCTTACTAAATATCATTTGGTTTTGAAATGTCTCAACTTTTTAAATTTCTTAACTTTTCCAACATAATGACTTTATCTTTTTTTTTTTTTTTCTCAAATAAACCAAAATATAAAACTAAAACTGCAAATGGTTTGTTGGGTTTTGTTTTTCTTTGCAAATTATACTAAAAGAAAACAAAATTAAAAGATTGTACTGGTTTGTTATTGTCCTACCTACTGGCCTCTATGTATACCTTTACTTGTAATTTAGGACTCAAAACAAACTGGTTATTTGGCAATGTCTGTTACAGAAAGTATGAGGTTTTTTAAGCATGAGAGTTACCAATTCATAAGATATAGGAAAGATCTCAGAAAAATATTAGACCTCCCAGATATCTGAACACAAACAAATATAGCGTACTTTCTATACTAGCTATTTTGGAATCATGTTTAGTCTGATAGTTTATAGCAGGATTAAAACTGTCTAGCAAAATCAAACACTTAATAAGGAGTCATTAATCCTAAGGAAATGTGCAGTTCCAGTGAAAAGATGTTTTGTTGGAAAGTTTCAAACAGTCACATTTGTTCATTCATATTATTGTAATAATATTTTTTTAATATGCCTTTAATTTCTTACTAGGTGTTTCAAAAGGCTTATTTAAGTAAAGCTTTCAAATACATGGCTACAAGAGATTGCTCAATCATTTTTGGGCAGAGCAAGCCAGTTTTGGTTTTTTTTTCCTGGGACTTTGGAATACATAAAACAGAGTAGAAAGAAAAAGTTTTCTTATGCAAGGCTTCATCCAATTTTAGGGTAAATTAAAAAAAAATTTATCCCTGGAGGTGGTTCCCATAGCCCTTGGTTTCAGATGATGCTTTAAGCTAGTGTCTTAGTCCTTAGTGTCTTAGGCTCATTTCCCAAAAAGTGGAAGGGCAACGTGATGAAACAGTTTTTACAATTGGTCAGGAAAATAAACTCAGCCAGAAGCCAAAAGTCCTACATATACAGGGTCTAATCCTGGTCTCCTCAAGTGACTTTCAATTTTTCTTTGGCTTCACTGAGATACACAGTGCAAACTCAGCTTTATAAAGAATTCAAAGAAGGTCCAAGCACTTTTTTTTTTTTTTTTTTTT
>VWZN01008030.1:0-14312 GCA_013396955.1 Regulus satrapa
AACAAACAAAAAAACTCCAACAAGTAGTAAATGGAGAGGCAAAGGAAGATAGTCCATTCTTTTGCAACTGGGAACTAGGAACATCAATAGTCTCATGTTTTTGAAAATCTGTCTTTACACTGAATATAGTCATATAAAGATATCACAATAAAAGAGGACTTACCAATGAACTCTGCTAAGAAATATTTGGAGTGATGGGTTTTGTCTTCCGAAGTCCCTGTCATATGTGAGGTGGCCCTGTTTCTCTGGGGATGGCTGAACACCTGCCTTTCAGCAGGACGTGGTGAATTCCTTGATTTGTTTTGCTTCCCTTAATTGTCTTTATCTAAACCCATGAGCTTTTTTTCACTTTACCTTCCTGATTCTCTCCTCCATCCTGCTGGAAATTCAACCTTAGCTGACATTATAAACTGAATGACAGAATGAATATTCAGACTGATTTTATTATGGCATCACTTTTAGAGAAAGGATAATGTTGGATTTTTAATTTTAAAAAAAGCATTGTTGCATTCTCAGTGGAAATTAATTAGGAAACTTTTGAAATTAAGCCCACTCAGGCAATTCTTTTATAAAAGCTCTTAAATGGCCTGGACAATCTTATTCTAGTGTCAATCATTTACTTGATTCAGCATTCCCATAACCATTAAATTTCTTTCTAATTTAAATGTACTGAGGCCTCATCTACAAAAATAGAGCCCTTTTTATGACTAGTATTTTAATCTATAGTCTAATTTGTTTATCTGAATAATTTTCTTTTTGCATAATGTACATTATTACACTTAATAAAATAGTAAAAACATTTAAGATTCTTGCTAAAATGCTAAAATTATTTAATATAATTTTACATTGTTTGCATTGCTAAGCTTCTGTTCAATTCAATCTGGGGCCTGCAGGAAAATGTCTCTAGAGTTTTCATGTGTCTGTAAAATACTGTGTGGCAGATATCCTAATTTCAAGGCATAGTCACTATATCATAAAGTCTGGATAATTGGATCTCACTGATAGATTTGAATGTTAATTACTGTGTTGAAATGAGAGGCTAGCCTACCTACTACTGCTTCAGCTACTGATAGGATTTGTCTCTTACATAAAAAAAAAAGAAAAAACAGAAAAAAAAAAAGTGCATAACTCCATAGTAAACCACTTATAACAAACAGATTCATCAAGATTTACTTTTCCTGCCTTATTTTATACCATTGCTTTTACTATTTTTATTCAATTTCCTTATACAATATGTATTTTCAAAATTTCTTTACACACTAATTAGTAAAAAACATTCCTTGACTGGAGAGGTTAGATGCCATGGGTAATCTACTTTTTTCTTTACTCCAATTGGTTGTCTATTCATTGTTGTGCCCAAGAATTTGGGTGTCATGTTTAGGAAGACTATGATAACTTGTTTGAACATCTTGGGGCTTCCTCATAGTCCAAAAGCAATGATTTTGTCCTGAATCATAACCACTGGAGTTAAAAGACTGGTCTCTGAATAGCCAGAAGACTGAAAAAGGAATTTAAAAATGACTCTTTAGAATACAAAATTAAAGTCTTTTTCTGGACATCCATTTTAAAAATTATTTTTACAAGATCATTTAAACCACAAATCAACATATAATTTAATAAAATACTAAATATAAATATAATGTAAGTGAAAATTATATAATAAAACTGATAAAGACAAGTAGTATGAAATATAATTTTAATAGTTATTGGTTTAAAATCTTAATTTTAAAGTATTTTCTCCAGCTTTGAAGCCACTGATTTATTTTTTACTTTCTCACTTTCTTTTGGTTTGTATTAAATATAAGCATCACACATTCAAAAAGTAATGGTTCACTATTTCTGCCAAGACTTTTAGACTTGATTTGTGGATTTGATTTAGCATGCATAGATATAAAATTATGCAATTAGCATGCATATATTTAGATATTAATAGATCCTTCTGTCATTAACTCCAAGGGGAAAATAAAGAAAGAAATAATTTTAGGTTGGATTATTTGTTTGCACTGTGGAGCTTATGTTGCTAGCATGCAGTGCAACAAGTATTGGAAAAAATGGTTGAGGGCATAAGAAAAATTGCTTATTTTGGTAGTAGAGTTGGCATGTTTCAGTGTATGAAGCTATTACCTGAGCCAAGGAAATTTATGTCCAGAAAACTGTACTACCTACTAGAGATCTAGTGAGGGAAGAGAGAAAGACATTTTCTTCTCTAATCACTAGCATGACTTGCAGTGCTCAGATTATTCTGTAAACAAAATTAAAAAACAAACAAACAAACGAAAAAAAACCCAAAACAAAAACAAAAACAAAACAAACAAACAAACAAACAAACAAAAAAAACCAAAAAAGCGTAACATGCTGCCTTTTTCATAGCTGTTAGCAAGGTCTGACTGCATGGATTACTTCAGTCTTCCAGTGAAAGATCCAGAGTTTCAGTAGATGGAAATAACTTAATCATCTTTATTGGTTTTTTTAGCTGGTTAATTCTAGGTCTATTATTATCTCAAATTTTAACAAGCTAGCACCATTGCGATTTCCCCAATCTTTATCAGTGCTGAATCACTACTGACTAAACCAGCAAACTCAGTCAGGCTCAAAGTGGCTGCTTTGCCTAAAAAAATCAGTTTAGTCTGTTACTGAGATACAGGAGAGCTAGAAGAAATCTTAACAATGAATGTTATGTTTCTGTCACTTTTTCAGGAATATTGATAGAAACTGAAATTAGAGTACTACATTTTCAAATTTCCTATCTATTATTCTGGCAGTATCCATTTCAGGATCTAGTAATTTTCAAAACTATACAGGGTTGAAAACTTGTTTTTATTACAAAGAAACAGTAGAATTAAATATTCCCAAGGCATCTCAATGACTTTAGAATAAGCAGAAATGATTCTTTTGACTCCATTCCAGTTAAGCACTCAAGCTTGTAGAAGGCTAATAGCTTGTACATTAATTAATGAATTTATACTAACATGTTTGCCGCTCAACAGAGACGTGCATAAATACCTAAAGCACTCTAAGGCTGAGGAGTTGGTTATTGTAATCAGTGGAGCTGCCAGTGGTCTAATGAGCTCCACCATCCCTGCCAGCTGGTTGTGCACATGCTGTCAGACTGTCCTGACACTCACTAAGTAGCCCCTGCCAGAGCTGACGACTGCTAAGCAGCAGTATTTTATGACAGTTGCCTGCAGTTATGCGTCCAGGCATGTCATGTCCCTACGGAAGCATTCTTGTCCAGATAATGTCAGCATGCATTGTTTTGCCAGGGCAGGAAGAAAACGCCCATGGTAATGTTGCTGAGGCAATTTTATATTTAAAGTCAATTTGAATAGACTTTTAAAGTCCAGAGAAAGAGACAGCTGTGTATTCATGTTGTGGAGAAAAGACAAAAAGAAAAAAAATTCCAACACAGAAGCAGATGTTAGTGCAAGCAAATGGCAAATTTGAAAAGAGAGCTGTTGAGTTTTCCATGGGCTAGAAAGTCTAAGGGCAACTGATTTGGAGCTAAGTATTTCACAGAAGACATAAATAGGAATATTAAAAGGAAACATGTATAATAATGTCATTTAACTGTACTGACAGGTTCCCACACCTGATCATTTTTTATAAGTAAAATGATCATTTTTAAAGATTCCTTCATTGAGATATTATTAAAATAAATGAACACAAATTAAGCAAGCTGTTAGACAGCTTTTTAAGACACTTTTTAAAGGCCTTCTTCCCACCAAGATAATACAGTTTGAAGCAATTGTTTATACAATATGCAAATAAATCCCCAAATCCTTTCTGAATCTGTTAAAAAAACCCATCTTCCTAGTCAAACAAACCTCTTTTTGCTTCAACCACATTGCAAAGTTACACAAACACATTACAGGCTTCCTTGTTAGTCATGAAAGTAACTGTAGACCTTTTATGTTTTATTGAAGGAAATATAATGCTATTTTATCCTTCTTGAGCTGACTGGTTCCTTGGTTTGAAAATGTCCCTTTTTGACCTTAGAATTTTGAACAGAGTTAGCACTCTCATTACTGCATTAGTATATGTTTGCAGTATTTTTAAGAATGTTAGTGCAGTTGTTCAGGAAAACTGGATTTTTTGTCTGACTCCACTGCAAGATAATACAAATCTGCTAAGTATACATGGACTCATTCCAGCTAGCTTTTTATGTAAGTGCCAGATAATTTTCTATACCAAGGACATATCAAATCTAAGTGGGGACTATGAAAATCAATCCTAATGAGCCTCCCAGTGACCATAAATCTTCTCTTATGTAAGCAAACAGAACTCAATTAAATAAAACTTTTGTGTCCCTTGATATATAAATGTGATTTACCACAACATATTTAGGGGAACTAACATTGTGCCCAGAGCCAGTGAGCTACTGGGCCAATCTGAACTAGATTTGTGTTTCTCCATTCCTCTTCCTTCATGTTTGCATAAAACACTATGCTCTGCTCCCATAGCAACTGCTATTGTTTGGGACCATATCTCTCTGTATTCAAAAGGCACCTTGTTTTGCTCTGGCTTTTCAGAGTAATCAGTAGGAAAATATTTTTAAAAATATTTTAAATTCTATTGACACAGAAGAATGAAACATAACTGCTGTGACTGTAAGCAAAGGATTATGTGTCAAGCAGACAAGGTTTGTGTTTTCCATCTCGATCCAAATCTACCAGTAACACGCTAAAGCCTAAATCAGAGAAAGAGGCAGCATTTTTGCAGCTGCAAATGTATCAATGCTAACTGAAGAGTAGCTACAATTTTTTGTCAAACTGATATTATTAATAAGAAATTAATAGACAGATTTTTGAAATAATATATTTTTATTATTTACCCATACTTTTTTCTTATCCTCCATCTTACTTGAGGTACTTCTTTCCATTCTGATACCAGCCTGCATTACTGAAGTCTCAAAAATAGTCTGTATATAGTCATGGAATTGACTGAATGCAGTCTCAGCTTGAAGCAGCTGGAAATAGGGATGAACCATAAAAGTGTAGAAAGAATATTTATTTATATGTACTGATAAAAAAATAATTTCCTTTTCTCTACGTTGAAGTAATTTGAAAAGCTTTCTTTTCTTTTTTTTTCTCTCTCATCTGAATATTTCTTGGGTTCTGCATCCAAGACAGGCAAAGGTACTTTTGTCTTGCACATAATGGAGACTAGAAATGTTGATGAACTGGAACCATTACTGACAGATGGTCATGCATATTTTTGTTTTCAGTTTCATGCCAAAACTCTTGGGCCCAGCAATAATCAGCAGGCAAATTTAAGCTGGAAACAGAATAAAGAAAGCAAAAATGAATGGCATATAATTATTTTTGCCATCATTTTCTCAAAATATGTTGCGTACTATCACTATTCTCGATTTCTTAGAATTTTTAAAAACCTTTATCCCTTCTACAAAATCTTCAGAACATTGTGTAGTTATTAGTATTTATTGCAAAGTTCTGTTGATTTTTGTGAATCATTAGTGGGCTCTCAGAAGTAATTTCTAAAATTTCTGTGTCATCATAGGTCCTAACTTCATTGAGAACCCATGACCCTGCAGCATGAAATTCAATTCAGACTGCTAGACTTGAGGCTCCAGTGTATACAAATTTTTATCCAATTTAATAGGATTAAATTCTAGATCAAAATGAATAAGATACACCAATATTAGCTACCCTTAAGCCAATTTAAGAGCATCTGCACAAGGGATTTCACTGGTTTAAATCAATTTAAGAATTGATTTAACTAAATTGTTACAATTTCTTTCTGTACACAGGGGAAAAGTTACGTGAGTTTTATTTTGGAAAGAGTTAACCACTCACCTACAATACCATGGATTTTGAATGTAATTTAAAGAAATCGGGTAAGTACCTTCCATTAGAAGTATTAGGGCTAATGTGTACTCTCTGAAGGATGGGCCCAAGTGACAGATACAGGGTAACTGGATAATTATATATCACTATTATAGATTTCTAGCTATGGATATTTGCAATAAACGTAAGATACACAAATATAAAAATTACAGGGTCTGAGAAAGCTATCAGCTTCAATAAAGGATTATAAAGTTGTTATAATACAATTGCTGGTGAATAGGGTCTTTACAGTAAGAAGTTATCATACATATCAAGTTTTGGATTTTTTATCCTTGACTTGCTAAAATCAAGATTTTCACATGTATCTTAACAATGCAGCTCAGACCGCTTTTAATAAGTAAAATAATTTAGCATCTGCTCAGCAGCTGTTTAGTCCTTGTATTTCTGCTAGGAATGCTATGCAGAATGTTTAATAGTGACACTTTTGACAATGCCTACTCAGCCTGTAGACAGCTATTCCCTTGGAGCTGAGTGCTCCTTCCTTTGGTAGCACCAAATTGCAAACAACTATTCTGTCATTATAGATGATATCTGAACTGATATTTCTGTTTCAGTTCCAGCACATCTTGTAAGGGTGGATTGACTGGTGGCAGTCCCTGTTGGTGAATGCCTAACAGTCATGGAAAGCCATAGGAAACTGAAACACATGTTTCCATGTGTTTCTGAGAAACATGTGTTTCTGTATACATGCCTCTGTACAGCGCACCTAAAGGACCTTACTGGGTCCTTCAATGTGATTAGTTTTTTGTTTCTTTCTTTTTTAACAAAAGTGTTGCAAAAGTGTCACTGTGCAAAATAATTTTTCATCATTGTCCTTATGTTTTCACATTAATTTTCAACATTAAGTTGTATTTAAGGAACCATGAAAAATTAAGACCTGAATATTTCAAAAGCTGTCATGAAACTGAAGATGGATGCCTGAAATATAAAGACTTGTAACAGAATATTAAAGAATCCCCCAGAAGCCTTTAACTCTTTAGAAATCCATAACTGTATTCCAATGGTTATAGAAAACAACTGGAATTCAATATATTCTTAATAAGATTAAGGAAGCCAGAGTTTTCTTAAAGGTATAAACACAAATAACTATTTTATCAAATAAACTTCAATTTTTAAAAGTGCCATTTCAAGTAGGATGCAGTTGCCTAGATGCTGCAGGGTGACCCCTATAAAGCACTTTTTTCAGCTAGCTCCAAAATGGACACAATTCAGGGGACAGCCAAGCCCCTCAGCCAGAGTGGTGATGCATCTGGGGAATGATGTTTAAGAAAACCATGAAGCAATGATAGGTGTGAAGAAAAAAAAGTGAGAAGTGGCCCTGAAAACACCAAGGTGAGGGAAGAAATAGGGGAAAGAGATGCTGCTTGTGCTGGAGCAGAGTTTGTCTGCCAGCCCTTGGAGAGACTACACTGGAAGAGTTTTATTCTGGAAGATGGCAGTTTGTGGACAGAAGCCAAGTTAGAGAAGTGAGAGAAGGAATAGCAGCAGAGAGAAGCTGCTATGGAACAATCACAACTCCACAGTTCATGATGAGCTTGTCAGACAGGGGACCAGGGAGGAGTCAGGCATGGAGCGAAGCTGAGTATGAGAAGCAGAAAGAATCTGTTCTAGGTTTTCTTCTAGTTTCTCACTGTATGAATATGTTTTAATAAGCATTGAATTATATTGATTGTCACCAAGTGGAGTCTGTTTTGACAGTAAATATAAAATGATCTCCCTGTCTTTATCTTTGCTTCGTTATCTCCCACTGTCCTACTGAGTGAGAGATCAGCTGGACAGGTGTCAGCCAGCCATGTTTGCCCAACGTATCAGGGTGAATTATAGTAATATGGAATGTGGCTGTCTTAGAAAGACAAAACTCTGGCAACTTTTTTCAATATAAATTCTATCATTTCACCATGGTTATTAAGACAACAACAATACTTCAATATGTTCTGTTTTGGTTTGATTTATAAGAGCTGTCAAATTAGAAAAAAATGTGACTGGTCTTCATACCTATCTCTGCAGTTAAAAATTCAAGAACATGCTTTTAAGTTTTTTAAAATAGTTGACAAGCTGTGATGGTCAGAGTGTAAAGTGATGATCACATGCTGTCGCTGTTGCTCGCAACAGTAATTTTAAGCCAAGATCATTAAGGGAAAGAGATAATTAGGTTCTGAAGAAAAAAATTCACAAATGATTACAAAAGTTCTTTCAGCAGGTGTCTAGGCTGGAAATGAGCCCCCCAAAAATGCATACATGTTTGTTTCTTTTGGAGACAATAAATCTGACTCAATTTGTTCATTTAATTTACTTTGTTCATTATTTTCAGATTTTTTTTTTTTTAAACCTTATGATTAGGTATAAAACTATCTGATATCTTATTTGGTATATTGGTATTCACCTGACAAGAAAAAAAAAACAGAATCAATTATTTCTCAATTCCTCTTTTTTTCAGATAAATCTTGTCACAAAACAAAGCTACTCAAGAAAAGTTATAGAAAAAAATATAGTTTTAGGTTGGGACTTTTTGATTTTTTTGTCCCTCATGTGCAATTCATATACTTTCTGTCTTGTAGAGAAACCAATTTTTGTCAGAAGACTATGAAAATGAATGTAAATATGAGCTAAAGATAGGTAATTCACATTTTACCATTTGTTTAATAGTAATATCAAAGCTGGAGAATTGAAGGATAACCAGATATTGAACAATTAAAAAGATTATGAAAAAGCTGAAAAAGCTGTAAAACTTTGATATGGAAAGATTGGGATAATTTTCTTTAGAAGTTAAATAAACAAGACAGGATAAAGAAATAATTTCTTTGTCAGGAACTGGGCAGTATACAATTTAATTACTAAGTATGAGATTTAAACCAAATTAAATAATAGTTTTTAATTAATCCACAGTATTCACTGAAGTGAAAAATTCTTGGATGTTATATCTGAACCAAACAATGGGACAATTTCTTAAGTCACCTAGCTCAGTTCTAAAAAGCTGTAGGTAAAGCCTAAAACTTAAACTTGCTCTACCCAGAAATTAGGCAAGTCTTTGGATCATCAACATATGTGTTGGGAAAAAAGTACTCAATATTGTCCAACTTTTATATGTTACACTGTTAAGTTTCACTTAATTTCCAATGTTCTGTCTTCAAGGTTATCCAAATGTTCAATATTAAGTACTGTTCATGCTTCATTGATTTTATCTTACAAATTTTTGTCTGATTTCTTAAACATGTTCCAGCTTGTTTTACCAAGGTCATAAAGGAAATATTAAATGTAGTCAGTCTCAAGATATTCGTTACGACTTTTACAGTAACTCTGATCGTTACTTCTTTCTTGCAATAAAACTATTACCATTTCAACGTCAGCCATTAAAAAAAAAAAAAAAAAAGAAAAAAGCTTATGGTAAGTGCTTTCTATATGTCAAATAAAGATTTTACCATATAATATTGCATCAAATGACCCAACATGTAAAGATAAATTCTATTTATTTTAGTGCTTCGCTGGTTAGGCTATACATGGTAGATCTGAAAAAACCCCACATATTTTTTGATCCTGTCATTTTCTATAGATTCTTTCATTTATTTTCCCTCATTATTTTGATATTTTTTCAGTGTAAGTTCTTGAGTTTTGACATTGCTGAGATTTATTCTTTCCTGTTTTCACAGAATGTTTTATTTCCTTTCCTCAAATCTTATAATATACTTTTAGAAACTGTCATGGCTTATGTTTTATAAATTGTCTTTGAAAACTTTGTGATTTTAATTGCCTAGTCCTTTCACTATAAAAATTTCCCTTCTTTCACAACTTCTTTTCTAATATGAGTCTCTGTGTATATTAGCTTTAAATTTTTCTATAGTACCTATGGGAGTATCACTGTTATTAGAAAAACACAAGAGAAAACTATAAGTACAGCTGTTTTGAGTAATGCTTAGATTTCCGCCTAATATTTTCCCCATCAAAAATTTGCCTTTTTCACCTCATGTATTTATTCATTTTTGCTTAATTTATATGGTTGAGTAAACTTATCCTATTTGTTTTTAAATCCTTTACAACACTAAATCTAGATTGTCTTTTGGAAACTGTTACTGGCCACTAAGATAAGATTTCTCTTCTCAGTCTTCTTCTTTTTTTTCTTCCTCATGTCACTTTAACGCTTAATGCATCTTCTGAAACACTTACTTACCATTCAGGTTTTAAGCATTTTATTGTAAGAAATACATATTCTTGAAAAGTTTTGCATCTTTTGCAAAAAAACCCAAAAATCCAAAAACACACAAACATTATTATCCAAATCCCAGCAGTACAGTACAGCTCCCCTGATTAATTTCTTTGATTTCTAAGAATTGTCTGCTTTGAATTAAAGAAAAAAAAAAATCCCTGACAACTTTCATGTGTTACATTATTTCTTTTTCACTCAAAGGAAGATTATTTTCTTAGTAATATATTTTTGTAGTGTTAATATTTCTCCAAACTAAGGAAAAAATGCTTCCACTCTTCTTAGTTCATTGATATTTTGTGAAGAAATCTGAGGGATATCATATTCCAAAGTTATCTAAGCCTCACCATAATTAAACTAACAGAAAAAAGGGGTAGAACATTACTTATCAAAAATATAAGGACTACCATAATTAAGCCAAACATTTTTGTTTTCAATGAATGATGGATCCAAGCACGTAGTTATCCAGAATTTAGCAGAGTTTTATTATGATACCCAAGTATAACATTGGGTGTTATGAATGCAATCAGGCCTGGAATGAGCAGCAGTGTAGTGGGACTAAGGTACTTGATTTACCCACCCAGTGTTCCTTAACTGAAGGACAGCTTCCATTCCACCCTTCTTCCACCCCAACCCTCCTAGTACAAGCAAAATAATTTTTATTTTATCCCAAAACAAACAGTTCTGAATAATTGCCCTGCTCCTGCAGCATGGAACAAGCAGCAAGGTTGCTTTATAGTGACCCCTGTGTTGTCTTGCTTATAGGATTTTCACACTTTACTACACCTTTCCTTGACACTTGACCCTCTTTTTGCCACTCATACACCTTACCTTCTCTATCCCAACAACTTCCCAGGTGAACAATTTCTCTGTAGTTACTTCTCCCCATCAGCTCAATTTTGCCATACTTATACCCAGTTTTGATGGTTTTGATAGGATTACCTTATCTTACATAGATTACTTATCTTACATAGGATTAGTAGTGAGTCCCTCATGATCCCCTCCAGTTTTGTGTGAGGCTTGGCTCCTGTAGCCACCCGTGCAGATGCCACGATCTGCTTGCCCCACCTCTTGCTCAGTGCTCATACAGTTGGCTGTCATGCCAGGACACTCGTCCTGCCAAGTCCAGAGGTTGTTGTGTCACACTCCATTAGTGCAGCAATACACCAGTGACCCGCTCGTTTCCTGCAGCCTTAACAGTGGTGAGGACAACTCTTTCCATAAAACTATAAAGTTCCATAAACTTCAGAAAAGTATTTCTGAACCTTTTTCTAACATACTGTTGCAGGTTGTCAATAGTGTTATGTTTTTTTTTTAATTGCATATTTGATCCAGCAGGCTAATCTCATCCAGCCCAAAAATGAATGAAGCACCTCTAGACAACAAAGAAAAAAACTGCATTGTATTTTTTCAAGTGGATTTCTTTTCCTGAGTGTCACACATTATGATTTCCTGTCTATAATGCTGCATTTATCACATTTCATTTTAGCAGACTGTAGAGAAAGACTCATCTACTGTTTTACATTCATGCACTTGAATGTTGGAATTAGCACTGATAAGAGTGACTTTGACTTGAAACACAGACTCTTTCAAAACCCATTAGCATTTCGGGAAATCAGTGTTCTGAGACCTTCTGATAAGTTTTTAATTATATTTGAAATGATTTTAAAACTACAGACAATCTAGGAGAACTCAATTATTTAATACAATTCAATACACTTTATAACAATTTAAGTGTCCCTTCATACAAAGGAGGGTATAATATTAGGGCTTTGAGCAAAAAAAGGAATTAGGCACATATAAGTTTGTTTCATATTAAGAATTTTCATACAGAGGAAAATCCATAATTTTATGAAGAAAAAAAATCTCATATCATTATGAGAGCTTATAAATAGTACATTCCTAATGAACTGCTGTGTATATAATGCATAAAGTAAACAGAACATAATAGTGGTCCTTTGAGTTCCCCTTTAAGAGAATGTCTTTGGCACATTTAATATGAAAAATCACATTTTTTATGATATTTTCCTCTTGATATTAATTGCATCTCATACCATGCGTTACATGTTCAAAGTGTTAGAAAATTAGAGATTATAATTAAAAACATCAAAAAATTAGAAATTATTTGGAACTTTTTCTATTTTGGTGGTCCTTTCCCCAGAGATGCCATGTGTTGAGTTCAGATGACAAATCAATGAACCTGAGCAATTAATCTAGGGTGTCAGGGATAACTTGCAAGTGAATTAGTTTGAATTGAACTTGACTTCATATGTACTAAAAGTCCTGATGAGAGATTTTAGGAGAAAGAATCTCATTTAAATGAATGAACAGGCCTGCACACGCTGGCAGAGGGAGATGCAAATTACCTTTCACTGAACTTGAATGTGCTGTCAGAATTTTGAAAATGTTGCCCTAAGATACGTGCAGGGGGCATTCACCTTTTCTTGAGAATGTAGTATGGAAAGAGCGGGCTAAAAAACCAGCATCTATTTCAGGAGAGATTGAGTTATATCAGTTTTTAAGGAATGAGAATCCCTTCCCAAAATTTTATTCCCATGTTCTCTTTCAGAAAAGTATTTAATTTGCTATTTCTTACTTGCAATACTCCTTTTTGACTTCCAAATTATTGACTTTTAATGAATAAAATAATTGCTCATTTAGTCGTAGAGTTCTTTGAAAAATTGGCTGTCTCAAGATTTTTCAACAAAAAAATTGATTTAATTTCTAATTTGCTTTACACTTTAGCTCGGCCACTTCTATGAATATGTTGTAAATTGCTTTGAAAATAATAAGCTTTATAGCCGTATGTCAACTTCTATGTGTACCTAGAAAACTATCCTGTCTCAAACCAGGACATAGCAAATTACTCCATCATTAATATTTCCATACAATTTTTCTCAGTAGTTGTTTTGGAAAGGGTTTTCCAGTAATTAAGCAAAGTAAATCCTGATTTACATAGGAATGCTAAGAAAACCATGGCCTACAGCTGTTTGCCACAGACTTAATACTTTCTTTTATGACTGAAACCTTAAAACAAATTTACCTTCTTTGATGTTGCTGTATATAAACTCTGATGTTAAGATGTTAATGAAATGTACACAAATGATGGTAAATGTTTAAATTAGTTTCAGTAACTAAATTGAACTAACCAAGTTCCATGAGTGTAATAAGGCTGTTATAGAAACATTTATGCTTACAAAAACATTACATTCCACATATGTCCTTAAGTTTAGGGAAAAAAGGTCCTCCTTTTTCATTCTCAAGAAAGAACCTTTAAATATTTAGAATAACAAATGCCATAGCGAAAATTTAACTAAGAAGTTAAAGACATTTTTAGAATAAGATTTTCATTTTCCCATAAGGACATTGGGAAATTGTAATGTTTAATATGGGAATGTAATTGCTGAATAAATAATGCAAACTCCCCTGGGATGTTAAAAGAGATTTCACTTTAGCTTTTCTAATTGTTTAAAAGGATTAATTATAAATTCTATTTCATAAAATATAACAACATAAATATTCAAAAAAAATTAAATAAAGATATTTCTTTGTAAAAGAGGTTTAATTTTTTTTTTAAGCTGAGCACAGTCCTTTTTTTCATTTGTCTTTATTTTGGTTGTGATGAGGAGCAAAATTGCACCATTATATAGATTAGCAAAATAAAATATTCAGATTGGTTCTATTTTATTTCAGTAATTTTTTTTTTTTATTTTTAACAATTTATGATAAAAATAAAGGCAAATTTTGATCAAGTTTTTTTCAAGTTGAAAACCAGAGACCACTTCTGAAGGTATAGAACCTCCTAACTCTATATCCCTTTAAACTACTGCAACAGAAGTCTATACTCTCACCATACAAGAAATCCATGGATACAAAAACTTGAGAAGCATATCAATGCTGCAAAGTTGAAGTCCCAGATTTTCAAGTGACTTGTTTGCCTGTAGGTTGTTTTGAAAGTCAGTNGTGACTTGTTTGCCTGTAGATTGTTTTGAAAGTCAGTGAGACTTAAATTTACAGTAGCTGGAGATCATATGTAAAAAAACAGGGAAGATAGGGATGGTGATTCTATCTATCACAATTGATACCTATGTCCTTCTGTTAGGACAAGGATTTCAGAAGTGAAAGCTTGACGAAGCAGGAAGGAAAACTCACAGCCAACCAATGTGATTAATAAGCAAGCTTCAAACTTTATTCAGAAAGCATAACTCTTTTATACCCTTCTCCACAAACTTGCATACCTGTCACGATAT
>VWZN01008032.1:3017-13337 GCA_013396955.1 Regulus satrapa
GTCCCTTTCTGTGGCTCTCCAGCCTCTCATTGCCCAGTCTCTACATCCAGGGTTGCCCCATCCCAGGGGCAGAATCCAGCACCTTCCCTTGTTGGACTTCACATGGCTGGTGAGTGCCCACACCTCTCATTTGTTGAGATCTCTCTGCAGGGCCCCCTGGGGGCCATCAGGCACAGCCGGGCAATGGAGGGATTGTCCCACTCTGCTCGGCACAGGTGCAGCCTCTCCTTGAGGCCCATGGGCAGTTTCAGAGCACCACAACATAAGAAGGATATAAAGCTGTTAGAAAGCATAAAAAGGAGTGCCACCAAAATGGTGAAAGGTCTTGAGAGGAAGCCACATGAAGAGCAGCTGGGGTCACTTAGCCTGGAAGAGACTGAGGTGAGACTTCACCCAGCCCACAGCTTCCTCATGAGGATAAGAGAAGGGGCAGACTCTGATCTCTTCTCTCTGGTGACTAGCAACAGGACCTTAGGGAATGGCCTGAAGTTGCGTCAGGGAAGATTTAGGTTGGATATTAGAAAAGGTTCTTCACCCAGAGAGTGGTTGGGCACTGAAACAGGCACTCCAAAAAGCTGTCACAGCACCAAGCCTAACAGAGTTCCAGAAGTGTTTGGACAGTGCTCTCAGACACAGGGTGTGACTCTTGAGGCTGCCCTCTGAAGGCCCAAAAGCTGGACTTCAATGATCCTGGGTCCCTTCCAACTCAGGATATTCTGTGACTCTTTCTGCACGCCAATTGGCAAACAACATAATTCATCAACATTTTAGCAGTACTTAAGCCTCTGTCACATACAGTTCAAGTCAAGAAAGCCATGGAGATAAAAATTGTCCTTAAAAATCTAGTCAAGGGGTGCTCTGTGACTAAACAGCTTGTGAACACTGAAAGTGAGAAACCACTGCACTTGAAAACAAAGCTCCTTCAGTTCTACCTACTACACCGGATGTGTGTTAAATTTGTTTACATGTTACTTTTTATAGCCAGCTTCAAACTGAGGCACTTAATCTATCCTTAGATAAGTAAAATGAATTAATTACTATCAAATCCTAGACACGTTTATGCATTTTGTCACAACAGTAATTTACATGTCCTCCTTACCTAAGAGAGAACAACTCTGAATATAAAAATACAGACTACATTGTCTGAAACCTTCAAAGCTCCCCTAATTCAAATAATTCCTTATTTCTATAGCAGCTTGTTAAAACTAAAGAGTTTCTTTCTCTGCACTAAATACACTTAAGGTGAGGTACAATTCTTCCCTGCATCACAGCTATATGCATCACCTTGCCTCTAGTACATTACAGACATCTAAGTCCACAAGTTCTTAGTTAAATTACTGGAAGATCAACATGCACACACACACAGAGGATAAACAAAACCTACTTACATCCTGTAACATGACTTCAATACAAAAAGCAAGAGGTAATTCACATAGGCTCTGAAACCACAGATGTTTCATGGAAGAAAGTTCATTACCACTCAGGGTGCTTTCTACCACAAAGGTGAAATTCATAATGGAGAGTCTGGTCAGTTACATCCTAAGTATTTTACAAAATAAACTCAAACCAGGTTACCTTTAATTACAAAACAGTGAGTAATTCTTCTCTGCCTTCATCTAAGCAGAAGCAAAATTAAACAGGTAAAGGAATGGTAATATGAACTATACATCTTATCAGATGGAAAACAGGCTTCAGGAGAGTTTGTCTCTCATCCAACTCTAAATTCATCAGAATTTTCATAATATGTAGTCAGAAATGAGCAGTTTGGGGGGAAAAAAACTTTAACCTAAATATTACCCTGCTGCACAGGAAGCCTATCATGCTTGCAACATGTTTAACATATACCCAGGTGGATATGCAAAGGTAAACCCTCTTCATATTGAGGTCCATTCAAGCTTCCTAATGAATCTCAGGCATCTGAACATGACAAGCAGGCCACAATAAAATGACCACGTAACCAGAAATTACAAGCAGCATCTTTTTTTCTGTCCAGTTATACTCACCTAGTGCTTCATGGGTTTTTTCACATTAACTACTGTTTAAATACTTCACGCCAGGACTGGATTTCTCCATGTTGAATAATTCCCCATAAGAACATCTGTGTTCAACAACAAAACCAGACAGATCTGACAACCATGTTCCAAATTACATGATGGAATATGCAATTAAGAACTGGGCAGCATACTGACTGCATTCCAGTTATAACTAAGACATCAAATTCAAGACTTCCTGAAAAGACTAAAGACATTTTCATTAAAATATATTCTTCCTATCATTCACTAGCATAGCAGCCCAGTCGACAACACACACGCCAACTGTTCTAATTTCTATTTATACAGTAAAGCACAGGCATTGCAGTGTGTGAGAATTAAACAAAGAAAAGGGCTCAAACTGATACAATTTATTACCTACAAACCATTTTCTTCCAGGTGTAATCATATAATCCCACTGAGCTCACAGTTACACATTCACAAGACAAGTCAGTCGGTTGCTGGGAAGACTTTTGAGTATCTGTGTTGCAAGTACAATAATACAGCTAAACAAAATAGAATTACTTGCAGCCTGAGAATTTCACAAAGCAGCCAATTAAATGCACAAGTTAGTAAGACTAGGTTTATGACAAAAAAAGCTACCAATAACAAGATAACAAGATATAATAAAATAATGAGATTGAGCTTAACTAAAGTATCAAAATTCAGGCTACTTCTTGAACCAACACAACACAGAACTTCCAACTACTTTCTCTGACATTGTCAGTAACACAAATAAAACACCAAACCAACCCACCACTCACCAGTGTCAAGGCATCAGCATATTACAACTCCTCACACCCTAAAAAAACCCTGCCATCACAACCTTTCATCTTCCTAGGCACTGTGAGAAAACAGCATAAAGGTCATGAAAAACAAACTTCACACTCATTCTTACAGGTGTCTCCTCCACATTAAAGCTGAAGAGCAGCACAGAAAACCTTTTGGTGCCTTTGCAGAACAGAACACTTCAGTTCCCACACCTCTAAAGTCAACATTTTTCAGCAGTATACGGTCACTTCTATTTAAAAACAAAATAATACCTTGGGTTTACTGTTTATATACCAAAATTGAAAATCAGAAGAAATACAGGATAACTGAACTATGTAGGAAAAACAAAATTGAGTTAAATTCTGGGTTTTTTGGGATTTTTTTAGATATGCAGCTACTTCAAAGAATTCAAAAGAAAAAAGAATCCTGAAGGCTCAGCTAAGTAGTTCTACATTCAAACAAGCTTAAAAAGATTTGCCAATTATATGGTCAAAAGTAAGAAGCTACAGTCAAAATCTGTCTTTTTTATATCATAACCTATTTTCCAAATGTACTAAGAAAAAATAATCTTCAGTGTGAACTCACAGTCATTCAACCAAGATTCAGCAAATTCTAAACCCACACACTTGATTTGTCATGTATTTTGGCTGCTAAGTCTGACTCTAAAAGAGTGATGTGCTACCTTATTATTATTTTTCAGAAGATTTCTCTTGGGATTGCACAGCAAAGGAATGAGTGTGTAGCCTATCTTACACAGGAAGGAGAGATTTTTATCCTTAAAAACAGGAGGTTCGCCCACATGATCACCTGGGACAAACTTGGCCAGTGCAAGCAGGCTAGAAGGTTATAGGAGCCTGGGAATGTTTAACATCAAGAAAGTAATTACAGCCCAGCAAGATCAGAAGGAATTACACAGGAAATGTGAACAGTAACCCTTTCATGCCAAAAAAAAAAATCATGAAAAAGTGAGCTCTCAGCTGCCAGACCATAAGGCTGTACAAAGCAATAGCAAAATGCAGGAATGGAAAAACCACTATATATTACTAGGCTATAAATTCCCAACGATGTGATAAAGCTACACCTCCATGAAAAGAACAAAACCCCTGGTCTTTCTTCTTGCCATGTATACGCAGTCTGATTAAAGCCCAGAAGAAACATGAAAAAGTTGTAAACACAAGAATGGTCAGTTGTCTCTTCTGGACTTTTTCTTTTAAATTTATGCTGACCAAACAGTGTTCCCCCTAGAAGATGGTCAAAGATCTTGTTCTTATTTAGTCATGGAAAAGCTCTGTCCAAAATATGTAGGCCATTATTCAAGCAAGAATGCTAATTCTCACTGTTACCTATTCCATAAAAATCAATCTCCCAAATTCTGAAATAAACCCCATAACTCAGCAGTTCAAAGTTCTCCATGTATTTTCTGGTGAAACAATTTTTATTCTCTAGGGACATGGGGGAATTTGAGTGATCTGGCTGTAGTTCAGTCTAGTTAGAAAGCCTTCAATTGTGATCTTGGAAAGTGAACAGCAATCACATGTCTGTCCTCCACACAGAACTGAGACCCATTTTAGTGAGACAAGATTTTTCCTAAGCTACTCACTAAGGAAAATAGCATTCCTTTAAACCTACCAAGACCTAATGCTGCACTTAAACCTGCCCCAGTCAGACAAAAGATGAGCAATAAAGCAACCAAGCACTACTGTTTTTATTAACTTATTAACAAATATTATTAAACAAAAATAAACTCCCATAAAATAAGTCCTAGCATATATCTACTCTACTGAAAAATGAGATTAAAAGATACTTTTACAATTAAAAAAAAAAAACACAGTGAATTATCTTATTTAATCAACACACTTCTTTAGCTGTTCTTAAAATCACACATCAGAACAGCATCATCAAAGGTAGTGCCAAAACAAGTGTATCATTTTAGCTTTTTTTCTTCTAACTTTGTGACTCAGGTGTTCACCTCTACCTTCCTTTACTACCAAAGCCTTTCTTTTCTCATCTCTTCTGCTGGATTCTGTTTTGTTTCCTGTTCCTTGCCTTCACATCCAAGGTGGGTGAATGGGATTTTGCCATCACACAACCAATTCCTGCATGGCTGTAGTCTACTCAGCTACCTCCTCTGTGGAATCTCTAAATAAATAAGATCAAGGGGCAAAAAAAAAGAAAATACAAAAGCAGCACATGAGAATTTCAAGCATAGGCATGCAAAGTCTCTGCAAGGGCAGAGACAGTACAGAAAAGAAGCAACAAGGACCAGAAGTAATTGCTGACATTAGGGCCTGCGCAAGAAACCGTAACTTCCATTCTTCAGGAGATAAAACTGAAACATGAAACAATTACATTTTCTATTAATTTACTGAGATGGAGGCTGAAAAAAGAATAGCACCGTGACCTCACTCTGGAGACAAAGGGAAAGTTCCATTTTCTCCTGCACTAAACTTAATCCCACTTCTAAAGGTTGGTGATTTGCAAAAATAAACTAAACTAGCTTTCCCAGTCAATACACGTTCTTCAAAGATTAAAGTCACTCCTCCTAAATTTGCCTGTCTCCACAGCAGATTAAAGATTCAGCAGTACAATATTCATACAAGATGTTAGCAAAAAAAACCTGCAATAGTGGATGAGCCACTAGTTTTTCAACAGCTCTAAATGCAACACAAATCTACCCACAGCATATAACACTGTTCATCAGTGAGAAAAAAATACTTGAATATTGTTGCAAGACATTCTATTTTCAAAGGACTTGTACGTGTAAAGCAAAAATACTCCCAGAGACACTGCAAAGATTTTTTAGTTCAATGTGCTGAAAATCATAGCTTATTTTCAGCTCGGTGGACCGACTGAAGTCTGTCAGAAGCCAGGAGCTACCTACAAGAGCTGGTGGCAAGGGCCATGGGAAGGGTTCCCTGCACTTCCAGAAACTGAGCACACACATCAATTTGTGACTGATTCATCTGCTGCACCCTGAAGCAGCACTGTGGCTCACAACAGCGGGCACTGCTTAGGATTCCTTTGCAAATTGA
Organism: Regulus satrapa; assembly: GCA_013396955.1. Classification (NCBI taxonomy): domain Eukaryota; kingdom Metazoa; phylum Chordata; class Aves; order Passeriformes; family Regulidae; genus Regulus; species Regulus satrapa. The sequence continues at coordinate 8,851 of VWZN01008032.1, forward strand.
CATTTTCTACCTGGCATCTGCTCTTTGTGAAACCTCTGTAGAATTCATATCTGAAAATCTGCAGGAGTTCAACTCTGTGATCCTTGTAGGTCCCTTCCAACTCAGGACATTCGATGATTCTAGTGTACCACTACAAGTAATGCTCTTGAACTGGGAGGTTACTGGCATGCATCTTATTTCTTGAAAGAAATGTAATTAACTTTAAAAACCTTAAAGTAAAAAATGTCTTATTTTGGGCCTGTGAAACCACTCTATAATGAAAAAGGGAATTCTCAAGACACTAGTTTGGAAAATTACTATGCTTCCAAATACTGTTATTTGCAATATTACTAGATTTCAATATAAATTTTAAATTTCCTCTTTTAGGGATATCTACAATCAGTCAACCTAACACAAATTAATATTCCTACCCAGTGCCTTCCTCACTGCAAGTATACACACCAAACATTTTCTCCTTCCCAATCCAGAGCAGCTTTCTAAAGATAATTACCAAAGACTGAATTATCAGGTATCTACACCACTGATACACAAGTCTTGGAGAGAGGCCAGTAAAGAAAACCTGAAACCATCCTCTGTAAATATCCTCCATTAGGCAAGCATGGCTATTCTCTCTCAACCCTTACTAACATCTCTGAATTCTTTAGGTTTATGTATTTATTTTGCAATTATTAATAAATATTTTGGAAATGGGTCTTTTTAGTGTTTCATGTTTGAAATGTTATGAAGAGCCAATTCACATAAATCATTTCCATTATTGAATAGCAAACACTTTAAAACACAATTCCACTTTGACTAAAAAAGGCTCACATGCCCAAGTTAATTACATCTCTCATCAGTGAAATGCCTCAAGGTTGAAGAAGCCTCAGGATACTTAGCCTCTCCTATTTCTCTGACAAGACACAACACTCTATAGGTACAGTCCACTTTACTAATATTTTTTTACTTTTTGTTTTCTTGGAAGAACATGCTTTACAAATTCTTCGCTATTACCATCAATACATTATTCTTTTTTCCTTTACCTGCATTTTTGATGATGGTCAAATTAGAACCCATTATTCCACAACCTGTACAACAAAAAATTTTATAGTTTTTGATTTTTTTTTTTGCTTTTCCAAAATGAACAGCTTCCTGGAACAGGAAGAGACTTATCCAGAACAACGCATCAGTTCTACATTCAGGAGTTTCCATCAATTTTGTTAGTGTTATTCTTAATCTAAGGATTTTTTTATGCTTCACAAAAGCTGATCAGCTAAACCTTTCTAAGGTATCTGCATTTCTGTAAGCCTAGAATAATTTTAAAATTGAAAAAGAAAATAAAGAGTTTGGTCTGCTTTAATCTTGAACATGAACAAAGCTTTCTTTTAAAACTGAACAGAAATTTCACTTTCTAATGAACATCAATATTTTATAACAAATATTTGAAGATTTTTAGATGTAAAAAAATCACTATAAAAAAGGCTTCTAAACTTTTACAGGTAATTAGATCAATTATTCCTTAATAACACCCTAGACCAGCTCTCCTCACAATACCCAGCTATCTTCAAAGCATGCTATTACATAAATGTAGGTTTGACACCTGTACGAAATCATTAAAAAAGGAAAAAAAACAGGTACAACCTTGATCAAGCCTAAACAGACTCTACAGTTTTATACTTCTTTTGAAGCAAAATTTTATCATGTAGAAGAACCTTACAAATACTTAATTACTTAAATGAGCTAGTGCAGTCTTTAAATACAGAATCCACAACATAACCATTTTTCTAACTTTTTTCCGAACATGACAAAGAAATTTGACATCCAGGTGAAAAATACCTGTAAGAAATGAAATTCAGGGCAAACATAAACTATGCTAATCAAACACACCAAAACTGTTCGTTTCACTAGCTCACCTTAGGGAGAACGTGCTGTAAACTGGAGAGAGGTGAAAAATCCTGCACTGGACTAACTCAGAGTCTGAATACCCCCCCAGCAGCTGTTGATCAAACCTGGATTCCTTATCAGTTAAGAAATCCAAAAGGCTTCTCTCAATCCTCCTGGGGCAGCTCTGACCACAATTATCTCCAGGCCTGACACTTTCAAGGCACTGAAATTTGTGGTCAAGAAACCCAACATGCTACAGCAAACAGGCAACTTAGTCCAGTGCTCTTTTAGCAGTGCACTGGCAGAGTTTATCAGCAAAAGACATGGGAAGATTTGTTCTCAAACGTGACCAGCAGGACATTCTCTACCTTACACATTGATGCCTCTGTCAGGTGACCCCACTATGCTAATTGCTTTCTTAAAAAAATTCAGACTTCATATTCTTACTAAATGCACAATAACGTACATTCCTTTTATTTCAAATCCCATCTCCCAATGATAAGAGCTCTCCAAATGATAAGAGCTAGTACCAGAGCTAGACAAGAGTCCAGCTTTACACCAGAATAGGAGACCCAAAGCAGGAGTCAATGTGCTTTACTAAAACATTAATCAAGATCAGTGATGTACCACCTCAAGGAAAAGTAGATTTATTATTGTCCTCCCATCCAGATCACTGTGCAAATAAAATTTTTCATCACTGAAAAAAAAAAATAACAAACCTCCGCAAATTAACAAGTACATAATTCTACACGTACAACAACAGAGAATTGGAACAATTTTCAAATACAGCAACCTGCAATCAAAATTATGGAAATATGATGTAAATTACATCCTATGTATGTTTCTATAAACTATACTGTGGAAAGTGTAGTGCAAGTAGAGAATGAGTGAAAAACAATGATGTGGGAAAGAAAGAGAAACAAACAAGTGATCAGGCTGCTAACTAACAAACTACACCATGTGTTTTCAGAAATGGCCCTTAATAAGATTTTTTAAAAAAACAAAACACCACTGACTTTTGGAGCATTGTGTTCATTTTCACAGAAGTGAAAAGAAATAATCCAAAGCAAGAAACTTCTCCAGGATCATACATACATCTTGGGATTCAGCTGATGATGTAAAAACATGGAGTGGTGGCTTTTAAATGTGTGACAATCCTAAAGAGCAAAACTTACTTTTCAGATGTTCAAACCCTCAATAATAATAAGTTTAAAAGTTAACTATTATTTTAGACTTATCATCCCTGGCACAGTACCGCTCAGTTACTGAAGTTTTTCTGCCTTGACAGGGGAATTCCACTTCTAGGATTCACGCAGCAAAAATGTTTCAGTATAAATCGTGGCTATTCTAAGCCAGGAAAATGTCCCATGGATTGCTAAATTACCATCTTTCAGGCAAGTTCTCTGTAATTAAGGTATCAATTATAATTTCACAGGCATGTTTTATTTTATAAATAAACTCTGTTTCCACAATTTGAGCTGTGGGAAAGAATGTCTGCGTCAAAGCAACAACCCTTGCAGCACGGCAAGTTTTGAACTGAATGCCAGCTCTAAATGTTATAACATGGATTCTAGCATGGAAAAAATAGGAGGAAGACTTCCCTCTCACCCCCAAATTCCCACAAGCCTTCTGAATTTTTTTATTCCTGTCATGGCACCTCCCTGACATCTGCTCTTTGCTGCTCTAGAGCCAAATACAACAAATTTAACTCAATCTGCTGCTAAACACACCAAAAGTAAAAAGTGCAACCTGCTCTAAAAAGACAGAAAAGGACATTTAAGTGGGAATGAGAAAAAGCCGATTCTGTAGTCTTTTCCTGTTGAACACTGCCTCTGATGCTTTTATCACAAAGTTTTATATTTGAGTTTGATAGAGACTGAAAGCAAACAGTTTCCAGGACTTGAACCATGCCAAGAGGAAAGACTGGCAGAGCAACAAGCATGCTCATTTAATTAAGATACCCCCACTGCTATTTTTATGACTTTTTACATACTTGCTGGGAGTTGGCAGGGTGACACAGAAGGCCAGCGTTAGCTCATTTCATCCTCCCAAAATATTCCATCACTCTAGGTACAGAACAAACTTGTGTACTGACTCCAATTAAATTACTGAAGGAACACCGACTTAATGCATGAGCCCAGGCAATAGAAAAATCAAAGCTGAACAGAACAGTGTCTCACAAGTAGCAAATCACAAGAACAACTGGCCTATGTAAATTCTTTCCAATTTCATGAGGACCCTGATTTTAATCCCCAAAACCTCTTTTCCAACACCCACATCTACAAGAGAAACAAAGTAAATCAGTGCATCCTACCAAGGGAACTAAACATATTACCTAGTGGGTATCTCAGCTAGGTACAATCCAATACAGGGAAAGAGAGCAAACAAATAAATGATATGCTGTAACTCCTTCACCCAACTAGGGATAGACTCGAATTCTTTTACTCAAACCATCAATACATGGTTTTTAGATGAGCCTTATTAAAAATCATGATGGAAAAAATAATTTTGCAAGTGACAAAAAGATGAGGGCTTACATTTTTTTCCAGGAGAAAAGGTAATCCGAGCCTCTGTAAACATCCTTGCACTCTAAGTTATCCAATTTCCATTAGAATTTTTCTAAATTA
>VWZN01008032.1:20044-33921 GCA_013396955.1 Regulus satrapa
TCCCAGCCGCTCCCTGAAACGGATGGTTGTCAGGCGGTGGGATGGGGGGAGTTTCGAGGGGTAGCCCAGAAAAAGGAGTCTCTGGAAGGTACAGGAATTGTGCCGGGAAATAAGCGTAAGGGTCTTGAAAGCACTAGGTCGGAGGGAGCGCAGAGCCGGCTTGAAGGCGAGCGGCGTCCCGGCCTTATCGGCAATAGTGTGGCCAGCAGGATGAGGACTGTGGCTGTGCTTCTGTACTTGGCAGTGGTGAGGCCACGTCTCAAGTACTGAGCTTGGATTTGGGGCCCTCATTTTCATGGGGACATTGAGGTGCTGGAGCGTGTCCAGGGAACAGCAGCAAAGCTGGTGAAGCCTCTGAAGTCTGATGAAGACTGAGGGAGCTGGGGATGTTTAGTCTGGAGAAAAGGAGGAACAGGGAGGACCTTATTGCTCTTAGCTACCTAAAAGGAGGTTGGAGTGAGGTTGGGGGCCAGTCTCACAAGTAAAAGGTGATGGGACTGCAGGAAATGGCCTCAAAGTTGTGACAGGGAAGGTTTAGCTTGGATAAGAAGCAAATAATCTTCAGTATCTTCACAGCCTCACACAGCATGCACAGGTAATCAGGCCCAACCAGCATGGCTATATTAAAGGCAGGTCCTGATTCACTGACCTGTTCCTCTGTGATTGTGATCCCCGTAGTGGACGAGGGGAAGGCTGTGGATGTGTCTGCCTGGACATCAGTAAAGCCTATGATGCCATTTCCCACAGCATTCTGGAGAAACTATTGATCATGGCATGGACAGGTGTGCTCTTCAATGTGTAAAAAAACTGTCCAGGTGGCCAGGCCTAGAGAGAGTTGGTGAATGGGGCTTTTGCCATGCATCAGTGCAGATGGAAATGCCAAAATGTGGTCATGAAGAGGTGAACCACTGTGCTCTGTGGTGCTGACAACTGGAGCCATTATAGGAACAACAGCAACAGAGAACTTCCCACCCTCCCATAATCCATGGAGTTTTAGAACATTAATTGTTACCCTATTCTTCCGTCTTGCACTTCAGTNTCATGGGGACATTGAGGTGCTGGAGCGTGTCCAGGGAACAGCAGCAAAGCTGGTGAAGCCTCTGAAGTCTGATGAAGACTGAGGGAGCTGGGGATGTTTAGTCTGGAGAAAAGGAGGAACAGGGAGGACCTTATTGCTCTTAGCTACCTAAGAGGAGGTTGGAGTGAGGTGGGGGCCAGTCTCACAAGTAACAGGTGATGGGACAACAGGAAATGGCCTCAAAGTTGTGACAGGGAAGGTTTAGCTTGGATAAGAAGCAAATAATCTTCAGTATCTTCACAGCCTCACACAGCATGCACAGGTAATCAGGCCCAACCAGCATGGCTATATTAAAGGCAGGTCCTGATTCACTGACCTGTTCCTCTGTGATTGTGATCCCCGTAGTGGACGAGGGGAAGGCTGTGGATGTGTCTGCCTGGACATCAGTAAAGCCTATGATGCCATTTCCCACAGCATTCTGGAGAAACTATTGATCATGGCATGGACAGGTGTGCTCTTCAATGTGTAAAAAAACTGTCCAGGTGGCCAGGCCTAGAGAGAGTTGGTGAATGGGGCTTTTGCCATGCATCAGTGCAGATGGAAATGCCAAAATGTGGTCATGAAGAGGTGAACCACTGTGCTCTGTGGTGCTGACAACTGGAGCCATTATAGGAACAACAGCAACAGAGAACTTCCCACCCTCCCATAATTCATGGAGTTTTAGAGCATTAATCGTTACCCTACTCTTCTGTCTTGCACTTCAGTCTACATGGAGGAATTCTACATCACCTGAAGAGAAAATCCTCCCACATGCAGTAGGGTATTGCTGCATAGTACTCGTTTGCTTTAGACCAGGCAGAGAATCATTTAGGTTGATGCTGGTTTAGGTAGTTAAGTTTGTAGTTCTTCAGAACAATGTTACTTAAAGATGATGAAGGAACTTTAATCCACTGCACTAGAGCACAGACTCAAAGAAGTTGGGAAACTTGAACAATACCAAACGCAGGCTTTGGAAAACCTCTTAGTACCAGACTTCTGCTTCCTACAGATTAGACCTCCTGCTGACTATTTGTACTTTTTAAATGTATAAGAGATTTAAGCTTTAATATCTGCACCTCAGTTCACCTACCTTTGAAACAGCAGTAGTAATTCTGACTTAAATATTGTGATGATACATTAATAAATATGAGCAAGACTCTTTGAAGTTGAAATATATAATGAGATTTAAGTACATTCCTTTTTGTCATGATTAACCTGTCAGACATTTAAGTGCTGAAACACTGCTTTTGGAATAAAAAAAAAAAGGAAAAATGCCAACTAAGATAATAAAGAAGCCAAGATCCAGATAAGCAGAACAAGAAACTAAAATAAATACAGGGGGAAAATCCAAAGGACAGAGCAGATCAGAATTTACAGCTCAGAAAAATGAGAAGAAAAAGAACTGGAAATAGATGCTGCTGAAAATCAGAAGGGTGGTTAATATGCTACTAAGAAACACCTTTGCATACGATTCCAAGTGACTGTGTATTAAGACAATGTGTCAGAGAAGTCTCGGCAGCAGTTTAGCTCCCACAGTCTCAAACAGATCAGTGGTGCCCTATAAGTTCTTGTTTCTTCTCCTCCTGTAGAGAAGTCTACAGCACTACAGATACATGAGCTCAAGTACCTCTGGTGTCAAGGATGGCAGAGTGGAGATTTTCAGATAGTGGTTTTGGTCTTATCTTGAAACAGACAATGAGAAAACTGAGGCTGGGCAGAGTCCCATAGGTGAAGTAAAAAGATTTCAGTCTGCTGAAGTGGTACAAGATTGACTTGCAAGACTTCTTAAAGCAGTTCATGGACAGCAAGCAGAATAATCCTGCACACATGAACACACCCTATTCCAAATCCTGGAATGGATTAGAGATGCTTAATTTTAGTATTTCCCTTTATGATAATAGATATCTCCAGATTTAAGGCCAAAACCATTTCTCTTCATTTGCACAGAAGATGAGATTCCATCACTGCCAGTGGTCGGCACAGTGGTCAAAAAAACAGCACTCTGGATGGTTAATCACCCACCTGGCCAGAAAGAGAAAGTAAATACACTGTAATTGCTCATTTAGTACACCTCTTGTTCTGTTATATTTTTAAAAGTTGGACACATGTAACTGAGAACTGTATCATCATCAAGAGCGTGAAATCCAAAATCAGGCTGGTTGGTATTTCCTGAATTCTCAGGATGTGATTTTTCAACCTCCTAAAATTCTTTCAATGTAGCTTCTGTGTTGTGAATTTATGTCCTTTATTATTGCTTTATGGAAGAGAGTAGGAACATATTTTAAGTATTTATTATCCTTCTTTTGACATGACACTTTCAAAAGCTTCTAAGAAATCGTAAAGTAAGAAAAATCTCTCTTTGAACTGATTTTGTACCGTCTTAGGTTGACTGATTTTTCAGAGACAGCAATAGATTTCAGCAACATGAAAGGCTTGACTGGTGATGCCAAATAAAAATTATTTTTAAAACCCCACAAGCTGCTGTTCTAAAGTTTTCATTTTGTGCCCAACAAGTTGATCTCTGTCCTTCAAGGTAGTAAAATACTGTGACAAGCCAAGAACACATAGTTCTTGTCTCTTTTTTTTTTTTGTTTTTCTTAATGAGAAGCCAAGGAAACACTCATGACTGAGAGGAAACCTGCAGGCTTGCAAGCAGGAAGAAGCAAAACTCCCTCCTTTCAGTTTCATGAAATGTTTTTTACTGCTACTGTGGACTAAAAAGCCTCTACAAAGAACTATAACATTGTGAAGGATTTTTAAAAATGCAGACTTTTGAAAAAAAAAAAAAAGTATATACAAAAAATATTTTTGAAATGGGATGATAGGAAAAAAAAATAAACTATACTTTAAAATGTGGGGAAACTGAGCTTTTGCAAACAGATTAAAGAAGGTGAAGAGAAACTGAAAATAAGCACCGGATTCAATGGGAATGGCAGAAATTAGTGATTCAGAAGTAATGAAGATCATTATGTTTACATTCATTTAGAAAGGAACTTCCATGAAGATTGGACAACTTAGAACTAACAAAAGGTGAATAGAAATAGCTGTTCCTAAAAAGCAGTGAAGGAAACATTTGAAAAATGTGCAGAGTTGTAAGTCCGTCAGCCAGCCCAGCTGCTGTGCATCCTAGGGGATAAAAGATATTTGCTGAGAAACTTCCTGTAGCACTGTCAGTGAAGCTTGGAAAGAGGGACAAATACTGGAAAAAAAATCTAATGTGACCTCTTTTTTCAGTGGAAGTATAGAATGACCTTTGTAACTGCAATCCATTCTTGACTGCTATGTATCTTATTCCAGCAATGCTGTATAGCAAGAGTATGTTGTGTCCAGAGACAAGGATTAAATTGCTTTTGTTTAGAATTTTGACTTAGTTCATGAAGATGTTATGCTGACAATGAAGAGATGCTTTGTAAAAATAAACTTCTGAATGAAGACTGAACCTCACAGAGAGACCATTCACAGACAGCCGTGCTTTTAACACCTGATGGTCTGTTGGCTTTCTGGATGGCTTGTCACAGGTTCTCATAAAAATCTTTATTTGTGTGTTTTGCAATATGTCTCTTATGTAATACCAGGAAGTTCCCCTCTGTTTCAGTTTTGTAATGCAGAAGACTTGCACGTTGGGACTTTGCTTCTTGCAGATGATTGTGCCAGGGTAGAGTTTGCACAGGACCTTCTGGGAGGCCAAGGCTGGCACACATGCAGCTGTGTCTAGCAGAGCTGCAGCATTGTGGGTGAACAAATTGGATCTTGGATCACAGGACAGACCCATTGGTTTTAATGAAAATTGCAATCTGGCTTTGTTTTAAACCATACTATAGGTATCTGCAGAGGGTATGGGAATGAGATACATGGGAGATTGGACTACAAATAAATTTTGTCATTTTAATCTCAAGAAATTTAAAACACTCCTTTAGTACCTCTTGAGGCAGCTCTTGCTATTTTCTTTCTTTCATTTCAAAGAATTAATTTTAATACTTTATGCCACTCGGTGAGCAAGAAAACTATATTCTCCTTTTCCATTAGGCACTGAGGCAAGGAAGCCTTAATGCTTTTTGCAGGGTTTCTCAGCGAATCCCAGCAAGTCTGTTCTGCCCAGACTGACAATTAAGACAGAGGCTTCTGTTAGAGGCAAACCATATAAGAAAAGGATCCTGGTGTGAAAAAGCTGAGATTCACTGAGCTAGTGGCAGTCTTCTCTAGAAAGTTTTTTTCCTTGTCTGCTCTTTATAATATATATTTAAAGTTGTGTTTGTTGTTGTTGTTTTCTTTTAACATTACTGGGCAGCCTATAATTTCTACATCCCTTGTCTTCAGTGTACTTCACTACACAAGAGAGTTATAAATACATCTAAATTTATTTGGTCGACTTCTGTGTTTATACAGTTCCCACTGAAGTGAGGTCACTGAACTAGAGAACTGACTCTCCGACTGGTTCTCAAACCCTTGTAGCATCTCACTGTCATTCTTGGCACGTGAAGCGTGACCTCTTGTCCCACAGTGGCCAGCCATACTAGCAAGAGCTTTTATCATAGTCACTTAGTCCACATTTAATTAGGACTTTTTTTTTTTTCACAGCAGTGCATCTACATGGCAGTTTTATTTTTCGTTTCCATTAGTAACTCTGTGGTGTACAGATAAAAGTGACAAAGAAAAGGTCCCTAAATGCTTATGTTTCTAGAAAACCATAATATGGGGAGAAAAAACCTGGAAACTATAGTCAGATTTTATGTGCTCCTATTTCCCAACTGAATTTTAGAAATCATGGGAACCAGCTTCAGTTACTATGAAGTATCATGTGCTGAAACCTCATCACATCGACACATCACCAGCTAAGTACAGAGTAAACTTCTGGATGCAATCAAGTGACCCATGCCCTTGGCAAAGATCTAACTCGAAGTCTCATGGGGAAACAATTTCTAGCTCTTAATTTAAGACAAAGCCAAAGGAATTGAGCCCTTCAAGTGCTGCAGTTAAAACCCAGAAATCCCACTTTGATTTGAATAGTGAGCTTCTAGTTGCTAGCAGGTATGTGTGTAAGAATTAGTGAGGCACAGATTTCCTGCTATTTTGCCCTTATTGTGGAAAATCAATCACCCTCTTTTAATGGCAGGCTTCAGATAAAAGATGCAGCACTTGGTCCCTATGAAAAGGGTCTCTTTTTCCAAGACTTTGATAACAAGAGGAAGTTAAACAGAATTTTAACCTTTTTTGTGAGTACTTTTGAAGTGACTGAGGACCTGATTTTCATTTGCATCAAGGCTTCTGCATTAAGCTTGAAGAAGTCTAAATGGGTATAAGCTGTAATTAGGACCAAGTCCCCTGTCTCTCCTAGCTTAAGGTATGTAACGACTCTGAATCTTTAATGTCTATAGATGCAGCTCCAGGGGAGAGCCTCTGATGTCCAGAGATTCAGCTCTAGGGAATAGTGACAGCCTGGCAACAGCCCAGAAATATGATTAAACAAAAGTCTGCCCTCTGAAACCCCTAGAAAATCAGTATGTTTAAAAGCATTCAAAATTTATTGTTGTTCATTATTCAGGATTCATATCACACTTAAATATGAAACCAACTATTATAGTTTTCAGTGAGGGGTGAAGAACCCTAATAATTTTCACTGTTCTTATCTGAGTATTTTACATAGATGATACATTTAATGTTATTTTATTTTTCTGTATATGTATCATTTGTTACATAAGAATATTAAAAATGTGTTAGTGAATAAGGTCAAAAAAAGAAAAGCTATAGCTGCTTTAAATTAGAGAATCCAGTTTACATGTTTTTTTTTATGATTACAGTCAGTGCATAATTTCAGAAGATGTGTGTGGGAAAATGATCTGATGCTCATATAGTGCCTTGTGATCCTCAAATAGAAAAATTATACAAAGGCAAAACCTGAATTTAGCTTTAAAGCCATAAATAGTATGTTCTTAAAAGGATAGCATAATGCAAGAAAAGAAGTTGTTCCTGTAGTCTTAAAATTCCTGTACCTTGATTCCCTATACATTTGTCAACCTCTGTTCCCTTCAGGAGCATCCTGATGTTCCCAGACTTGCAAGGGACACCAATACTGTGGCTAGCAATGCTTGAAGCTTGCTGGGTCATCACCCAGCTGCTGCCACCTAAAATATGGCACAATTTATGTCCAACTAATCCCTCCAAATGGCATATTTGGCATCCCCTAAATTTTATCTTCCTGTTCTCCCCTACCTGCTTACTGTTGCAAAACCAGGAAGAATGTAATTTTCTTTGAGACTCCTCTTTCAGATGCAGACAAAGTTCCTCTGTGGATTCCTCTGTTACTACCAGGGCACTGGCAGGCAGGAAAAAACCAAAACAAAACAAACCACACCACCAGATGAAAAGCAGTGTTGCAAATGCCTCATTTCCGTGGGCAGCCAGGTTAAGAAAAGAAGCTTATAAGGCCTGTGACCATCCGGCTCTTGGCCATGAGCAGCCCTGCAGTGAGAGGAAGGAAAAGGCCAATAATATCGAGCTGTGATTCTTCTGTGCAAATCCTGTGCCAAGACATCTGTGTCCTGAACTGAAAGAAATGGAACCGTTTTGGTAATTTGTCTCCTGGGTTAAGGGTAAAATATGTCATAAGAAGGATGCAGGATATCCTAGCGAGCTCTTACCAATTATAGTCCCCACAGTAATGGTAACACTAATGAAGGTAGATTTGGTATACTCATCGAATCACGTAGCAGATATAAGAGAGAAGAAAAGAGGTGCCTGATGTCAGGAACCTCGTGGTGTCTGGTACAGAGGACAGCAAAGGAGTCTCCCACAGCTTCTTCCCCCCACACTGAGGTCCGGAGCAACAAGACGTATCTGTATAAAATGTGGGGAGGACACTTTTCTTAGCACAAGAAATCTAGCTAGAATTTTCCAGCTTGTGAAATAAAACTAAAGAAAAGTATTAGTCTAATAATGGCAAGTGTAAGTCATAAAAAATAGTATTTGTACTTTATTAGTATATTTAATAAAAATGTCATCTTGATATATGAAATAAAGGGTGGTAGTTTGTTCTGTTTCTTTTTTAAAAAAGGTATTCCTAGGGCCACAAATTGCAGAAGGTGAGAGAGTATTCCAAAGAAGTACTGAAATATGCCTTTCTTGTAGAACTCTTCCCTGCATATCTGCTAGGAAGTATGATATTGGAATAGATGAATCTTTGGTCAGAAAAGCCTTTTATCAGTCTGTTTGTTCATACTTCAGTTACTGATGTTTAAAGTTGGATGTTTCATATCATAGTAAAAGGAATTATTTAGTAAAACTTCCTCTTATGGCAATGGTAACATATATCCTGCTGTTTATTTTCTTCATAAAAAGCAGCAGCTATATTTTAGTTCCTAAGTATGCATTTTGCATCATTTATGTTGGGAGTACATGACATGGAGAGTTAGAGCACCATATGTAGAAATTAGCTGTAATGGGTTTATAGTTACATATCTGAAATACAGACTGAGTGTGAAGGAGTCATAGCTTGGTTCACTCTTGGAAGAAAAAAGTATATGTTTTTCTATCACCAGGTTTTCCCCAAATGTCACATAAAAACATCACAAAAAAAACATTTTAAAGCATCGCTAATTAATTGATATTGATGCTCAGTACATAAGCCTTTTAAACATAATTGTAGTCCTATACAGATGAAGTTGGTGCATCTGAGAAGAAACCAAAGGTTCTGATGTATATGTATGTCTGTTTAATTTTTTTGTGATTTATATCCTTTACACTTGAAAACATAGTCAGAATTATGTTCAAATTAAAAATATAAAACAATCCTGGAAACAGAAGGCAAAAGCTGAAATTTTGTAACTGTCACTACTGATTCCAGATTGGATGCTTTCATGCATAGCCTAATATGCCAAATGAAGGTGCATAATAAAAAATGTCACTGAATTGAGAATGTTAATTTTTCAGGAGACGTTGAGTTGGTAGTTGTCTTTTTTTATATATTTAGCTAGGAACATGAACCCAAGCATGTTCTAAGTTATGTATAAATAACTAGATCTTTCCCCCATGCAGACAGAGCATGTCTCATAATTTGCACTGGTAAAATTTAGGATGACAGAATATACACATATAAAAGCAGAATATGAAAGAAGGACTGTTTTTATTTTTAACATAACTTTGGTCTACAGAAGAGAGAAAGAAACAAAGCTTTCTAGGGGCACTCCTAATTGAAACAGGATGAATAATAAAATGTACCGAATTAGAAGTCCTTTCTACAAAGCAATAGAGAGAAAAGGTTCAAAAAGTGGGGACATGCCTTGGGGGACATCAGTGGGAAATTCCTGGATATGTCTACTCGGGGTTATTTCATTGGATTAGTTTAGTCATTCACTGAAATCACAGTAATTAAAGAGATTAAACAAAAATACACACATAACACCTTTTTTTCCCCAGTCAAGGTTTTGTTGGTTTTTTTTTTTTTTTATTAATCATACAGTCTCTACAGCTCTATATGTATATATTAATAAATCCTCCAATATTCTATGAGTCTATCCCATAGCTGTTTTTCTGGTGAATTCCAGGATGCCTCTCAGAAACTACAGAAAATTGGAAACCGGACTTGAAAGTAAGCACTCCTGTGATTCCTGTGCTGGATCTGCTGGTTTTGCCAGCATCACCTTTGACCTGCTGACAGGCAGCGTGGGGGATGCTGCCGAGATGTCCCCCAGAGTGCACACACATAGGCAGGGGGGCAGCAGACTGGTTTGGCAGTGTCATTTCATCGGGTTTCTGAGGACATGGGAATATTTAACAGAGAAGAAGAAAGATGAGGACTGAACAACAGCTTTTCTGGAACTGCTGCGCGTGATGTGAGATGTGCTTGTAGACTGAGGCAGCTAGCAGAGCTCCTGGGATACGTGGTGAAGCAAAACTCAGGTGTCTGAGCCTCCTAGCAGATTGTCAGAAAGGTAAAGGAAACTCCCAAGAAATCTCAGTCCTGGAAGTCACCTAAGTGTTGCAGACCCGGAGCAGCAGTATGAAAGTTGTCCCCGGTGCAGAAGGAAATAGGTTGCCCTTGCTCTTTGGGGTGCTAGCTGCCCCCACTTACTGCCTGTTAGTAGTTAACCAGGTTGGGGCTGGCAGATCAGCTTCTGGGCTTGTTGCCATCGAAGATTGAGATGTTTCTTAGAACAGTGCTGCTCTACCAGGTGTATACACAGGAGGAACTGGCATCTCTTCAGAAAGCAGAGGAGAGAGATTTGTGTCCACTGATTTTTGGGAGCAACTTTTCTGCTTCATTTGCTCTGACAGCGCCTTCTCAGTGTTTGGGTTAGTGACTCGTGGATGGAACTAAATGCATCACTTGGGAAGGGCGGGACTGACCTCTGCAGTAGTCCATGCACATGCATGGCAGGGCGTTGATGATCACAGCATCTATGCCTAGCTTTACCTCTGACAGTAAACAGCAGAGTTCAAAAGAAAGAGTTCCCATGTAGCTGGCGCAGACAGTACTTACAAATATTAAAATTCTGCCACCTGTTTCAAGGGCTAAAAAAGGAGCAGAAAACTTGCTTGCTGGTATTCTCGGTGAGAAAAGTAACATACGAAAAGGCAGAAAGTATCTGGATGAGGTTTTTGGAAATAAAGCCTAAGGATGGCATGAAACTACCCAGGCTGGCAGAGGCAGTGGCAACAGAAGCTGCTCCTTAGTAGGCTGGACATTTCAAATAAGTTCATTGTAATCTTCCCTTCTCCCTGCATCTACTCTTGTTTTAAAATCCTAATTCAGCTGTAAAAACCTTTAGTTCCGCTTCCTCCGCTTAACTGAATGGAAAAAGATTCTTTAGACAAATTCTGATCCCAATCCCACATATGTAAAACAAGATTAACTTGGTTGACTTTAATGGCATCAGTTGGGGCATACTTTGCTGAAACACATCAACAATTAGCTCACTTGGCTTAAGTCAAGTGCATAAATAACAAAGACATTTCCAGTGCTTTCTCTGTAACCTGGTTTCATTTGTTAGCCCTGGAGTTAATCTTAGCCTTGAGTTCAAAAAGACCTGGATTTCACCCAGTGGTGTTCCATCAGCATAAATCTGGCCTAAATGATACCAGAATAAACTCTACCAGCTGAGTGAACCATGAAAGCAACTTTCAGCTGCAGGTTTGAAGCTTTCAGTGCACTTGTCCATACTCTGCTGAGGCTGAAAGGGAGCACATTTCACCAGGGATGGGAAAACAAGAGAAGAGAAATATATTTGCAATTCCAAAATAACTACATGGGAAAGCATTGCGTAGAAATAACTCCACTCACATCCTTGCTCCCTTGTCTTTGAGCAGGGCTAACTTGTAGTGAACTCCTTGATGTGGGATTTTATTTTCAGACCACTACAGACACAGATTTGTTTTCAAAGCAACAGCTGTACTATTTACTGCATGCCACAGCTGTTTTTAGAAAGAATTGCCACAAAATGCAATTTTAAAAGATCTTTCATGTAAGACCCACAAACATCTAAGTATCCTTAGCAAATAGTACATATTTCTATCAAAAAGCTCTATTCCATTCCTCTCAAATAAAAATATTATAATATAATTCTTTCCTTCAGTAGACATCAATGTTCTGTTCCTTTTCTGTATATTAATGGGAAGGGATCAAGAGGTTGCTTTATTCTAGACTGTCTTGTCTTTATCTGTTATACTTACAATACAAAATAGACGCAGGCTACGGTCAGGTACTTGAGCAGCTTTCTGTGCTCATTTTGAAACTGGTTGGTTTGCCAAGACAGCTGCATAGAAAGCAATGTGTGGGAAAATCAGGGTCCAAACTTCAACTGAAGACATCCCTGGGCTGAGGGCCATACCCCCTTCATGACATAAAGCAACATCTTTTTTTTTAATGGAGCCTGTTTTCTGTAGATAAGGATGTGGCCATAGGGGTCCTCAAACTGCTATAGTTGAGAAAACTCATATGGAAACTAGAATTGGAAAAATAATCTAATAGCCAACTTCTTGTTTGATTATACTGAAAATTACTGTCTCCCTTCATTAAATGTGAATCTAAAAGGTGAAAAACAGCTGATTTTTTTAAAAAAATGCTATGTCCTTTGTTTCGTACTCACAAGCATCTCTCTGTCCTGGATGCTGGGCTAGAAATCTCATTCCATAGAAACTTTTACATCAGACATGCTTACCCAGTTTGGTAGCAAATCTGCCTTGGTCTCTGCCCACGAACAAAATACACTCTTCTTAGCCTTTGCTATGACCATAAAGAAAAAAAGAAATTATGCATTTAGGCACTCAACATCCATTTTAACTCTCATCTAACTGTAATCCCTGATCATTCAATACCCTCAGATGTGTGCATACAGCTTCTAATGGGTGAGTTTATGCCAGTGCCATATTGAGCAGTGCTGCCTTTCCCTGCTGAATAGCTGTGCCAGTTTTCAGCAGTTGAAAGGACACACTTTGAGGTTGAGCATTCTCACTGTCTTGTCTCAGTGCAGTTAGTCTGAAGCTGCCCCCTAAACTCAACCAGCCCAGAAGTAAATAAATCCCTGGGTGAACAAAAATAAGTTAAATCCAATCCTACCCAAGGACCCTCAGCCAATCTCTTTCAGCCCTAAATGCAGATGTATCATTAGCCATAAGTCTGGGCGGCGACAGATCCCCAACCAATCAGCCATTTAAACCCAAGAAATTCAAATGCCCTATAAAAGAAAGTTCCAAACAATAAAACACACGCTTTGTTAGGGACCCTCAGTAAGTCTGTGTCATCTCTATCTCCAACCATGATCATATTACTGTCCAACCATTAATATATTACAGTCTGTCTGTCTGTCTGGGATGCCCAGAACTGCAGTTTTTCTCTGTGCTTTACATGGTGAAGTACAGGCAAGCCACAGACTGCAAGGAAATCCCCTAATTTTGTTCTTTAATACGGCTGTATCCAAACAAGTGACAAAACACAGAGGACCAAAACTAAATCAGATCCCTCGCCTAGAGTTACTCAAAGCTGTAGTGCAGATAGGCCCTGAAAAGGCCGGAAGGAAGTCCAGCATCTTGTCTTCTTTTGTTTCATTTTTTGCAAATGTGCATGCCAACTTTTTTTTCCTTTGAGATAAATGCAAGGAAATATATGTGCATATTATCTACAATGTTATTTTATATAACTCAGTATTTACCTGTTGTTTATATACTATGTATAACCACACAGAGAATTTTCTAGCAGAAAATTTAAGATGACAACTGAAAAGCTACTTCTAGGAGAAATACCTATTTTCAAAGATATCAAAGCACTATGTTAGGGAGCAAAGCTCTAAGCAATGTATGTAATTTTCTCACAGACCCTTTTCCTTTTGTACTCCCTCCTTTGCCTTTATTGATGCTACTTCACTATTAAAACACAGTGCTCTAGGGTAGACCTCAGAGCCCCAGTTCCTACCAACCTCTTCTTCCCTTATTCAGAAGCTACTTTGCGATCAAGGAAAGAAGTTTATACAATACCCGAACTCTGCAGCTTTCAACTGTTCCTCATTTTTCCAGATTAGTGCCTTAATTAAGTCCAAATGTTTTTCATTTTCTCCCTTATGGTCCCTTCTGTGAAACCTGATGCTGGCCATGGACACTGTCCTCTTGTGACCTTTTCTCTTCCTGTTCCTGCTGCTGGCTGGCTTTTAAATTGTGAGCAATTGTAGAAGGGTGATGGTTGCACACTTTTTTTGTCTCTTCACACACATGGGGGGCTGTTCACTCTGTTGCTGAAGTCAGAACCAGTCAGGACTCCACCTTGCTTTTCCCTTTCTCTATGAGGCAGGAGAGAGTGAGAAGAAAACAGATTTTTAGCTGGTGAATAAAGCAG
>VWZN01008032.1:52946-89690 GCA_013396955.1 Regulus satrapa
AAAAGGGAGCGGGCACAGGAGCAGCCCTGCGGAGGCCCCTCGGGAACAATGGCAACCTTTTCGGGAGCCGGCGAGGGAAAGCTGGACAAAGGCTCACGCTGCCCCCAAACTCCAGCTGCTGCCTCAACACAAAACAGGGGGGGCTGCAAATTTGGTTTCTTTCATCTAAATCCTCTTAGGCGGTGCGAAGGCGGAGAGCCGGCGAGCACCCTCGCGTGTCACACTCCCTCCCTCGGCCGTCAGGGCACGCAGCCTCCGGTGCCGGGCGACAATTGATTGTGCGGTTATTCGACTTTGTAGGGACGGGGCGCTTTCCCCGTGATGGGTGCGAGCAGGGAAACAGGCAGTGGAGGGGCATGGAGTGTATTGACCAGAGAATTTCTGCCTTGCCCTGTTTTGCCTTGAAAAAGGCTGAACTTTTTTTTTTTTCATGTTCTGAAAAGCCAGATGAACAGCACAAGTCATTAGTCACCCAGGTATTTACAGTGTTTTTCCTATTTCCTTTCTCCCATGGCCTCTGTGGTCAGCAGTATAAAATTCCTAGGCACTCCCACCTAAACACAAGTTTCCTGTTTATGCTCTCAGTGGCTTTTATGTTTAGCTGTTAAAACCCGTTGTCTAAAGTACCATAAAACAATATGAACAGAGACTGCAGGTGAGCAAGCAGGGGCGAAAAAGGCAAAGCCATGAGCGGGCTGCGCGGAGGCTGCTCTGGGCTGGGAAGCGGGGCTGGGGGAACAAAGGAACAAAGCCAAGGCTGCTGGAGCTGCTGCTGCTGCCGCCCGAGCCCGCCGGACGCGCCCGCTCTGCCTCGGCCCCAGAGCCTGGCTCAGCTTCCTCAGCGCAAATCAGCTGAAAACACCTGACTTTACAGTTTAGGTGGGCCAGTGGGTAGGGGAAAAAAAAAAAATTCATTCAAGGTCTGTGTTATCGAATAACGCAGAGTTGTTTGATTTGAGTTAGTGATGTCGCTTCTTTTGAGTATTTTCATTACAGTAGCGTTGCACTCATGCTGCTCTTGTTTGGTCTGGCAGCATTTGCACCATGTAAGTTTCTCCTTTAATGTAAGTAATGTCTGCTTCGTCCTGAAACACAGGAGAAAAGTTGTGGGCAAGAGCAACGCTGAGATTCTCCGAGCTGCAGGAAGGGAGAAGCTGGCCATTAAACCTACCCCTGGAGCCACCTGGAGCTCCTGCCCTGCCGCAGGCTTCCCTACAGCTTGGCCAGACTACACAAACATCTTAAAGTTATGCTGACATCAAGAACATCCAATTTAAGACGCTTTGTTGTGACCGCACGAGGTTATAATTTCCAAAGGCACAAAGTGTGGTAGCGGTCACACCATAGATTTAGATAACTCTTCCCAGAGCCTTTAGGTAACTTTACACCCATAGCTATATCACAAGGTAATATTATACATTGATCAACTCGTTTTTATCACCTTCTCAAAGATGCCAACTGTTCAAAATTACATTATAATTGGCTTTTATCATAACTGAAATTAAAAAATTATAAAAATACAAAATTATTAATTATAAAAATACTAAGTAGATCTTAACCCACCATAACATTTGTAATTAAAACTAAGATGACTTCTATGAAAAAGTTTTATACATTACAGTGTGATTTAAGGACCTTTGTCAATACTGTCTTTGATTTTTTTTGGTTGATTTGGTTTAGCTAGACACAGCTATTTAAACATTGTTTTGTGTATTTAATTATATCATATATTATGACACTTTTTACTACAGACACCCTTAACTTTTAATGTATTTCATCCAGTAATTAGTAAAGAAAAATTAAGCTTTTACTACTGTAAGGGTTTTTCATGATCCTGTGTCTTCCAGAGCAAGATAGAGCAGGGGTAGCAAAGTTTATGTTTCAGATACTAAGATTTATTTTCTTTCAGGTTATACATCAGTAATTTTACTATTTGTATGTACAAAGCAAGGACTGAGATGAAACAACATGTTTACAGAATCTATGTGTTCCCTTACAGAGATTAGCATGAGTGAATAGTAGAGCCACTGTGTCCAAAATCACGGCATACACGGAGAGATGATTTTATGTGCATAAATGATATATATAAATTCTTGTGATCTGTACATTGCATAAGTTTTTAGTTTTTTGCTTAGTGAGACCAAAAAGGTTCTAAAATGTGTACAAAGGCTTCATATGCAATATATGTAGCATCATTTCAACAGCTCTGTTTGTACTGTCAACTCTCATGAGCGATATGTCACTTCACAAGCTTTTTTTAAACACTCTTCTTTGAATACAGATGGTCTTGTTTCCAAATACCATTACATTTTCTCTGTATGATATACAGTGGAGTACTGGGCACTGCTCCTTTGTCCATGTTGATGGTTTGATTTTGTATTACTTCTAGCCTAAATTTCAGGCCCTTCAGCAGCCACAGGAACAGTGTGCTACCTGGAGCATGGCACGGACTGAACATGTGTTTGTCCACAGTGGGCTTCCAGAGCATGTTTTAAAGTGTGTGTTTCACCTAAAAGACATTGGGTTCATCTCTTCCAGATCCACTCCACAACTAAAAAGAAAGCACAGGAAGTAGGGACTGCTGGGAGACTGGCTTTGGCTCCTGGCCCAAACTAAGACACTGGTGTAGATGCACCAGTGTTCAGGTTTGGATCTCACTGCTATGGTTCCTTCAGATCCTCCATTCAAGTATGCAGACTTCAGAGATGTGTTCTCAAATTCTATCTTCTGACAACCTCTTTGCAGCCCTGTCCAAATGAGATTCTTCCCTGCTTTCCCTGCAAAAGTTTGCGTACCCTTCTCCTGGTCCCCAGCTGACATCACTCTCCCACTGCAGAGAGGCAGGGAAAGCTGCTTGAAAGCACCTCCCTGGCCTGGCTGTCAATGGAAAATTAACTTAGGCTGCAAACCGAGCTGATTTGTAGATAGGATTAAGCATTACAATAGGAGACGCATGGGAAAAAAAGCAAAAAGAGATGGAAAATATTTGAAGGAATCAACACAAAGGAAGTACTTTCATGTAGTCTTGATTCTGCAAATCACTTGAGTTTCATGCTCAACATCCCAGAGAGGCATCAGCCCCTGGAGTGTGTGTAGGCAGAAGGTAGACAGGGAGATGACTCACTGGTGCAAGAACACAAGAGGGGAAGCCAGAGCATCGTCTGTGGGAACCTTTGAAGGGAAAAGAAAGTGTCTCTGCTGACAGAAGGTTACAAATCTTCATGCTTGTTGCAATGTGTGCATCCGACCAACAGCATCATTCTAAGAGCAGCCAAGGAAGCATGAAGAGAAAAAAAACTGCCTTAGGAAAAGCAATCTGAAACCTGTATTTAATTCTGCAAGCAATGAAGCTTTTACCAGTGCTGAGGCAAAACCAGACCTGGCAGAATGTGATCTTTGCCTTGCTGCTTGTTCTCAGGTGAAAGCAAGCAGAAGTTTCCAGCCAAGTACCTTCTGTTCCCACTACAGGTTACGCGGCCTTTATGTAGCAGAGGTGTGCTATATATGTATGAGGACCTTCTTGTGGCCATTTTCCACCCATACCAGTGACAGTGTCCAAGTGTGTAATTCACTCCTCTGTCTCTTAGGAAGTATGGCCTTCCTTTTCTCCTGTCACAGAAGTTCTAGTGCCAATAAAAATATAAAACAGGCATAGCAGATCTGTTGTTTCTTTGTCAGGTCGCTAACAGCTGTGTTTCTGAAAGCCAGAGAGGTTTCAGCAGCCCTGAGGGAGCCAGGCAGTGTCCAAGCTGGAAGTGCAGAGGGTGGAGCTGGGGCAGAGGAGGAAGGACTGAGTGGGCTTCCTTTTCGAGTGCTTGGTCAAGATGGGGACCCTGTTCCTCATGGTGGTGCAGCTGCCTGTGGTGGCTCTTGCAGGCAGGGTTGTGTCTGCCAAGCTGCAAATCCTGAGCTGAATTGTCCCAGGTGACTTGAGGCTGCCCTGACAGTGTCCTACCTGGGCGATGCTGTCCCTGCTGTGGCCGTGCTCCCCTCCTCTGCCATCTGCACTTCTAGAAGCATCTCCTACCAGTCACTGCACTGCCAGGGCTTGTGCTGGTCCAAGCAGGAAGGGGAGAGGGAAAGCAGCATCTTCTCTCTGGCCCATATTCCCTGCCAGGAGAGAGGCTGCCCCTGGAGAGGTTTCAGTGGGAGGGAGGAAAGAGTGAGGGGCAGCTCTTAAGGAGTAACCCAGCTCATGTGGCAGCCAAGACAGCCCTTGCAGCCATGGAGGGAAAGCCACTGCCCCCAGGCCCAGGCACCTTTATATAGAGAGCATTTCCCCACTTCCTCCTGCTGCTGCACGATAATCCACAGAAATGCAAAAGGTTTCCTTTCTCTTCTCTGGCTCATCACAGAGCTGGTCCTCACAGCACCACAGGTGGAAATTCAGCTTTAAAAGATAAGTGTTTTCTGTACCACTGACACACAAAAATGGAATACCAATATGGGTCTGGACACAAATCTGATCTTCCCTGGAAATATTTGGGCTGGGCCTATTTTAAACTGCAAAAAGTAAAATTACTAAATACATGCTCCCTCCCTCATGTAGACATGCTACTCTTTCCTCCCTGAATTTCACACCTCTCTGATTAAAGGGGAAACCAGAAGTTCCACTGTTTGCTTTGATTATGGCTATTATATTTGCATTTTGACTCAACTGATATTACGTATGGTCCAGCTTATATACAAAGCTTGACTTGTTCTACCCCTGAACTACAACTGGGTGGATCTTCTGCAATGAGACTTGAAGCCAGGTGGATGCAGATACAGATCACAGGCCAAGTTGGATTCAAATTTGCAGAGGGTCACAAGGTTTTCAGCAGACATGGACCAGTTTCTACTTCCAGGTGGTAGTCAGACTAAACTCTGGCTTCCTCTATTCTTCTGGAAATCCCAAAACATAGCACAGCTAAGCAGTTTGAGAGAACTTTGGCTTCGTTCTTACGAATTTAATAGTGAAAAAATCCATGCAAAGGAAAACTGCACAAAATAGCTTCAAGAACCCCTGAAGCTAGGACTGCTGAGATTAATTTACTGTCCCAGATTACTTCCCTAGTGTAAGTACACAGTGATTTCTGCCGGTCGGCTCCCTTGAAATCAGTTGGAGTTTTGTAACACGTTCCCTTGCTGCAGTCACTTTCCATTATCCATGGGTGGCTTCTCTGTTGGCAGATAAGCTGCATCCTGGGCCCGAGCCAGCTGAGCCAGCTCCGTGCAGCTCTGCTGAGATGGAGCTCTGAGCTCAGCCCTGGCCCTGCACACCTCTGGGTGACCACGGAGCAGACACTGGTTTGATCAGCTGTGAAGGCAGGGGAACTTTCAAAGGATTGGGAAAGGGGAAGAACGGTGACAGAAAGCAGTAACAGGCTTCAAACAAATAGTTAAGTCCTTTGAAAAGCAGTTGATGTGGAATGGGCCCATTTTGAATTCACTCTTCACTCTTCACTATTGACTGAGTTTTTCTTAGAGGAAGGAAAAGATCTGTCAGTGCTTCTAAACCCCAAGGAGCAGGGAAGGTATTGTAGAGTTGTACCTCCCTGTGGGCACCAGCCAGCCTCATCCTGCCCGGGGGAGAATGCTGCCTGCTCTCATGCCCACGGGCAGGCACTGCCCCCCTCCTCCCCCCACGGCTGGGTGTTGGCAGGCCAGACTCTACTCCTGCATGGTTGCCTAATTTACACAAGTGTAGTGACCTCAGGTCTGAGCTTTCTCTTGCAGGTCAGGCAGAACCCCCCAGAGTAAAGAATCGATCTAACAGGGATGAACCTTGCTTAAATGAGCAATTTCTACTTAGTCTCTTTCTGATGGAGAAAGGAAAAAGAAAATAAAGTGCAAAACCCATCCATTTACAAGTCCTTGTTGATTCTAAACAGCTCTAATATGTACAGTTCTGCCTTTATGGAGAACACCACATACACTATACATACACATTTATTTACACACAGCCACAGGTTGCATGGTAAGTTATCTGTGGAATGGTGCCTTGGAGCTCTACCAAGTCGAGGAGGAATGTAGCTACACAGATTGAGGAGAATTCAGAGAAGATGCTCTGTTAGTTCATCTGAAGGAAAGAGTGTAAATGTATACTTGGGATGCTGTGAGCAGGGAAGGTTAAAAAATAGTAAGCACAGAAAAGAGAGTCACTCAACGCATAAAAAACAAATAGTCCATTTAATCATCATTTATTTTCAAGAAACAGAAGTGGTTTTCGGGGAAGTCCTCATTCCTAGCCTCAAGTGTCCTTGTTTTCAGACATTTTGTGTGGCAAGGGAGCTGTCTGTAGTAGCACAGCATGGACACAGCTTTCATGACTGGCACAAACAGCCTTACCCAACAGTAACAGTCCCCCAACAACAACAGTGTAATATCTTCTTCCCTCTGGAATTTTATATCACACAAGATTCCCCAAAGGTGGATAACTACTGCTAAAGATATCAACCCCTTTTAGCCTGTTTGGAAATTATATGAATGCACTAAGTTCCCTATGCTAGGGCAACTTCTCTCACTCTCTATCCACTGAGCATGCAGAAGCTCTCCATTGTTCCCCACTGAATTCAGATCCAGATCTGCACAGAGGTCCATTTCAGGGCCTGTTCTGGCTGTTTCTGTCTCTCAGCAATGGACAGCTGCTGACACTGGCTTCTTCTCAAACACAACAGCGTGGTAAGAGAGGGAGTCCTTTCCAGTTAGTTCAAAACAGGAGAAAGTGCCCCTAGCAGTGATCTGGAGTCACGTTGGGGTCCTCCAGGTGCCACTGAAAGGAGCACTATGCAGCACCCTCACAGCTGTCCTTCTAGAACTGTGTGGGCCAGAGGAAAGGTTGGGACATACCCAGCACCCAGGCATGCAGGTAGGGGGCAGCCTTGCGGGGCTTTCTTTAGTCAGGACTGCAGGTTTCATTCTGCAAAGCTACAAGAAACTCCAGTAGAAATTCTGAAATGACATGTGAGAAGCACATTGCTGTCCAAAAATAGCCAAGAGAATATATAGAAGGTGGCTTGGGGCCCTGTGGTGGTTTCACCAGCAAGACCTGGAAAAAGGGCTGCTGAGCTTCTTTGCTCTACTTCTTTCTGTGCAGGGATGTGGGGGCACAAAACTCGAAGAAAAAGGGTGAGGCAGAAGTGTCCCCAAATCCCAACACCAAACATCATCCTCACAAAAGTACTCCAAATTCACTGGTCACACAACACAGTGCTAAATGCTGAGTAACCTCACTTGGCTGAGAGTGCATGACTGATGTCAGATTTTTTGAACAGAAAGACTTAAATCACCTCAAGATGAAAACTGCATTAAGAATCAGAGAACAGACAGAATTCCTGTCCTGTCTGCTGAGCAGATTTCTCCTTGATATATGGCTCCCAAAGTATAAAGAGAAAGAAGTTGTCCAAGTAAAAATCAGCTCAAGGTGTGTGGGATGAGAGGCTAAAGAGTCTCAGACACAGATACTGCTGGAGATTTGGCAGTGTCTCATATCAAGCAGAGTGAAAATTTCAGACTTCAGCAGTTTGGTCTAAACCCACTGTTTTGCATGTGGTTTTACAAACCCAAGCTTGTACAACAGATGTCCCAAAATGTCCCCAGACATATCTAAGAGACAATTCACAGGCAGCTCCTGCCTTCTTAAACATTTTAGGGATTTAATCCATAATCCAAGAGTTTGATCTCAGGCATGTAAATGTTTGAATTAAGTGCTTGATTTGGACCTGGCTCCTCATCCTGTCTTATTTCTGCTTGGGTTTATTGGGAATACAAACCTTCAGAGTGTGGATGTGTCATCTATTTTGTTTCTGCTGACTTTGGCATGTGAACATATCCTGCTCATAAAGACGACAAGGCTGATCCCCGCTGTGGCCAGCTGGATGTATCTCATAAGGGACTACCTCCTGTTGAAGTAAATTGTTTTTATTCCTCAAACAGAAGCCAGGAGATTTCAACAATTAATGGCCCACAATATTGGAATGCCTGAAATCTCGAAGAAGACGGGTTTTCAGAGCACTGCAAATCTGGAGAGTGGTAGCTTGCTGAATTAGCCTTCTCTAGTTATGCAGAACCCAGAAATTTGTACTGCAGGCAGGTTCATGCTAACTGAAAGTGACAAAATTTGCCAGAACCCACAAAAGGAAAATAAACTAATTAAACCAAACCAAACCAAACCAAACCAAACCAAACCAAAACAAAACAAAACAAAACAAAACATCTGCTATTTTGTATTTATGGACCTGCTGCAAGGTGCTGGATCTGCATAGATACCTTGCAGAATGATGTGCACACTGGTAACTGAAGAAATGTTCTTTTGGGTATGGTAAATGACACCTATGTCCAAGCAATCCTGCACCATCCCTGTGTACCCAGAAATAGAAATTGCCATACTGAAGACATTTATTAGTTTTATTTCTGCCTGCACTGTTACTGTTTTATCCCAACCATGTAGTTATTTCACATGCTAACAGGGATCAGGCCACTTAACCAAGGATATGTGGAAAAGTGGGAAAAGACTGAAGCTCTGGCCTGGGTAGGTACTGCTGGTTGTCAAAATACTCATATTCACAGAGAGAACTTGCATGATTATCTCAGGGGGTGTCCGTGTGCTGTAACCCAGCTGCTGAACACTGCCCAAAACCCATGGAGGTGTGTGGAGCAGGAGCAGCTACACATAAAACCTACACATGAAAGGCACTGAAAGTGGAGAAAGCTGTTCTGCTGTAGTGTGACTTTCAGGAGTATGAAAAGGGAGCTAGTGTATCTACTGTAGCACAGATCTATACCACAGCTCACTGTGCATTAAAAGCAATTTAATCACCCATCAAATCCACAGAGCAGTCAATATATTCACATGTTCTCCTCTTTTGGTTTTTGTTTTTTTTTTTGCTGGGTACAAAATGTACTTGGCCCCCAAGGGTAATGGCCTGGGGAAGAGGCAGAGGCTTAAGCTCAGGAACACATCAGCCCACTCATCACTCTGCTGCATGGTGGCCTCATTACCCATTAGAGGAGCTCAAAGAAGGTCTGAATGAGTACAAAGGATCCACATATTTAAATAATTATTTCTATAGCAACGTGATTCACTTTTCGTTCTTTGTAAAATCCCTCATGATGTACTCCTATCCACTATCTGTTCCAAAAGTTGTTGCATCCTCTTTTTAATGAGTATCAGATGCATCCTTATAATTTGGACCAGCTTATCAAGTTCAGGCTTCTGCAACCCAGCTCTTAGAAATATGTCCTACATTCATATGGAAATTACACTGGAAATTTGATTATGGAAATCAAAACCACCGAAGGAACAGGGCCCAGTGGTCCAGTGCCACGTTTGGATCATGTGCTATTCAACCAAAAGTAGCCAAACAGGACCCTAAGGGGTTTTGTTTGATGTTTGGTGGTAAAGTAACTGCCAGACTCACCTGTTTCATTGTGTGCTCATACATTAAATAGTCCCACCACTTTCTAATCTACCAGACCACACCTCCTCTTTGTCCTCTTCTGTGATTTCTTTGGAGCCAGGGCATCAGTCCTATGGACTGGGGTCCTGGAAGCACAGAAACATCTAAAAACAAATAAGCCTTTCCTATCTGCTGTTTTGCATCTAAATTCCCCTCCTGCATTGAGGACCCACTGTGAATACAGACATATGTTTTTAAAGAGACACAGTTTTGTCTTGCTGATCACAATGTAATTAGAAAGCGATTTGGCACATACAGGAACTTCTGTACTAATTTGGCACTACCCCATCCTACTACTGGCAGCATTGGTTTTGCTCCCTGTTGGCGACTCTCCTGGATGTCTTACAGCTCCTGGAAACATCAGCCGTGCCTATTCAGGGAATAAGCTGGCAGGATGCTGACACCTCGAGCACTACCTCCAGCAGCAGTGTGCTGTTGGCACATCATCAGACTCCACCACTGGATCTTCTGGTGGGGTATGGCATTGTAGAGACAGGTGCATGGTTTGTATTTTGAAAGCCAGCATGACATTTCCCATTAACTCAGCTTCAATTACAAGGTTTTATTTGAGTTATGCTTCCAAGTGGGGTCCTATGTCAATTCCTCATTAGCTTTTTTTCCTGAAGAATTTAAAGGAGAAAGCAAGTGTTTCCCCCTTTGGTCTCACTTGCTTTAATAGGAAAGGACCCATCCAGCTCTGGAGTTATGACGCTTCAGGTTTCAGAGGTTTCAGATATCCTTGTTGATGATCCATGGGAATATGGGTCTCCCTAAGGTAGTGCACTGTCTCCAGCCTTCTCTTGTCACTTTCATCAGTAATGAGAAAATGCATATTGCTAGTTCCCGGATGGCAAATCAGGAAGAGAAGAGCTCATAAGCTTTACAAAAGAATGTCTTTATCATGATTGCTTGGCCAATGACTTCTTGCTGTTTGGATATCTTAGCTGACCCACTAAATCAGGACTCCATGTCCCCAAGTGAATACACAGGCAAACCATGAAATAATCCAGGGTGGTGAAGCCTTAACCTGATCTGCTACAGGACTGAGCCATCCTCCTTGGTGCCATTGATCTTCATTCTCAGCAGTCCTTTGAAATCCAGCCTCCCTTGTTGTTTCCAGGGTTATTTAAACTTCTTTCAGAGGCTTTTTACTGCCTTCTTCAGAGTATTTTAGAGGGTGGAAATATAAAGCTCCTTTCTCTTTCCTAGCCCTTCCCTCTGTTTCCTCAGTCTCTCTTTGGTGTCAGTGGCTACTGGTGCCTCCTCATGCCCGTTGGAACACTCTCTGCAGGTCCCATCAGCTCCAGAAGCCATTTTCAGTATTGCTGATACCAGCCACTCACGTATCATGACCTATAAAAAAAAGTGCAATTTTTGTTGGTTGTTTTTTTTTCTCCTTTTTGATTGTTTGAAACTTTAGGAGTTGTATTTTCAATTTTGTTTATACAATATGAAAAAGATTCATTTCCTTCTTTCAATTAAAACTTTGATTTTCACACAGTATTGCTGCCAATGAGAAAGGACCCAGCAATCAACTCTAGGATGAGGTTCATGATAAATGAGGAGGCTCATAGAGGAGAGAATACCTGCTACTGCCTCTCTGATTTCAATCCACTATGCCAAGCCAGGGAAAACGTTTTGGCTCTTAACATCATTTGCACCCAGTGTAACTAGTGCAGTGCAAACATTACTTTTATAAAAGGCTGGTGCTTTTCTAATCCTGCAGAATACATTAAAAACTTTCTTTAGTGAAGTCTTCAGGTTTACTCTACCCTACTTATTCATGGTTCTCTTTTTCAGCTTTAGAAGTGTCATCTTGTAAATGCAAGCTTCCCCTTTTCCTTGTTTTCTGGGACAGGCAGAACAAGAGCGTCTGACTGGCAAAGATGTTGATCCCCTATGCTCATGAAAATGTGGGAGGAATTAGGTCCTTCCTACAGATTTGACTGCATTCTCCAGAAACTAAGCTTTCATTTAAAAACCTAATGAAGTGTTTAGCCCTTCTGGTAGCAAAGATAACCATGCTTCAGTTTGCATTTTGCAAGGGTTATCTTGTGTCAAAGCCAGAGAAACTGCAACTGAACCAGAGTTATGAGTTTCCTCTCTTTATCTTAAATGGGAACTAGGTGTAAAGCAATGTGTCAGGGATGTTGGCGCACCACAGACCTGGAGACAGAAATATTTTGCCAAAGAGAGGCTGTCTGAGGGGTTGATCCAGTCTGGATGGGGGTCCCATGAGATTCTGCCACCTCCTGCCTCCTCTCCACTCTCTGCTCACTGTCACTGCTTTCCTGCAGTTTCATCCCCCAGCCCTTCTTTTTGTGGTTCCTTTATGAATCCTGCACTGTTTCAGTTTTCCACATGGGTTTATACACACAGGCCATAAGTATGACAATAATAATATGAGAGGCAAGATGGGCCATAATCCTTTTTGGAAAATGACAAAGGCAAATTTTGGCAAAAATACCTGGAAGTATCCTGAAAAGGAGCAGCAGGGCCAGTGCTGATGAGGAGTCTGTGTGCTCAGACACCCCTTACGCCAACCCAAACCTTCCCCTTCTCCTGACTTTTGGTACATTGCCAGAAGGACTGGCTGGCTCTTAGACATAAGTGACCAACTTCATCATCCTCAGCCCTTCTTCTCACTTGGGAGCCATGAATTATTCACAGGTTCTTTTAGCAGGTTCACATTGTACATGTGGCATCTGAAGTGGCACACAGTATTGAGGCTGATGAGCCACCCCTCTGAGTGCACATGTGGCTACACCTGCAGCCACATCTGCACACCAGAGTAGGTACATTCTTATTCTCTTAATGCATCCCCTCGCTGCAGCATCTCAGGCACTTTTTCTTTTTTTTTTTTTTTTTTTGCTTCTGCTGCTTAGTATCTTCACTGAGCTGTTCACAATAATGCTCAGGTCTTTTCTCCAGAGATTACAGTTAATTCAGAAGCCATCAGTGTGTCAGAGTAGTTTAAATTATTTCTTTCAAATGCATTACCTTTTAGTTCAAGTTCATCTGCCATCATGTTAGGACAACCACTGGTGGTATTAGAGTCGTCTGGTGTTTCAAACAATCCTTTGCAGCTTTTCCTTTCTGATCAAGCTTTTATCAGCTGCATATTTTGACATTTCATTGTTCATCAAATTCTTAGTGTTATTAGGAAATGCAGTACTTAGAAAATCCACTGAAACTATGATCATAGTCTTAAGACATCCGTCTTAAGACACAACAAATCTATAAAAAACCCTAATGGGTACATTTCTTATCTCAAGGTCCATATTTGTCTGCTGTCTGTTGTAAACAGATGCTCACAGAAACTGAAGGAAATCAGTGTAATGTATGTACAACAGAGTCACCTGCACAAGGATAGATAAAATACAGTCCTTATAGACATCCTCAGGGCGCTTCGCTCTTAATATTCTTCAGCCTCAGGCTTCAGACACTTATTTCCACTGCCAGCTTGTCTCTTCAGCAGTTGTTAATCCAGGGCAAGATTTTACCTCACCTTCTTGTTACCAGACTTCTTTCATATTCTCACAGGCAGAATCCTATTGGAAGCTTTTCAACACTCTAAATAAATTATATCCATCATCTTGCTTTAATGTACTTTTTTTTCTTATCTCTGAGAATTCTATGAGTTTAGGAGAAGCATAATTTACTTCTATGCGTGTCATGCTAGCATGTTCTTACCAAATTATAAAAATTATTGTTCTTTATTAGTCTAATTATTTTCTCAATTTTTTAAACACTGAAGTATTTTATTCCAAAATTATTCTTAGCTCCATTTTCAATGTGGGCTCCATATTGAGCACGTCTGCCTGTGTTGGTGCCTCAATTTCTGCTTTATGTGAGGGAAAATGGTCTAAGCTTTTAATCACAAACTACCTTCCAATATTAGAGTAACCTCTGCAGCTCTTGGAATTGACTGCAGTGGAGAAAGCAGCATACCTTGAAATGAGAGCTTTCAACAATTTTTTTAAAGATTGTTTTCAAATATCTATCTTACTGTAAATCTCCTCCGCAGTTTTAACAAATCTTGTTATAATAATTCACTGGGTGTTATGCATAAGCCGCTGTAACACAGTTGTTTCCATGAATGACTTTATTGGGAATATTACTGCAAACTGAGGAAAACAAAAGCTCTGTAGGAACTTTAACTCTACCAGCTAGACTCCTGTACTTAACTATGAGTCCTATTATTAACCCAGTTACAGAAACATTTACTTGAATAATGAATGAGCTATTACTGCGTGCTGTAGACTGTGAGATTTAAAAAAGAAAAGCTGAAATTGTTCACACAGAACAGTGGAGGACAAACAAGGAAAAAGGAAGAATTTTCTCAAATATTTAGTTTTTCTTTTAGGTTAGTTTTGGAGAGGTATTGACTGACATGTGAGGATAGTGATCTCCTTCCCAATGACTACAATGAAAATGAGTCCCTATATGAAACTGCACCTTTGAGATGGTGGAAGGCAGATTAGCCCTCAGACACAAAACTTATTTTCTCTTCCCTGCAGAAATGGCCCCTCTTCCCCCTCCCTCACTTAATCCCACCCAGCTCAAGGCAATTTTTAATCAAGCTGCCAGGAACACCACATGGGGCTGTGCCAAGGCACCCACTGGGCAGTGCTGACCCCCCCCAGGCTGGAGCTCCTGCTGCCCAGAGAGGTGTCCAGCTGCACCAGCGTCCCAGCTGGCTTGGGAAAATGGACAGAGGACACAGAGTTATTACAGAGCCAGTCTGAGGAGGGACCACTCTCCCTCTGTCACACACCTCAGGCCAGTGGTGCTTCCATGTATGAAGCTGAGAGTGCCCTTGAGCACTTCATGGCCACCTCTTTGGATGTTTC
The DNA here is from genome assembly GCA_013396955.1 of Regulus satrapa. Classification (NCBI taxonomy): domain Eukaryota; kingdom Metazoa; phylum Chordata; class Aves; order Passeriformes; family Regulidae; genus Regulus; species Regulus satrapa. The sequence goes on from VWZN01008032.1 coordinate 67,240, forward strand.
TGCAAGGTCAGATCCTTCCAGAAGGGAAAAGGATTTACAGCTGGGTCTTCCATGGCCCAGACAAAGGACAAGGTGAGTAGAGATGAAGGAGAAAATGACACCACCCCTTCTGGCTCCTTCCCTGCTTCCTTCTCCCTGCCTTCTTGTCAACAACAACAACAACAAAACCCCAAACAAAAACAAAAACAAAAAAAAAAAGGAAGGAAGGAAGGAAGGAAGGAAGGAAGGAAGGGAGGGAGAGAGAGAAAGGAAAGAAAAGAAAGAAAGAAAGAAAGAAAGAAAGAAAGAAAGAAAGAAAGAAAGAAAGAAAGAAAGAAAGAAAAAAGAAAGAAATGAAGTGAAACTATTTGAGTGCCTTGAGCTGAACTCAGAAATAGTTTCAGGACTTTCAAAACCACATTTCCGTGTAAATTTACTCTTCCTCCAAGGATTTCACCAGCTTCTCCCTCACTCCTGGTTTTATTTTCTCACTGGTTTTGGTGTATTGAGAGGCCAGCAATAAGTTCATTGTTAAGCCTGCTCAGCCTTCTGTTTATTGGCAACAACTTTCTTCCTCTGTAGGGCTGCCCATGAACTGACATAAGATGTTTCAAGCTCCTTGCAACCCCATTTGCACCCTGCCTGCCTTTATTTTTTTTTTTTACATCTCTCCAATCATGTAATTAAAACACTTTTTAATAATCTGTTTTTTAGAATAGATTTTGATGTAACACAACTGTTAAATTTTTTCCAGGTAAAAATTAACCATTTACTATCATTTGTCATGTTTCACTAGGCTGAATTCACACACGCCAGTTTTGCACTGATCAGCTAGGAAAAAACTTTTCCAAACTTTAGGGGCATATGTAATTTATCCTTTCCCCATCCACATGGTAATAAAAAATCCTGTTTATTTCCTCATGAATTCACAGATTCCCTTGAAGGCAGATTTTTAGCAAAACACTGGGAAAAGCCTTTTTTTTAATTTAAAAAAATTATTCTTATTTCTATGGCTACTTTTGCTGCAAACATTTCATATTTACTGTATTTCATAATTTCATATTTACTGTATTTTTTAATATGAGGCTGTTTATTTTTCTTTTTGTGGATGAATGGAGGAGGGATTTTAATTTTCTGGAAGATTCCTGGGTGGCTCCAACCACCTGTTCAGTCTTTCTGCTTGGCCATCTGGTAGAGGGAGCTGCAGGGACCCAGCCTCAGCCTGTGTGTTCATACAAACAGGGTGCCTGCTCTTCTCACAGTGGGAGCCCCCCTGCCATGTTCCAGGGCCAACTTCAGCTTCATATTTACACTCTCAGAGTTTGCTCCTGTGATGAAGCTGAGCTGAGGATTCACCAACACGAGATCAGATGAGATGTGCATGGAGAGCTGGGGGGCTGCATTGCACATCACTGGGAAATCACCTCCTTGCTTTGAAACCTCTGGCTTTAATGGACATTTTCATTGGCTTTGCTTCCCAAGGTTTTTTTCTCCTCTTTCCATTCGTCTTGCCACCTATAAAATAGTCCAGAGTTTCTACAGGGACACCAAAGTCATTTGAGTAAGATTAATTTCTATATTGCAGTCATTCCAAGAAACAACTTAGCTAATGCTATGTCTGAGAGTAAGGCATATTTGGACTGCTTTCATACTTTAATGAAAAGTATATTCCACCGAGTATCAACACCAAACAACATTACCTGGAGATATGTTGATAATAGTTTTATTGCTTACTGGAAGATTAAGATTTCACAATTCTCACAGCACAGCATTCTATGTAAATTCCTCTTGAACCTCGACAACAGTATTACAGAACTGATAATATATTTAATTTTAAAATGTCAGCAAGGTATGGCCACTGAGATGAAACATCTCATTTTCAAGAACATCTTCAGGGATGATGGCAAATTACAGGCACTCACAGTGATGCACATGGCATTAAAGGATACAGTGTATGATCAAAAATGACAAGTAGAGGATTGCTGAGGGTTTTTTTAATAAGCAGAACAATAAATTTGCCTAAAAGGTAGATAAGTCATGATAGAATGTAATATTATGTACTATGGTGTTCTAGCTCAATGCCTCTGAATAACTAAGGAATTTTGTTTAAGTTTTATTTCAGAAATTGAAACCCTCTCATCTTCACAGCTCTCAGTCTGTCTTAGTTATCAAACATGGTCTGGTATTTCACTAGACAGAGAAATAACAACCTAATAAACAGCAGAACAGTTTTACATAAATAGATTTTTTCATTTTTGCCTCCCAGGGAAATTATAATATAATCTCTCTCTGCTATTTTATATAAGATACTGCTGTAGGGTTTATATTTTCTTTCTTATGTAAAGTTGGGGGTTTTCTTCAATAATTTTATCGTTAGTTCATCTTTGCAATGTTTTTAAGTCTCAGACTTTCCACTATGTTACAAAAATTATCCAGTGAACAAAACACCAATTATACACATGACGTTTCATTTGATGAAATAATACCACAGATGGCTTAATTTAAAAATTAAAAAAAAAATCACTTTCCATCAGAGGAGCAATGGTCTCAAAATTGCTCTATGAGTAAATATACATCCAAAGATCACATAAGATACAGAAATATCTGAAGGGTTCAGTGTAAGATTTTCCCGCCTAAGAATATCATGTTGTACTTTTAAATTCCTTTTTGCAATAGTGCTTCTGTAGAAAGATCCCTTTTAAAAAAAGTCATGAGAAAGAAGTTCTTAGTGCTGCACAACTCCCAGATACAGACACTATTGCATGTTTTAATGGCCAGACAGGGCCAGACACTCACCTGGTATAGGTCAGAATGGCTCTGGTCACTGCAGAGACAGCTCATATCAGGTGGGACTTCAGCTTTCATGATTTCCATGAAGTCTCTGTAGTGTACAGTGGGTTACAGATTTAAATGCCTGTAGTTTTGTTGATTACACACGTTTCCAAAGAACCTGATGTTGAAGCAAAGTGTGTTTCTCTACAGAACAGATGTTTCGCTGTGTTTAGACACTGCAGTGACCAGCGCATGGGAAAAAACTTTATCTTCCTGAAGTCTCCCTGTGCTTACACCCACTGTCACAGCCAGTGGCTCTTCAGAAGCTCCTGAGTACTCAGTTGTCGCTCCTTCAATAGGAAATTATTTTTTTTTCTGAGGTGACCAGGGCTGGACTGAGGGAATGGCAGGTGCTGGCTGCAGAGTGCCCAGAGCCAGCGGGTCCCAGCCCTGTTCCTTTGCAGCAGCTCAGCCGCCTCCTGCCTCCTTTGCCACCCAGGCAGACCAAGACTCCTGAGCTGCCGTCATCCCAGCCCTCAGCTGCGGCATAAATGACTCAGATGCTGGAACAGAAATCCAGGAAAGGATAGGATTCACCACTCTACTGGGATACTTCATACTGTTTTGCTGGGGGAAACATTTCTTCAATGTTCCCCAGGACTCATTTCATTAGGGGAGTTATTTAGCACTAGAAACCACTTCTTTACCACTTCCACTCCCTATCCCAAAACAGCAGCAATGATTACTTGAGAATGTATTCATAAGCCCTCCAGTTTTTTGCCCCTGCTGTGGGCCTTGGGACATTCAGAGTAGCAGTAAGAAAGTCTCAGATTATTATTACATCATTACGAATGGCACCAGTCCATTATCTTCCTCTTCATTCTGTGCTACACTGCTACATTGGCCACTTATGGACTTCGGCTTGCAGCCTCTGGAGAGCTGGTTCAGCATGAACTCCTACTGTCTTCTGTGTTGGGAAGCTTGAGATGATCATCTGCAATAGCCTTCACAGACAATGTTGGTTTAGAAACCTGTTTCATGTATAATTTGTGTCTCATGCCCACCCCATAGCAAGGTGAACCTTGTTCCCAGTTCGCCTTTCTGTCATGTGCAAACACAGAGCACCAATGGCAGAGAAAGCCTTTGGCTAGAGCTTCTACCTTAATTTCAAAGCAGAGGACTCTGACTGGGATAGTGTGTGTGCACCTGGGAACATGACAGGATCACAGGCTCTTTCCTCCAGCAGCCACCTGCAGCAATTGCCTCCTTCTCCAGCCATAGCCCACAATCCTCCAGCTGCAGCTTGAAACCTCAGCAGAGAAATTTGGGTACTCAGCAGAGTGAAGCACACCCCACCATCTGCTACAGCTGCATCCCACATTCTCCAGAAGTCCAGTAAGCTGGGCTTCAAGGCTGAGTCCTGAACACGCAGCTGAAGAAAATACATTCAGGACAAACATATCAAAAGTTGGATAAAAATCTATATCCCAAACAGGATAAAATGCAAGAAGACAGATTTCTACTCCAGACTAGGCTAGACAGAGAGATGTAAGAAAGAGAATAAATCTCAACAAAAATTGGAAAGAGGAGCCTTATGAAAAAAAAAGAGAGAAGCGGAGGCATTCTTATTACTGCCAAAGGAACACTGAGATTGATCTCACAAAGCTTGAGGCAAAGGAGCAAGAACTCTTCAGCAGTGCAAAACATCAGGAAATAGAAGTGAGACACTATGGATCCAGACCTTGCCTCAGTTTCCCACAGAGATGATGGGTTTAATCATGAGAGGAAAAGACAGATGATGGTAAAAAGAGCTGGAAATCACAGTGGAAACAAAATTCAAGGAGTTGAATGCACTTGGTTGAGAGAAACGGTATGATCTCATCCGTGCGTTCTGAAAAATACTGGCACAAAAAATGGCAAGACGGGTGCTTCAGAAGGAAAACAAAGTACTTAGATTAATTCTAGACTCATTAGTCTGTCTCAGCCGTATTCATGGTTTAAAACAGATTCTAAGAAAATCGTAATTTTAAAAAGTGATAAAATGCAAGAGGAGTGAGTTTAAGATAGCTTCTGCCAGATTACCTTAGGTAAAACATTAAATTTATCTAATAAGAAAATATTCCATACAAAGTCTCTGGGTTTTAGTAGGATATTTTACTATAGGTCATATGGAAATCCTTTCTTTAAACTGGAAAAGCTGGGGTCAGTTGGGAAAGTGAAAGGTGAGTAAGAAGTTGGCTTAGAGATAGGAGTGTGGAGGAAAAGGAGACAATGAGTAATCCTGCAAGAAATATGGGGCTGGAGGAGGTTACTAGGAGAGACTCCAAAGTCTTAATATTTTGATAATGACCTTGTCAAAGCCATTAGAACTGTGCAGATGAATTAGCTGGTGACCTAATGTTAAGGAACATCATGAATACAGAGGAATAGCAGAATATCATACAAAAGAAGAATTACATGGCCCTCGAGGGTAGAGTGAAGGGAAGGGATGAAATCCTACAGTACCAAAAATGAGCTAATGTTCTTGGGAACAAGAGATCTTCATGAAGAACCAGTCCTAGCTTCCAGCTATGGAATTTGCTCAGTCATGCCAGCATAAAAAAAGTGTTATCTCTCATTGACTGGATTGATAAGAAGTCTCTAAAACCTTTAAATTACAGAACAAAATTGTATGGACAAACAAAAGGAGGTGACATTTTCCACTCTGCTCCAGGGTGAATGGATGCCCCATCAGCATCACCTTCACAAAATCCTCCTGTGAATGACAGCCTCACACACAGGTACCTGTGGGACAGCCAGTGGGGCTCCCTGTGTGGCCACGGGGTCCTGACCCCTGAGCTAGAGCAGCCTGTCATGTTCTCTGGCTGGCACCAGGCAGCCCTGGGGCACAGGACACTCGAGGGTGTCCAGGCTGCAAGGTCTGTCTCACCACAGGTTTCTCGACAGTCCTCATCAGGAGCAGGGGGTTTGGAGCGGGTTCAGAAACAACAGATGGTCAACCTCAAGGGACTGGTGTTGGAGGAGAGCACTCCCAAATCCCTCAGTAAGAAATAGCAGGAGCTGTTTTTTCCCCTAATGTGGACATGGCAACCTCTGTTGCTTGGCACCTTTTTTTGGTCAGATTTCATATGCCATGGAGGGCAGGGGCACAGATGACTTTTTGCAGAGCAGTTTCTCTCGAGGCCCTGTGAAGCCTCAAGGAGAAACACTAGCCAAAAAAATAAAGCAGAAGCTGACTCCAAATTTGTTCCCTTGCCATATTGCTCTGCCACCACAGACACAAGCTCTTGAATTCAGATCTGAGCATACATGCTTGCAAATTCACAAATGCATTTCCCTGAGCTAGAGGTACTTTGCATAAACTGAATGGAGGCAGTTGGATTAACTTGGCTTTAGATCCAGCACAGACCCAGAATTTGGGTGTTCTCACACAATAGAGGAAAAGGAGCCTTCTTTTAGCTTGCTGAATAACTACTGAATAGTATTTTCAATAATCTTTACAGTGTGTCTGTAATTATTAAATCTGGCTCTATAAGCGGCAGATAAAGATCTCTGAAGGTTTGAAATGGTAAATATTCTGAATATCAAGTTCTAGCAAGATGGCCATTTCTGCGTGTAAATAAGATATTAAGGTATTTATAAAAAGCCAGAAAGTAACCTACCTAAAAATTTCTCAGATCAGAGAAATAAATTTAGTGGCTATTTTTCAGCTTTGAAGGAAAGAGCGTCATAGGTCTATCCAATTTCCACATGTTAAGACCTCAAAATTACAGTCAAATATGACTTCGGAGTCATTACTGCTGCAATAGAAGGACCTGTCCTATAAAAAATGCACAGAAAGGGTTTGTCTGAAAAACAGGAATTCTGATGACATGGTATCAGCAAGGAGCTTGGTAAAGATCCCAAACACATCTATAATACATGGGCTGAAATCATGGTTTAAATTTATTGTTCAATTACAGCTTCAGGCTCTTAGAGTTCACTGCTGCCAAGAAATATATATGACATTAAATTATGGAATATTTTCTTAAATATTTTAATACATTTGAGTACTTGTAACATTTTATTTAAGCATATTATTCAGAGAACAGAAAACATTGCTCTTTCCTAATTAAAGGTGTGAGTCAGCAAGACCAATAAAATGCTTACTCCAGTGTTGAAGAAAACTCTAAAGAGGGAGAAAAATCCTATTAGAAAGTCCCCTATTATCCTGGCAGTGCCTGCCTGAGTGACATCTCAATGCATTTTTGCTGAGTTAAGCCTTACAAGGCCCATCCACTTATGGCACAAGATTTCATTTCGCCATTAATTTATTTGATTTGTCAAGAGATTAATAGGCATGTGAGGTGTTAGTTAAAATTTCAGAACACCTTGTGAGGCTCCATCAGATAGAGGAAGGCTATTATTAGCAGGAGTGCAGATGCTATCTGAAGGGTGGTGGGTCACAAAACGTGAGGTTGGACCGGTCACCTTAGGTGGGAAGGGCCATGCAGACACTGGCATGTGCCAATGATCCTGGCAGCAAAACTATTAAAAAAAGAGCCAGATATGAAATGGTATCCTTATTTCCAAAGAGTATTCTGTCAAGGTTTGAGGTGTTTTATTTCTTGTGAGACCTGCAAGGCACACTCGACCTTGCAGCTCCATAGAAGTGTGAGGGGTTAGCAGGCTGGAGGTTTGGTATCTCACTGCTAGGGCTGGAGCCACACCTGAAGAGCTCAGCAGCTGGAGGCTTGGCCAGCTACCTCTGGACGGGGCAGGTCTGCTCCTTGGTGCACTCATGATCTGTCATCCAGAGCACCAGGATCCCATTTTCCTTCACCTTTTCAGTTCTTTGGAAACCACAGCACACAAAGAACGTATCCAGGCCTCACCCCTGCGTAGGTTTAGGCTTTCAACAGGCTCTGTAGCTAAAATGTGAGAAGTAGGAAGAGCCCCTGGTCCTGTAACTCAGATGGAGCTCTGTGGAGCAGCAAAGGCAGAGGAGAGGATTACATAAAGATTTTCACCTTTACTCTAGCTCTTCTAATTGTGAATGGATCAATCATTAAAACAGTTTTCAAGGCTTTTCAAATGGTTTCTAATGATTTGTGAGCATCCAACTTTCTCCACTGTATTCAAGGACCATTAAAGAGGCTGTCCCTGGTCTGAGATCTGTTAAGTAGGAATGCAACATTTAAACTGGGATTACCCTCTCAGCTGCAAATTTTTAATAAAATTTCTAAATGGCAACATTACTGTCATTAGTAATGAAGTAGTTACAATTATTGCTAAGTGAACATTCGATACATATTAATAGCATCTCATTCAAACATGCAGGAAAATTACATTAGTTCCAGAATGTACCCTGCAGGGAACAATCTCTCACTGCCATGAGGCCAGATTCCCATGTTGTTCAGTTAAAAGAATAATTCTGATAGCTTCTGATAGGTTTGAGAGAAAAGTATTTTCAACAGCCTTCCACAAATCAAGGTTCTGATCCCTTGTGAGTGAGGGGTAAATCCACAAAGAAATTTGGCCACTGTAATGCTCTTCTACTCCACAGCCTCCCTGATACTCCCCATCTCACTAAGTTTGTCAGCTGGGAACACTTCAAAACAGGCGATGAGGGTCAGAACCTCTTCAGGCAATGGCATCTGAAATAAGATTTCTCATTCCTGGAAGGTCCTCCCACCACTAAAAACCTGGTAAAAACAGGTGTCAGGGGGCAACATGGCCACCTGATCCTCAAGCACTGCACCTGAGAGGCGCTGAGCCTATGGAGAAGGCTTCCACCTCTGGGCCCTGCCCAGGCAGAGACTGATACCATGAAACTCTGAGCCAGCTCTAACGCACCTCTGCTCTTTCCTTTTGCCTTGGTTTAAGTATCTCCCTCAGAAGCCAAGACCTAACCCTTCCATGCCCTCTCAAGGTGCAAGCAGGCTGGATTCTGCATCCTAGTCCAAATCATTTTATTTTAAAGCATTGCCTAATTTGAATCAACTAAAATGACCTTTTTTGGATGGCACCATAAGGCATCACTGAGCCCCGTAGCCTTTTACATCCACCAGTGCCCCATCTGTGTTGTAAGAACTGAACTCAGCTCCTCCGCTTACTTCCACAGATAGTTTAAACCAGAGCTATGCTCTTTAGTTGCAGTTGCCTGTCCCTGTTAACACAGTAAGAGCTTGGTTGGTGTTCAAGATCATTATCCCCTGTGCACGAGCACGTATCTCGTCTTGGCATCAGGCAATTATGTCTCCCCTGCGAGGGTCACATACAGAGATGGTGACGCTGGCCATCCTTCCAGGAGGCTTTCTGAAGCCAGGCATTGCTACTGTGCAGATCTCCTGGAAACAGCTGTCTGCTGAAGTTTGCTGTGTCTTCAAATATTTAATGAAATCCTTATAGAAGCTGTGGCTGAAATTAAAGCTGAGAGAAGAGCCTGGTAGGATTTGAAAAGCCCAATTCAGTGAGAGTCATGAGAGCGTCTTGAAGCAAAGCTCTCTGAAGTGGTACAGTCATTGCTCTGGATGAACATATGTTTGCCTTGTCCCTGTAGGAGTGGAGCACATTCCCCACCAACACACAGTCTCGTTGTTCTAAAGAGGGATTTTATGAACATCAGCAGCTTGTCCAAATGCTAATCCTGAAATTATTGAAGCAATTCACTAAAGACTATTATTTTTCCAATACATATTAGAGTGTTATTCTGAACACTGTTTTTCTTTTCATCTGTCCACAAAACCTGCAAGAGATTTTCCTATTTAGGGTGTGAGTCTGCTCCTTCGAATTCAGCAGGAATGTTAGTATTGAAATAATATAAATCCATATTTTTTTTTTAACCTGGTACATAAAATAGGACTTTTCCAACAGCCAGAACTTATAAACATCATGTATTTTCCCCTTTTTAATGGGAGTGGCATAAGAGTGTTGCCAGAAAAGAAATATTCCCCGTTCTCTTTCCATTTCTCTCTTGTACACACACATTTATAGTGAATGTCAAGAAAATTACAGCATAAATTACCATAACTGAGAGTTTAGAAATGGCCCAGAACTATAAAAATGTTGGACTGAAAACAGTCAGAAGGAGCTTCTGACTCGCTGAGTAGTGACCATAAGCACTACAGGGGAAGAAGACAGACATGGAGCTTGCAGTAAGAGAAGGGCAGTGCCTCTAGGGAACTCTCACTCTGTGGCTGAAAACATCCCAGATAACACATATCCCCAAAGCCATTTGGTCTGAAACGTAGATCTCCTCCTCCTAGTACCAGATTGGTGGATTTCTGTACATTGAGAGCAGCCGTGTTAGTGCTACCAGCCATCACACTGCCTTCCCTTTCCAGACAATTCCACTGGTGTCATGCCATCTTTTCTATCTGAAGTTCACTTTTATCTCACAGTTAAAGCCTCCAATGTAATGTTTTCAGAGGTCTGACAATCCAGGCCAAAGTGCCAATGGTAAATGTTGTGGGTAAGCAGGAAGATCCAGACAGCAAGGCCCTCACTGTGAACATTACAGCATTGCAGCCTTCATGCCATGGCTCCCACCAAATCCTGTGTCTCCTCTTTGCACCATGTCTTGCTTCCATTACATCTCTGTTTCCATCTTCAAACATCAACATTGCATGGGCGTGGTGCGGTTTTAAACTGCCCTTTTATGTCTTTCATTTTCATGCAGGGAATGCCAACACATTTCTCTATACTGTATTTGCTTAAAAGTTTTGTCTAAGACAAACATATGTATGTTGCAGATAGCAGATCTGAGTTTTTTTTTCAGAATCAGCATCAGCAGAGTGTGCCAGAATAGGGCAGTGAATATCTTGGCATACTGGTATTCCTTTCCCCATACATGCAGGAAAGGAGTGGATTCAAGACACTGTGACTGATTTAACAAGCGGCTTTCAGAGTTTCTGTTTGACATGTAAAGCAATGACTCCCTCAATCCTCAATATTTTCCTGTAGTCTTACAAATGTTGATAGTTATTTGGAAATTAGAGCAACAACAACATCAAATTTTTGTGGGAAAATTTTATTCAGGATTTACTTACTTCTTTAGGAATATATGTCTTAATGTGGTTGCTTTCCCATAGAACTCACAAGGAGGGTGCTGCTTAACACCCCAAATGTGAAAAAGTGAATAGTCTCTTCTGGAAGTGAATCTGCAGACGGTAAAGTGACTGACAATGATTCATAATTTTCTGGGAATAAGCAACCCGAAACTGTGTCATCAGAATGGACAAATACCATAAGCACAGCAGTTTTGCTAGCAGCCGCCTAAATAACTTCCTTGAACATCATCCAGACATCCTGTCATGGTTGTGAGGTCACCATGGCGAACGATGGATGATAATGTGTGAGTTCAAGGACATATCTGAGCTTTATATGCCTTATTCCTGGGTCAAAAGTACCTCTGTCCTTTATTATCTTGTTATTATCCCAACACAAAATAGGGAAATAGCCAATACAATGTATTTCTCAGAAGAAATGAGAAAAAAGTGAGGAGCTTTCAGGCTCTTTCTTAACTGAGCAGTTCAAACACCTCTGCAGATTTTCCTTTTAATTTACGGATCTTTTTCCTTTGAGCTTTTTGCAGGTGGAAATTTTCCTGGGAAAAAACAGGCTCCTAAAGAGAAGTAACTGCATTGTTGCAACAGCTGAAACCTTGGAACCCTCCACGAACATTTTCACACGCTGAAGGAGTAGCCAGGCAATAGGCATTTTCAAATTGTTGCTATCTACCTTAAATCATCCAGAACAGCCCTGTGTATCCCCAGTTTTTGGCCCGAGGTGTAGGTTTCTTGGGCCTCCTGGAATGACTCCAAATCCCGACCGAGACGACGGTGCCAAGGCCTTAAGTGCTGCAGCCCTGCTTCTATCGCCGTGCAGAGCCAGGGAAGAAAAGCAATCTGGGTCCTGCCAAGCAGACCACAAACGACTCGCTGAGCCCATTGTTGCTTTGTTTGTTTCCCTTAAAATAGAGGCTCTCTTCTTTTCCTGGCCATGTATTTTACCGGTATGTGATGCTGACTTGATCCCAAATGTGAAAGGAGGGCTGTGAAACCGTGGGGCCCAGAGGCTTGTCTGGTGAAAGGAAAATCTCATGCTTCCTTTCCCAGCCCTGATGGAGCTGGTGGCCATCTCCAGTAGCAGGTAGATCACTATCCCACACCCACAGCATCCCAGGTTCGTCCCGGTCCAAGGATTCCAGCTTGTTAGTGGCCCCAGTGCCAGCAGCAGAAAAGGCTCCTTTGGGATGCACATCCCTCCTGACCCACGCCTCATCCTGCTTTGCACCACTCCAGCCAAAGAGAAGGGAAGCATCAGGGACAGTAAATAAGTGAGTGTTAAAACTTAATGCCATCAGTCAAGAGCCTCAGAGATGGAACATTATCAATCTTTGAAAGTTATTATGCAGAAGCAAGCTGCTGAGTGCATAAATATTTTATAGATCTTAAACTATTGAACAGTTATTGGAGCTGGGATTCAATCTCTTTCAGCCTGACTTGACAAAAATAACAAAAAAGGGGGTGATAGTCAGAGAACAGGCTAGGAACTGGTTTGATGAAACTTTGGAGTCTATCCAGAGGGTCCATTCTTCTCCCATAGTGGTAATTGTTGTAATTCACAGACTTTAATGAAGTTACTTTTTATTCACACCCAAAATAAGCTGGAAAAAAATATAGTGCAAAGCCCTTGGTTAATTTTGGAAGTTTTGCAGTATTTGAACCTCATCATCTGTGTTGCAAGGTCATCTTCTGTGTGGTCAATACTCTTAGTGCCCTTCAACTGCAGATGTAGACTTTATTTTGTCACAAAAGCAAAGGAATAGACTTGATATATGGGGGTCTTTGGATGTGCCCTAACGTTCTTCCCACAAATACATAGGAAAATCCCCAAAGTTTTCCTGATGGAACGCTTTATACTGTGACTATGACACTTTACATCTCCATAATGGTAAATTTTAAGAAACATTGGGAAATGCCCCAGTGACTCTCCAAATGGTAAGACAGAGCTTCTCCCAGCTTTACATAAAGCCTCATGCATTTTCTCACCTGCACCAACAAGAATGAACCCACTAAACTGCAAACTGGGCTTTACAAACCCTTTCCTTTTCTTCCAACAAATCCTTTCCCTCTGTCTGTTTCCTGCATAGCGTGGAAAGGACTTTGCTGATCGACTCTGGACAATTGAGACTCGCTGCCTGCCTCAGGAGCAGCAGCTGCAGCATTTCCACCTCCCCCAGGTGCCCCACACCAGCTGCCTGCAGTGGAGGGGTCCTGCCCCAGGGCTCACCATGACGGGATCACAGCCGGGTGTTCTGAGGGTTTGTGGCAGGTGGAAATTGGAGCTGCCTCAAATGGAAACACAGCATTCACTGCCTTCCATCAAGTGGGCACAGTTTGCCCTGCTGGGAGAATGTCCCTGGAAAAGTCTCTCCTCCTTTCTGGGAAGGGAAGAACAAGCCCTGCCAGGCCCTGTTGTCAGGACCTCTGACTCCTCTGCCATGACTGAACCCTCCACATGTTCATAGCACAGAAAATAACCTGCCCTTAAGCACAGCCTGACAAATGTCTTTTCAGTCTTTTCAAGTTTTGGGGCTTTTTTGTTTGGGTTTTTCCCCCCAGATCACTGTTTGTGTCAGACAGGAAACCTGATTTCCTGGAGTCACTCTATGAATTAATTGACCAGCTTTGATCCTGGGTAGAAAGGCAAACTTCTCTATTAATATCTTAGCAAATGGTCTCATTTGGGTTAAAGGGAGGCTGATTTCTAGCTCCTCTTTCTACTGAATATTGCTATGGGTTTTCTAATGCAAAACACTGGAACAAATTTTTTCGGTAAAGGTTAAAAATACATTTTTTTCTTAGAAAAAATGTCCCTTTCTGTTACCTTTAAGGCTTATCAGCCTTGGTCATTCTGAAGAGAGATGCGCATGGAGCCTGTACCAGCACGGACTGGAGAAACATTGGGCACGATTAGACTGTGTCTGTATGATAGGAGTATAACTTAGACCCCATTAAACTAAATTAGACTTCCCATTAAATTAAATTAGTCTCCTCTTTACTTCTTGGGCTTGCCTGACACAAAGAAAATAAATTGCTGTGATTTACATGCTGCTTTGGCTTGTACCATCTTTCAGCTGCTCGACATTTAAATCCATGTAAAATAAAGTAAATGAAGGTGGATTGAATGAAACACAGAAGTATGCAAGATTTGGTGACTTGTGTGGGAATTTGTCCTACCAGTCACAGTCCTAGTGAGGAGGGAAGCTTCAGTAGCTCCAGCAGGATCCTGCATCCCTGCTCTCCCCTGCAGACCTAACCCTACAGACACTTCAGGGTTGCTTTGGATTCTCTGAGGGATCTGGAATTTTTTTATGGATTTTACCTCCCTTAATCATTCCCCCTTACTCCTATTCCTAAGGCAAGCAGGGAACAACATTCCTTTTGATACCTTCAAAGAGAAATTTGTAGCATTTCATTCTCTCATGAGCAATTTTTGGTGCTTGTTTCCCTCCTGTGTATCAGAAAAGCTGGTTAAAGAAAGAGACTACCTCATTTTGACTTTCTGCCTGCTCAGGAGAACTCTCCTTCTTTTATGTAACAGCTCAGCAAAATATTAAGAAATATTTACTACATTTAGGCAACAGTTTCCAAGAGCAGCTGGTATAGAAACATTCTGTTAAACTTTAGGCTGTGTTTTACTTTTAAAGTTACTTCTTCACAATGTAAATTCTGACTCTGGAAATTTCCTTCTGATGTTTAATCAGCCCCTGGGAAACGCACTTGCAGCAGCTGTTCTTTTGAAGCTGGCACACCAGACCAAGCTCCGTGTTAGATAAAGAGTGTTTCTCATGTCTCCATTCAGAATAGTCAACATTGAAAGGTTGAGCTAGATATCTCCCAGCATCAGCAGTGCTGGTGAGAGTACAGTCAGGCTGTGCCTTCAGCTTGCATGCTTTCACACTTCCTGGACTTTACAGAGCTTTAGGGGTTCAATACTCCGTCATACACCATTTGTGAATTTGCCTTCACCCAGGCAAGATAATCACCTGGATTTTGCATTTTCTCTGATTCTTCCTCACATCCTTTCTTTCTTCACTTTATTCTTTGCTCACAGACACCTGCTTACTAATGTCTACATATGAGAGGGGAACATCTTATTTTCTCAATTCTGCCTTGAATGGATTCAGAAACTGTTCTACATGATGCTGAAGTTCTCAAAAGCCTCAGACTTGGGCTACAAGAAATACTACATTGCTGAAATTTAACTCTGTCTGAGAATCCTGGTGAATTAAGCTGAATTAAGCTCAATATCAATGGTGTTGGAGGGAGCTTAATCTTTATCAGAACAAGTTCCTGCCTGTGTAGGACACTCCTGGAAAGGTGCTACAGTTCTGCTCCAGGGAGCTGAAGGTACTGGTTGCATCACAGAATCCTTTCTCTTATAAATCCTCTAAGCCACTGATTTTTCATAAGAAAATATTAATAAGATACAAAAGATACATCAACATGTCAGCACAAGCTAGAAGTACTTTGTTTCCTTGTCTTGTGTTACACTCTTTCACTGTAAAATAATGGTTTGCTTTTATACAACACAAAGTTGATTTACCTTTTCTGCATGTAATGCAGAATTTTTTCACATAAAGGTGGTGATATCCAGTAATATTTATTTCTTACTGTTATATATGCCATCATGTCAGTGTGCCATTATCAGCTCAGTGGGTCTTTATCAGTATGGGCCAACGTTGTTGGTCCTAAATGCAGTAATATGTGTGAAAAGAGTTTGTGTTTCAGAGGTGCAGAGTGTAAAATGCCTCTCCTGGGATTCACCTGGAGTGAAGATGTCCAGCAGAACAAGAACTAAGGAAGTTTTAAGACACTCCAGACTCACAGCTGAGGGAGTTTCCAGACAGGTGGATGCAATAGACTACAGATGCCATGAGATGTTAACTGCTGTCTTAGGCTGTTTGGCTGGGGAGCTGCAAGGTCTGCACTGCCTTGCTCATGCATGGTGCTGTAGATAACCAACAGTCCTGGCCCTGCATGCACAGAGCAGAAGCAGAGCCCCTCTCCATGCCTCCTCTGCAGAGGAAGATAACAGCCATGGCTGGTGAGAGATGTCAGAGGCAGCAGAGATGCCCCAGGGATGATAAAAGTGGGGGTCATGACTGCAGACATTGAAGCCTTTGAGTGCATGGCAGGAGCTGTGAGGACACTCCTGCTGTCCTGTGGGGTAGGGTGTCATCCTTTTGCCCTCCCTGTCCTCAGCCCTGGACTCAGCTCAGCAGGAGTTATGCCATATAATATCTGCTCTTACTGTGGCATCAAAGAGATGGCGAAAAAAGTAAAATAGGTACACAGCCCAAAATATGTTATAGCCAGGTTAAAATGGATGCTGAAAGGTTTTGTATTTGACCACACATGATCATAGAAGTTTGAGTAATAATGTGCCAGCTTCAGGCCAAATGTTGATTAGGAGGGGAGAAGATTGCAGAGCATAAAATGAGCAATCACGTACAGGTGGACAATGCAAATGATTAAAAAAAAAGGTCTCAGAGACTGAGATGTGAGAAAAATAGATGATCTCAGAATGAAAACATAAATTCAAGCACTGACATCTGGGAAATAAAGACCCACATTAATATGAGGTGGCAAATATGGAACAGTTTGCCCCATATCTTAAGAAACAATACACAAATCTGATGAATGGAGTCCTTTTGTGTAGTGCTGTACATACTTTGGGCTCAGCAACTTAGAAAGTACCTCATAAGTCTTCCTTCCAATTTTTTTCCCCCTAAAAAGACTTCAAAATATAGTCCAGTACATTTTTCACTCAGTGCTTTGGTATCATGATGTCACACACAGTTTAAGGAACAGAACCAAAGAAAAGAAGGAAATTTAGTGATACGTCCTAATCTATACTGTTTAGGACCTTGACAAAAATATCAAGCTTTCCAAGGCTCCTGGCTCAGGCAAAGCAGGCCCATGCATGTAGCTCATGAAGGCTCTCTAAAAAACTTCACTGTCATGGCAGTATGTATTTTAAATGGTCTCTAGTCCCCAGTAATCTATTTTCTGGTTTCCTTCCAGGCCTCTTCATTGCTATCTGCACTTGCTGCAGAAATCGAGTAGTTGTGTACGTGGGAGGTGTGGTGTAGCACGGATTTATCACGCCAAACAGAACACTCCTTATTGGAGGCACACTGCTAATATCGCTGAAAGGCTACAGGGCCTGTTGGAAGGGACTTAAATCATCTGCTGGTATTTATTTCAGCTCAAAGTTATGCATGCAAAATAGTCATAAAAAGTGTGGCTCAATGAATCTTTTCTGCCCTGAACTTGCACTGCACCTTCTAGCTGACCTGCTCTGGCTCAGACACGAGGCACACGAGCTCTCCCATGCCTGTCCTCCTCCCTCCTCCTCTTCCTGGGAGAAAGAACGACAGTGGGAAGCTCTCAGCTGCAAACCTGCTGTCAGCATCCTTTGAGATGTGCGGTCCCCTGGCAGGGGCCCAGTGGCCCAGCAGTGCCTGGCTGGCCCCTGCCCACTCCTTGGCTCAGACTTCCCGTGCAGGGACACCAACCCCAGTGCTGGGATCTCTCTGGCAGCCCCCAGCCAGGGCCCTGAGCACAGCATTGCTGCTACCTTGGGATCTGTAGCTGAGCTGGAGGGGTTTCCTGTTCTCACCTCACACCACTGCCCAAAACAGTTGTTACATCTCAGCCCAGATGCTTCATTTCAGAGGCAAATGCCCTGATTCCTGTATACATTTGCTTTCTCAGCCTGTCAAGCACTTAAGTGCCTTTCATCTTGAAGTATCCTAAATGATAATATGCACTTATATAGCTTAAGCTCCTCTAATGAATGAGGTTCTTCGTAAACACTTGGTAATTAGGTCTCACAGCAGCCCGAGGAGCTGGGAACAACTCTTTGCAGTGGTGCAGAGGGATGAGCTGGGGCTGTGAGGAGACAGGCAGGGTTCAGGCTGTCAGCTCAACTCAAAGCTCAGTGGTCATGAGGTGCTGGGAGCTGTGTCTGCACTGAGAACAGTTGCCCTTATGTACACGAGGAAAGAGCACAAAAAAACAGACTTTTTCCCAGAAATAACTTTCCATATGAATGAAAATAGTGAAAACGGAACAGTTCCTGCTTCCTCAGTGCCTGCCCACTACCTCTGTTCAGAGCTTGTTCAGCCCAGCCCCTTGCCCCAGTGTTGATGCTGTTGGTGGTGGGACAGGGAGCCCTGGCACTGCTGCCAAAGTCCTGCTGGACTTGGTCATCACAGCCTCCTAGGAAATTCATGCCTGTTTTGGCTAGAGACTGACAGGAGATTTCTAGGCAAGAATCGATTGCCTTCAGACATGTTCTTGAAGGAAATGACAAAGAGGAATGTTCATATAGTCAAATGAACATTTCCCATCAGAAAACATTCCAGCCAAAGGAAAAAAGAAAGGCATTAAACAGGTCTACCCACAGACTGCTCTTGCTCTGGCTCTTTTTTTTTTTTTTATCTTTCTCAGCATTACTGTCATCTGTCACTGGCAGCTCTTCTGTGGGAATTTCCTTTCTGACTATTTTGTAGCACTTTCAGCACTGAGACAATCAGGAATTGTACGTACCACAATTCTAGCTTTCAGCTAAAGGAAAGGACCTCTTCTGCAAGGTCTTTTATTGTGTCTTCCACAGTGGCTCTTCCAAAGATACAATGAAATCTGCTTACTTGAGTCGAAGAAATTGGCAGTGCTCAGACACATGCAGCTGCTACTTTTCCTCTAGTGGGTTCTTATACAACTTCCAGATACTGAGCTACCCTTTGTGTGTGATCTTCCTATCTCTTTGCTGCTGCCACTTGATTTTTACTAACCCATAGGAATCAGGTATCCTGCTGAGGTATCATACAGTAATGTTGTTGCCTTCTTCCCTTGATGCCCATGAGTGTATAAACCTACCCTTTTCCCTCTTTTCTGAGCCCCACAGTTACACACTCCAGCAGTACAGCAGTGTGTGTTCTGCCCTGACAATGCAGTAAAACTAAGATAGCAATGAAGCATTACAGGACAAAAATCTGTCCCTGTGCTTTTTCCAGCTCTGTTGAGGGTTTGCTGGTGCTGCCAAGGTGTGGTTTTAGTGACCTGTCCTGCCTGCCTTCCTGCCCTGTGTGGGTGGTCTCCCTTTGCTATTTGATTGTTCATTGCTGCATCTTTCAATTCAGTTTGTGCTTTTTTTTCTTTTTTTTATTTTTTTTTTTGTTTTTTTTTTCCCTCCCCCCCCCCCCCCCCCCCCCCCCATCTACTTCCCTCTGTGCTGAGGGTTTTCCTGCCCTCTCAGCCCCACTCCCCCTTTCTGCTCAGCTCAGCAGGCCCTGGGCCTGCCTCGATCCCCAGCAGGAAGGGACAGCAGCCCTGTCCCCTCGGCACACACTCAACAACAGAGTTGCACTAATGCTTTCCTTTGCCTCCTTTCCCTCCCCTCCCTCTCTCTTGAGGCGAGATCTGTCTTTCCTTACACCAGAGAGTGTGAGCAGAGAGAAACCAGACTCAAGGCAAAATTCCCATTAACTTCAGTGGGGGCAGGATTTCACCTCAAGTGTTTCATGTTCTGGGCACTGGACAACAACATGAAAGGACTCCACACTTGTAAAACTTGAGACGCCGCAGCCATTCAAGCCAAGCAAATGCAGATGCAGTTCCTGGTGCCCCCTCCAAGCCCCTCTCCACAGCCACACTTGCTCCTCCAAGACCTTTGAAGGTCATTAATCTCTGCTCTTAGCTGTTTGTTGTTGTCAGGTTGGCAGCTATTGCTGAGCCAGGAGTTACCCCTGCACAGCCTGAGCTGGGCTCTGACTGCTACAACAGTACCTAGAGCTTTGTTGTTTTTCATATGTGTCCCCCTTCTGTCCAGCCTTCCCCATCTTGTTTGTGTTACTGCTACTGATGAGGCTCTTCAAGCCTCTTTGGCTGCTTCGGTCATGAGGGCTCCTCTGGCTTCCTGGGACATCCATTTCCCCAGCATTTCTGTGCCAAATCAGTGAATTCCTGAAGTCTTGCTATGTCTGCCTTGCTCTCCACTTGCCTTCTGCTGGTCTGTCTTCAGTTTTGCCTCCACTGCTGCCCTGAGTACCAGCAGGCACCCACCAGCACCCATGTGTCTCTGCAGATCACAGCATTGCCAGGTGCCTCGTGGCTGGTCTGCCACTCAGGCACTGCCCGCTGTCCTGCAGTGCCTTTACCCTCAGCTCCCTTTATTGCTGCAAGCCACTGGTCTATCCCAGCACTGTGCTGCCTGTGGCTGCTGACAGCCTGTCTGCCAGCTTACCCTGGGGTCTAGATTTTACTTCTCATTGGTCTCTTGCTGAGCTGGTGTTTTGTCCCTGGGAGGATTGCTGCAAGAGCATGATATTTCCAAGTAGACATCTCTTCTTGTCTGTGCAGCTTTTGCTCTTGGCTCTTTACTGTCATTCCTGCCTTTCACTTGTTTTGCAGGTACCCAGGGGAAGAGGTCTTGTGCTCAGATTCCCCCGGTACTGAATTATTTGAATTTTGCTGCAGTGCATTACAACCTACTGTCTGAGAAATGTACCTTGCATTTCATGATCTCTGTTCTTGCTTGAATGCCTCTCACACAGCCCATTTTTTATAAAGAGAAGTAACAATTTAATGTGGCCATGTAGTTAGTGCCTTTAAAATGGAAAGAAAACAGTTCTGACTCTGTTTTGGGCCAGGTATTTTCCTGGCCTGATTGCTCAGTGGTCACACTATTTGACGTTCATCAGCTGAGCATCCTATTCTGGTGCCAGAGATATTTACTGGCTTGCCTGAGTGTTCATCTCCTGGTGCCAGTCTGCTGGGACTACTGCTCTGCCTATTGCCATGGTCACAGATGGTCTCTTACCAAGCAGCATCAGGGAGTTTCCTTGGCACTATTCCTTCTACAAGTGACCACGAGCTGCTCTACTCTCTACAGCACCTGGAGATCTTCAGTACTTTGTTAAATGCCTGGACATTTCCAACATGGTTTCATCATGTGTTAAATACTATTTGTTTTTCTCAGAGAAATGTAGCTTGGGAGTTGTTCTAAGGACAGTACTTAATTTTCCACTGTAGTACTAAAGAAAAAAAAAGTCATGTAGTTGTTTACTGCAATTACATATGTCATCAGGATATTTCTGGGATACTAGTACAGATCAAAACCTCTAAGTTGAATTAATGGACCTAAGGAAAATAGAGGAGAGAAACTCATCTCTTGGTTTTGCTCTGCCCAACGCTATTCTGGGATTCTGTCACCAAATGGCTGCTGAGATTTGCTCTGCTTTGTTCACAGTCATCCTTCTGTGGCAGCAGGCTGGAGTTCTGGTTATCCCACAGAGACTGAGGCCCCCAGAGTCTCAATTCCTGTCCCTAGCCTTTCCAGAGGGAACAAATGGTCAGGTTTCTTCTTTTGTTTTTTTGTCGGATCAGTGTCCTTCAGAAACCAACAGACATCAGATGCAGAGGATTACCATAATTTTGCCCTAATGTTCTCCTCCTGAGCGTTGTGCTGAGGTTGCAGAATGCAGATACACATTCCTACAGACTTCCTCTGTCACACAGCTCTGTCTGCAATACCCCCAAGCTGCTGGTGCTGCAGCACCTCTCTAGCTGGCCAGATGCCCAGGGGCATTTCTGCCAAGCTTTACTTGCCAGGAGCTGCATCGACACTGATAGGCAGCTGAACGGCTCATCCATCTCAGTGAGCCCATTACTGCACCACAAGAGGTGCACACTATTCCTACACTATAGGTATAATTGTATTATGTAGGCACCCATTTCAATATTCAGTTTGCCTGCCTTCAGTGGCAGATGCTGTGGTTACCTGAGAGTTTTCTCCCAGGCACAGGCAGACCCAGACTCTGTGCTGGAGGATGAACGATGCCTGTTTCTGCAGACTGCCCATCCTTTATCATTGTCTTGCAAAAAGAGATGATGTGCAGCTTGGCACTGGTGGGTGCACTCTGTAGAGCAGGGCAGGGAGACCATCTCTAGCTTCAGCCACATCTTGGGCTCTCAGAGGCTGTGATCCCCAGGACCTTCATCCCAGAAGGATTGTTTAGACACTGCCCAGAGCTCCACCCACCCTCTCTTCTCCAGCAGAAGCTGTGGCTGATCCTGGTAACAGCAGCTCTGTCTTTAGTTGCCACCTTAATCACCTTACTGGTCACAGAATGGGTTTGTGACCCAGCTCTTGGTGGCTTTTCTCCTCTGCAGCTGTTCTGCAGCGCTCCATTCACCCAGGTGCAGCCACAATCAGGGCAGGGTTTTTTCCCAGAAAATTCAGGAGAGGATTTTCTCTGGTTCCCATATCTGTTTTGCCCTTGTGTCCATTTTTTCCTCAGGGCATTTTTGTGGCCCTTGCTATTTTGAGGCATTTAACTATGGTTTAGATCAATTTCTTTCACTGATCATTCCAGAAAGCTGGAAGAACATATCTCAGAAATGGCCCTGTCATTAACCAGGGAATATTTAATATCTCCAGATTCATAGGTGATGCCAGATTTCTCATCTGTGTAGTATAAATCTCAATTTTCCTCTTGGGCAGTCTCATCTGCCTGGAACAGGCCATTTGTCTGACATTGTTATCCACTTGTTCTGTAGTTTGGATATTATTCCTTGCTGAAGTCTCACTCACTCCTTGTTATTTCCTGTGTCTGTTGAGAGTGGGACCAAGAAAGCCAAAAA
>VWZN01008032.1:89724-101356 GCA_013396955.1 Regulus satrapa
AAAAAAAAAAGCCTCACCTTCATTTTTGTCTTGTCATGGCTATGGGCATGGCTCTGTAAAAGCATTCAGATTTTGCCCCCACCTTCCCCCTACTCAGAGTATCTCTCCTGACCTGACTATCTTCTTTATCTACTCTTGGAGTCTATTTGTTAATCCTACAACCTACTAAGAGCATGTCTCAAGTGCTGGGGCCAAAGCCAGGAAAATAAAGGCAGTGATATACAAAGTTGTTGCACCTGTGGCAAACACTGAGCACAGAGATTGACCTTTTACTGCCTTCTCCAAAATATTCTGCCTTGCAGGCTGTTTTCCTCCCCCAGCTTCCAAGCAGGTTCATATATCCAATGTTTAGCTCAAGACCTCCTACCAGCATGACCTCCTACCTTGAAATCACTCATTTTATTAAAACATTCCTCCAAGGTAGTCTGGGTCTGTTTCACAAACAGGGAACCACAAATTCCAGAATTTCAACTCTTTACTTGGGGGGGAAATTTAAAAAAAAAAAATTAAAAAATAATCTTTATTTGGATGAAAGCAAGTGATAAGAACGAGGGAGAAATTTTCTTATTCCTACATGACAGAAGAAGAGAAAGCTTTGGATGTTCAGATAAAATGACATATTAGAAAGTCAGACATTTCTGATTTATAGTATAAAACAAGGACAACAGCATTTCCTTGGGCAGAGGATGGAGGATGTTTGAGGGGGGAAGGAGTTGTAGCAAGGCAATTCTGGGACATCAAGAAATTTGGAGTTTGTAAATATTGCATAGAGTAAAAGCTACTTCCATTAGGTTCTTCTGTTTACTTCATCTAGGCAACACAGGTGCTTGCAGATCCCACTCCAGATGTGTTCATGTCTTGTGTTAGGGCAGAACCTGGCTGTTATCTTGAGCTGACAGAGTCCTGTCTGTCTTCTGTAATGAGGAGAAACCACAACTTCTTGGAACCATATTTTAGAGAACTAAGTAAACACAGAAGAAAGAAAATGTGACCTCTAAGGCAGTTCTAAAGTCTCAGTGGACATAAACGCTGAATACCAAGTTTCTTTAATTTTTATTATGCATTTTTCTATGTAGCAAGTGAAAACCACAAATTTAAATAAAAACTATCAATAACATAAAGAAAGAAATATGCTTGAGACTGAAGGATTTGTGTCAACATCTGGACTTGAAAACTAGGTGGCTGAGGTCATTCTACTTTATAAACCCAGCTTATGAACAGTATACACAGCCTATGAACAAGTGCAAAACCTGGAGTCACATAAACAGTGTATTTCATTCCTGAACATTGAAACAACAAAAAGGGCAGAGTCAAAGGGTTCCTTTCAGCATATGCACTCCAAATAAATGTGGAGAGCCTATGTGACACAGAAATAACAACAGTGGAAATACAGAAAATTAGACTGAGCAACATTTACATTGCTTTTTTTTTTTTTTTTTTTTTTTTTTTTTTTTTTTTTTTTTTTGTAGGGGTGAAGGGTTCAATTTGTTTAATGATAGGCTGTTGTGGTCAAGGATATGGGCTCCATCACCCTTCCAAAGCTCTCTGAACAATTGAAACTAGTAAAATGTTTTCATAGGAACAAATTCATTTTGTAATCTGAAGCCATTTCTCACAGTAAGCATATTTACTTGTTAAAGCAAATAAGAACACCCTTTCTTTATGGCCAAAACCGAAATAAAAAATTAAATTTGCCACTCCTTCAAATCTTTGGCACCTTCTCTCCCGTGCACCTTCTTGTCCTGGCCAGGAGGTCAGAGCTACTCAGCAGTGCACAGGGATTAATGGTGACAGCTGTGTTCTACCTATGACTCTCTTAGCAAACCTGCTCTGATCTCAACGTGAAAATGGAGAGCTGCTTCTGCACCCATATGTTGGCCTCACCCTTTTGGGTTGAAATTAGCAATCGTGGGAAGCTGAAGTGCAGCTTTACAAGCACAAAGTTCTTCAGTGGCTCAAAACCCGGAGCTGATGCCTCTCAAATCCAGTGGTGTTCCTGAGACAGGCGGGTCTGAACACAGCAGTGCAACGCTCTGCAAGAGCCAAAGGGACAAGCAGCCTGCAAGAGCTCTTAGGAGAGAAACAGCAAGAGGACCAGAAATCAGTGTGCCACTGCCTCAGCCCTCGCAGCTCCTGCTTCTCCAGCAGGAGAAGCCCCGGTCACCTCGTTTCAGAGAGTACACGGCAGAGCCACGGAGGATAAAGGATGTATGATGTGGATCAGAGGTCTGGAAAAGCATTTGGAGAGAGAAGCTGCTGTGGCTAGGGTTTTCAATTTCAGAAGTGAAATTATTCCTCTTCTGTATGGCTGTAATGCAAATCTGTGAAATTATGAATGGTCTGTGGAGGAAAAATAAGGGAAAACTAAATTCTATTTGTCACAGCAGAATTAGAGGCTGCCAAAGGGTTTATCCAGCAGTAAGTTTAAAACAATCAAACATCACCCCTTTTTCTAACAGTTCTTAATTACTCTCTGAAACCTGTTATGATGGGATAGGGCTGGAATAATAGCTGAGTGAAAAAATAAATTGATTTGTTTTCTGAAATTGAAGACTACCATAACTGATACGGATATCTATGTGTGATGAGATCAATGCTTCAAACTGAACCACTTATTGCAAAATTCCTTAAAACACTCTTATAAAATGGGAGGGTACTAGGAATCTCTTTCTGTAGTTGCCCCTTTCTCCATGGAGCTCTAACATGGCATAAAATGCACTTGGGACAGGACTGGGGGCTGAAGGGACTGGGTCTGATCCAATTTTCTAGTTTTTTTAAGAGAGTCATGGCCAGGCAGTGTGCATCTGGCATGTGAACATCTTCATTTTGGAAATGTTAATATCTGACTACAGTCTTTGATAGCTTGGAGCTGTGAGGGAGGAGCGTAGAGGACGTTCACACCAGCAGACCTGATTCCTAGGGACTTGGACACTATCCTCCATGGGGGATTTGCATTCAGACTCTGCTTAATTCACTAGTCTGAAGATGAATGAACAGCAATGACAGTAACCCTTTGGGAGATACTTTTGACCTTCACCTAGCTGAGACTAGTTTCACCAAACTTTTTCAAAGAATGTGCCAATGATTTGCAAGAATCACAGCACAAAATATTTAGGTTTGTTCCACCAAAAATTCCCACAAGGCAATATTGATCTGAGATTGCCTTTAAAGTAAAAACCTGACCACTTTAACTTAAATTTGCCAACCTTGGAAATAATAATTAGAAACTCTTTTCCCTTCTGTGACCTGTGTTTGTTTAGTTGCATAAAATAACTCTGAAACAGTGCTGTCTTTCTGTCAGCTCAGACCACAGCTCAGATAGCAGCAGTTCTGTGACAAATCAACCTCTCAGAAATCATGGACCAGAAGGAAATTAGTATCATAAATAGGCAGTGGATAAAAGTGAGTTACCAGATTGTGATAATTTTCAATCCTAGTAGTGGCACTCAGTGGACAGCCAGTGTGATTTCATGCTAGTCTGGGCCTGCAAATTTTACAGAAAATTTTACAGCAAATTTTACAGCCAACCACTGCAAGGTAATTAGCCTCATTTACATACACCATTGCTAACTAGAGCCAAAAACAAGGCAGAAGAATAGAATGACTCAGAGAACTTTTAAGTAAAGAGAAAACTTTTCACATTTGAGGACTAGAAGCAAACAAATTCTGTTCTTAGCTAATGGCTGTGTTAATTTCATGTCATACACAAATTTGACCAGCACAGCCCAGATGGTTTTGCTTTGGGTATCTGGACAAATCCAAGGACTTATGATGCCACAGAAGCCACAAGGCTTTATTCTGATTAGACTAGTGTTTTGGGCCAGGGCTGATGTCCTGACTGGGGGACAAGGAGGAAAAAGCTGGACCCCTGCTCCAGTTTCTTGGTGGATGGGCAGAAAAATCTGTCCTTCAGCATGCTCATTTCAGTTCAGTTGTACATGGCCCCCAAGTCCAGCAGGGGAAAAGCCTCAGGCAAAAAAAAAAAAAAAACAAAACAAACAAAAAAAAAGGTTAAATTAATTTTCTTCAAAATATCAATCTGTTTTGTGGTCTCATACATTCATAAAAAAAATTCTGCCATTTTTTTCATAGGGTTTGTCACTTGAGACCTATATTTTCATTCTTGAATCTTGCCAGTTATTTCAAGAGTTTCAGCACTGAGAAAAACGTCTTATCTCCATAACATCACAACAAAGGAGTTACCTCTTCCAATTTCAGACTCAGTCTAACAATTTATCAGAACAAACCTTTCATAAGATTTCCGAGTGATTTATTTTTGCTGTCATGAAGATATTTTCTTCCTTACACATTCAACATTTCTGCTAATGTTGCATTTCAGATGCTATCTACATGGTGGATGCTTCTGCTATCTTTTTCCTTCATGGGTGGAAATTGGTGACAATAGGAACTTTAGCTATTTGGGCTTTTTCAAAGAAGGTACTTTTACAGAAAAAAAAAATGCTCTGTTTTTCCAGTGTAACATGAACATACTTGCTTAATCTGTGTCTCTACTGTGCTCATAAAATGGAAGAAATTTTTCAAGAGGGAGGAGGTATATTACTGTAACTCTGTTGAGTTCTATAAATGTACAATATGCAATTTTGGCTCAATTTTTAAAATTTGAATCATATTTTAATTTTACCTAATTTTCTCCCATAATCCTTGTTATGACAGTTTGCATATTTTAATATTAAGATTAATTTCCTTCCCATTTCTTAATATTGCCTGGAGACAGCAAAGCAGCCTGACTATCATTAAACACGTATTTTACATTGGAGCCCAAATATTTGATTGAATTGGTTGTTTCAATGACTTAATCACCTAATTGCTGAGTGACTCTATCACCTCATTTTATTCCTGTGATAGAAATTGTGAGTTTGGAAGATCATTTTCATTGCTGGAGAGTAGAAATAATCTCCTTCCAAATGGCATAAATAGTTGAACAATTCAGGCAAAATATGCCCTGAATGTACATCCAATGCAAACTTTGGCTTAAGCAAGTTGGAACATAATATCTGTTTTTCTTTAAATTCATTTTTACGGAATACTAGGTTTCTACTTGAATTATATTTTAGGATTATGACATTATTAAAATTATACTTTTGTGTGTATGTGTTCAAAGCCACATTTATGATTTTTTTCCTCAAGCATAGTCTTATACTGCTTAGATTAAAGATAATGTTGCAAATTGCTCATTTTTAAACAGATGCAACCAATATCACAATCTTCCAACATCTGCAGTACAGAAACAGAGAAAACCTGGAGGGTTGAGACTTTCCAAAAGGAAACATCATGAGATGAAAGTGAATTAATATTTGGAAACTGCATCTCATATATTTGTCTTAAAGATGGATTCTAGATAAAATCTCATCAGCCGTTCTACTTCTATTTAAATAAAACATATTCTTTAATGGTTAATAACAGCATCACTTCAAATCTATATATTAGCATTCGTTCTATGTTTCAAATGGTTTTTATAATTGCTGGTTGGTGAGCGTATATCAAACCTGGCAAACTAGACTAGTGCTCACTCAGCTCCTCAGTTTGGCTGGAAAGAGAGCCAAAACACGTTCTTGAAACCAAAGGAGAAAACCTGAGCTGTGGCACGGAGCAAGAGCAGAGAGTAGATGAGCTCCATAAAAAGGTCCTTTGCCTGCTCTTCTAGTAGTATTTGCTGTTTAATGCACTGAGGTCTTTGGAAGTGGTAATTTTATGGCAAATCCAAGCATGTAAACACCCAAGTTATGTTCCAGCACTAACAGCAGAAAAAGCCTTGTCATAATGCCAGGAATTCTCTTGGAAACTTTGGGTGAGGACTTTGGGGAGGTAACTGCTGCTGAGGAGAAGGAGGAGGTTTGTGTGGTGAAGGCGCTTCTTCCCCACTGCCCGTCACCTGGCCTTGGGGACTGTAGCATCAGACATTCCCAGCAAAGCCACAGGGAGGGCATGGCAAACTCAGCAGCTGAACACGAGATCCTGACTTTACAGCTCCGCTGTTTCTGGGGCTGTTTGCTAGTGATTGCTGGGAGATCAAAGGCTGGGCTGGTGGCAGGCAGCCCTGGACTGCAGTGAGGGGTGTGGGATGAGATGCCTGGGCTCCTGCTCTGTGCAAGCAGTGAAGGGGAGAGAAGAGCCAGCTCCTGAGAATGAAGGTAAAAGTGAACCAGACACTGCTACTCGCCGTCACAGCAGGTCTGGTTGTGTACCATTGGTTATGTACCGTGAAGAGCTGTCAGGGAGCTCGGCTGAGCTCTCCTGGCAGTGGGAGCAGTGGCAGCGCTACCTGGAGAAGTGCGGTGTACAACACTTCTGAAACTCCACCCTTGGAATTAAACTCACTGCAGAATTAAAATTTCACAAAACATTTCAGGCTTTGATATAGTTTGACATAGGATTTTATGATGTCCATAATAGGGCAAGGCTGGAGGGATATGTCAGGCAGGTGAGTACTTCTCCAGATCTGCTGTGCAGCCCACTCCATTGCTAAAAATCTAAACAATTGTAACTTGGATACAGACAAACAGATTTTGGATTGTTCTCACTTTTTGTAAAATAAATTCACTGCCAGGCTGAGACATTGTATGCCAAGTTTCAGACTGGAGTGCATTTTATGGCTGACTAATAAACCCCTGGAAGAAGAGGTTTGCAATGTAAATGCTGACACAGCCAGAGCTGTAACAGAATGAACAGTATTGCAATGATATCTCATTTACCTCTAGCAAGGAGCATATAAGAAAAACTAAATAATGTATTCCTGCTACTACAGATGATTTAATCAGTAAAACTTTTCTCTGATGTTATTTGGTAGGTTAAAACTACAAAGGTAAAGCATTGTTTAAGAAAGAGTAATGATAGCCTGCATATTCCTCTGCACCACAAGATTTACATTTGTGCATGTGATAAAAACACATATTTATTTAAAATTTGTTAGAAACTATTTTACATTTTTAAAAAATTAGAAAGGACAGAAAAGCATAACAAAAAAGTAAGCAAAACAACAGCAACTTAGTGCAAATGTCTGCAACCATCACAAAAAGCATAGTCATGTACAGGTGACTGTTGCACAGGATTGAGTACCCAAAAATGAGTACCTTTTCTCCAGATATGAATAATTTACAGCAGAAACCCCAGAAATGCTCTGCTGTAGCACGACATCTGCATAACCGAGCAGGACGGACCTGCATTGAGCTAGCAAGTTAAAAATGGGAGGACAGTCATTCATATGTAATCTGAAGAGAACAGTCTGGAAATTTTGGCCACTGGCTGCCAGTCTCTGCCATGATCCAGAAATGCAGCACATCTCTTGGGGATGTACATGGTGCAGAATTTGCTTGATCAAGTTGTCTCTAGGTTGGTCCTGTGTAAGAACCAGTGCCTGTGCCTTGGCATTCTGTACTGTGACCTCTCTGATGTCCATTACTGGGTGTGGTTTGGCAAGCTGCACTGCAGAATAAACCTTCTAATTCTCAGAAGTGGTTTTTCAGACATCTCTGTCATTTCTGGATGAAATATATTCAGCCTTCTGGAGCAGACAAATAAGTCTAACTGTGCAATGTGCAATGTTTTCTCCCGTATTTTGTAAAACTGAAATGACTGAAATAATACTTGAGGAGAAGATTTTGCTCTCCTTGCTCCAGTGTGCTTTGGCAGTCCCTACACAGTGAATAGCTTCTCCAACTTCAGAGGAATGCCTCTTGGATGAAGATAGGGCTCACGGTGAATTTAGCTGGCCTGCTGCTGCTGCAGGAATTCGGGAACATGCTCTTGCACATTATACAGGAAAAATTACACAAATGTCCGAGGACAAGTATATATTGTTGACATTGTATCCAAGAAAAACTATTGTATACATGAAAGAATGTGTCTGTTTGGCACTAGCTGAAATTAGAACAGTCAAGAATTTGTGGTCTGGATTATTTTTAAGTCTTTACATGATGAGACCGAGCACCAGTTTCTGAGCATTTTTGCAGCACTTCCCTGTACTGGTCCTCTTCCCTGTCCCCTCGCCAAGAGTTCTGCACAGTTGGCTGTGCGTCCCCCTGAGCTCTGAGATTAGTGAAACATCCTACATTTTTCTGCTTAGGCACAGGAATCAAATTGAAAAACTCAGACTGATTTTCTTTTTTGTAACTTGTTTATTTCTCCACCTACAAAGCAAAGGCAGTCTTTGCTCTGTAATTTGATGTCCACCTCTTTTTCCACCAGGTTGGTTTGGTATTTCCTTTGCAAACCTCAATTGTTGGCATTAAAAACTTGGCCATTCCAACTCTACTGAACTAAAACTTGGCAAGCAGATTGTCAGCTAACATTTAATTTATTCTTCTAAAATATCTTGCTTTTTATGAGTAATCTATGACCAGTCTTTATCCGTGCAATCCTCACAACACTTCTAGTTCTCCTGAAAGTGAATCACTGGAAGCAACTGGCTTAAAAATGCTGATGGCTCCCCTCACAAGTACATTAACCAGAGACTGCAGAGCCCAAATTCTGTACCAAAATGCATTTATCGTTCTGTCTGTCTGTCTGTCTGTCTGTCTGTTTGCCTGCCTGCAGGCAGCCTTTCTTAACACTTCTCCATATTGGGCCAAAGCCTCCCTGCAGGAAAGGCAGAAAATCCTTACCAAAGTCAGAAGGGCAGAGAAGCAAGAAGGCACAGAGTAAATCTCTCCTGGTGCAAGATCTGGGCTGCGTCACCTCAGTGCTCTGGCAAAGTGTTTCCTCTTAGAAAAGAAGCCACTGCATAAAGAGTTTCTACTTCCAGTAATATACAATAGACTGTACCAACTAATTATGTTTTTAAAGGTTGGTCAGGGTGTAGAGAGGCCCAAATGAAGTACCACAGAGGCAAAGGTCACCCTAACCCAGCTTGCAAACCAGAGGAAGGAATGGGACAAAGAGGCTGTGTTGTAGGGCCAGGTGAGTTAGGAAGTGGGAAAGCCCTTTACCACTGCCTGTAAAGATAAAAGTGTAAAATGTACCCAAGTGCACTTTGATGCTGATAGTCAGGAGTGAAGAAAGGTAGCTCTGAAAGCCCCCTGTGAGCACAGGGAGAAGCAGATTTCACAGAATCCCTGAATATTCTCAGTTGGAATGTACCCACAAGGATCATGAAGTCCAACTCTTAAGTGAATGGCCTGTTCAGGGATCAAACCCATGACCTTGCATTATTGGCACCCTGCTCTTATCAATTGAGGCAATCTCAGTGACGAGAGACAGTCCTGACCTTTCCTCACCACCAGCTGACATCCCTCAATGTGTGGTGTCTCCAAGTGTGGGGTGGCAGTCACTCAGCCCTCTTCCTGAGTGGGTAAATCACAGAGGTATCCCAGCAGCGTGGGGAGCTCACTTTATCTGGGCAAACCCTCTGGTAGCCAGCCCTGCCGCTGTGGTCAAGTGCAGCACATCTGTTCAGAGCCAGATGGTAATTAAAACCTGATCCCAGGGGGGAAAAAAAACCAAAACAAAACATATTTGAAGACAGGAAAAATAAAAATAGGTAGAATAAGGTGGAGCTGCTCAAAAGGGTATAGCATAGCATAATAATATTTAGATTTCTTTCTCAGAAACCCATGGAAAGGCGAGTGCAGGTCCTATGTGCCCCATCTCTGACCCCATCACCTCATCAAGTCTGTGGAGTTGGTGGGAGCTGGATTCACTTTGGAAGCACAGGGAGAATAGGGGAAAGGCTTCCTGACTGTGATCTGACACAAGATTCCTGGGAAACGCAGCAGACACTACCTGATTCCTGGCAAAGCATACAAACAGGTAATAGCAGTTTTTAAAGGAAGACCTCTTCTATAACTGTCCCTTTTGAAGGGGAAGGAGTCAGAGCACTGTGGTTTAACTGCTGGGTAGCAGCTCCATTTTTGGTCTGCTAGCAATGAAAGGCTGCTTGGGTTCACCGTGCACCTTAAGCACTCCCTGATTGACATGGGAAAAACTGTTCAAAGCCTAGTATGCCAGGAGGGATGACATTCTTTTTCTGAACCCAGTTGCAGGGTATTCTCTTGGGATAGGTGGCATACCATCTGACTCATCTGCTAGTAGGGTGTGCTGCTAAGTGACCACAAGTTAAATAAACTTGAATTCCTCAGTCATGACTGAGGGATAATGAGCAAAGTTCCCTTCAGCTCTGCAAGTAGCTTCTGCAGGTGTTGGACATCTGGAATTCCCTCAGCTCCCAAAATCTATTAACCATGGAGAAGAGAACAGACTGAGTAGATTATTGTGGGTTTGGATGAAACAAGAAATCAGAGACATTTCTGATAAACAAACACTGCTTATAAGTGCTTGCTGCAAACGCTGCTCCCATGCTAAATGGCTTCCCTCTGGAAGTTACCACAAAGTCCTTGCTTTTCATGAAAATCATATAAGCAGAACAAGCTACCTGGTCAGGACAGTCCATATAAAATACTCAAATAAATTCTCAGGCATGTGAGTCATTTATTTCTTCATATGTCAGGAAAACAGAATACATGTATAAAGCCACATAATTCTGTAAAGATAACTTGTGCTGAAGTTCAACAAAGCATGTTATTTTTAGTAGTTGCGGATCATAAGTGGACATTTTACAGAGAAACCTACAAAAGCTAGTTGTGCTTTCTGGTAGTAATTACCTCCCACAAATATGACTCACTTCTGCAGTTTAAATGCAATGGTTTAGTGTCCCAAAATCAACAGTTTTATAAATAAATCTCTGAATCACAGACTGAATGCCTGAAGTGTTTAAATATTTCTTACTGGCCTGGGAAGTAGTTTGCATTTAAGGTTTTACTTCATAACAAACTCCCAGTGAAACGGACTGACACTGTAAGGGACTGAATACAGACAAAGTAGAAAGGCTGCAGTGATACAGGCTGCTCCAGAGGTCTGGAGCAGGATAGCATAAACTAAGTTTTCTGTCTTTAGCTTTTCTGCTAACAAGAAGTGGGATTACTAAGCTTGATATGAATAGGACGCAGGATGGAATCAAATTTTCCTGTTTCACAGGATCCTCTTCTATGGAAAGTGTACCAGTGGGGTCACCTTGCTCCATGCAGAACTGGGGGGACTGTTTTGGGTCTTCTGGGGCTGCAGATCAGCTCCATAAGAAATAAGGAATGACTGTAGAAGAGGCCACTCCTCAAAAAGCCAGCAAGGTTCAAAAAGAAAATAATTTCCCTTTCCAAGATAATTGGATTTTATGTTGTGAAAACTACAGTTAATAGTTAATAACACTAGTTAACTTGTAGTTAGTGTTTTTGAAATGAGATGAGGTTTTTCGCTTGAATGGGCTCAGGTTCTCTTCCTGCCTGGCGTTTAGCACAGAAGTGCTCCCGCAGGAGAGCGATCGCTGCCGCTGTGGCGCATCCGCGGTCCCGCTGGGAATGTGCTCGGCGGTCGAGGGAGCAGAGCTGCATCAGGCATCCTCTGTCCCGTCTGCTGCTGCTGCTGCTGCTCAACATCAGCTTTCAGCTCTTTCTGGGTTCGCTTCCTGCTCTGCAGCTGTTCCCGCGGCCGCTCTGTCTGCCTGGAATTGGCAGGACACGGGGAAACACATCGGCTCTGCGGCCGCCAAGGGCCGGGGCGCTGCCAGGGCGCGGGGCGGCCGCCGGCGGTGGCTGAGCATCCCCGGGCCGGCTGCCCGAGGGTC
>VWZN01008032.1:101651-120714 GCA_013396955.1 Regulus satrapa
AAAAAACCAAAAAAACCCAACCAATTTTTGTTGTGCCCTGTCAAGGATTCTTCTAGTTTAGCCACATATTAAACTCGGATTTTCCCCAGTTATACAAGAAACAAACAAACAAACAAACAAAAAAACCCCCACACCCATCCCTCCCCTAGCTGGCATTGCCATACCAGCATGGCTTGCTTGACTAGAGGTGACCTAAATAATACTAATCTGATCAGATAGAAAAGCAGAAATACTCATACATGTACACATGTTAAACAGTCAGTTAACTTGGAAAACAAAACCATGCAGAAGACAAGAAATGCAGATACACAGTCAAAATGTATAAACTTTCTATCTTTATTTAATTGCAATCTGTCAGAATCACTATTGAATGTGGGATTTCTACTGAGAAGTTATGTATCATAAGTGACAGCACAGAACATGCAGTCCTTTTTATTTATATTTAATTAGAGAAAAAAATTACAGATAGAAAGAAAAAGACAAGAGAACAGAAAGCTAAAGAAATAGAAGCTGAATAAAAGCAAAAAAGAGAAAGAAACAGGAACATTTTAGATGGATCATCCACTAGCAATTAATCAAATATTTCTAAAAAGTTTGAGCCCAGAGTCTACAGCCTTATCTCAGCTAAGGAGTTTCAATGTGATCTACAAAACAGCCCACTTACGAGTAAATGCATTCACCTCTTGGCTGACTCATCCTCAGACATTTGCCTTTCTCCTTTATTTATATTTCAGCTGCTATAAAATCGCTAATGCTTCTTCAAACCCACCTTTGTGGAACATACTGATCACTGCTGTTTCTACTGCATGGCCGCTCAGAGACTTGCTGTACCAGCCCCAAATGCAGCAATTCTACACCTGTGAGATTTTAAATTTTTATTGGTAACAGGACAGTGAATTTATTTTCTCTCTCATTTTACCTCCAGGAACTGGTGTGTGATAACTTTGTCAGGCTCAGTTACGTCCATTTACATTTATTTTGTCTAGAAATAGATGTTCCTCTGATATTATGCAAGGGAAGATTAGAACAAAACACATCATTGCAACTATTGCGGGGCTCCATTTTTTTGATGATTGTGCACAATATTTTTTAATCAATTGCACAAACTCCCTGCAGTGATCCCCTGTGAGCTACAGACTCTGAATGTGTTGCTAGCCACTACAACACTTGCTTTCCACAAGATTCCTGCCCTGGTGCAGTCAGCAGGCACACACTGCCTAAGATTTCCTGTATTAATGCAACTTTTAAAAGTGCAAGGCCTCCTGATTCTTCTACTTAGAGTTTTACATTATTGTTTCACCTTAAATACAAGTGTCTTGAAGAAAAGCAATAGATTAGGTGGCACCATTAACATAGCTTGTTTATTTGTTTGTTTGTTTGTTTTTCCCAGAAAAACTCCAGAAGGGGGACTGAGGTACTAGACATGAACAGAAACTTAAAAGTAGAAAGTGTGAGATTAAGAATTTCAGCTAACAAGAAGAACAAAATAGAAACAACAGAGAGGCAAGATGAGCATCAACTTGCTGGCTGATCACAGGATTAGTGCAGCTGAGACATGATACATTATAACATGATAAATTATTAATATGATTACATGAGGATGCAAAATATGATCATAAGACACAGAAAAGCATTGGCAGCACATAGCAAGAATTCAGGCCCTTGTCCTGGCCTGACAAGGCATTGGACACCTCTGCTGACATCTGTTGAATAACTGGGATGCTCACATAGAAAAGATGAAGCCAACTTGGGATAGGTGCAGAGTGAGGCTATGAGGTTAAGCAGTTTATTTTATGAGTAAACTACCTTATGAGACTACAAAAACCAAAAATGTTTTTTGTATGCTATTGGAATTTTATTTTATTTATTTCTATGGCCAAATAAAGCCAGAGAGGAGATATAACTGCTGTCTATAAATCTCTCCTATTCATGTTATTGATGCTAAGCAAACAAAAACCAGACACAGATCTAGAAATACCATAGCAATGAAACACATTTGCAGAACTAAATAGGTTTGAAACTCACACTGAGTTTTCTGAACAATACTCGAGAGCTGTGCAGGCACTCCAGCCTTCCCAAGGCCAAGTCAGAGACCTGAGTGGCCCAGTTAGCATGGAGATGGAGTGCAGGTAAGAGGAGCTGGCAGTTTACTGGTATCTGCTGTGCTCAAACTACCTACCTGTCCCTGCCTGTTCCTACCCCATGGTCAGCTTTACAATGAGCCTGAAGCCATGGGGATGCTCCAGCAGCCTGCAAACGCTGCCCATTTACTGCTGAGTCCCTCTCCCAGAGGAAAGCAGGTTTCTCTTCAATAAGTTGGGAAAAGATTATTTATCCTATCTTTTATCCTGAGTCTACAAGGTGGAAGTAAAGGTGGCCTAAAATATAAACACCCCAAGGCTTAGCCCCTGAGGGAACAGGGCTCAGATACAGCCTCCCCTGCTGCTCTTGCCGAGGATAGCTGCTCTGCTGTCCCCTCTGAGAACAAGTGAGCCGCTAAAGGTCACATTTCTCTGGAGGGACAGCGAGTTCCTGCGCAGGTTGTGCCCCAGGCATAACCACGGCACAGCCCCCTCTGTCCTCGCCCGCTCTCTCCTCCCTGCAGAGGCCAGGCCTAATTGGGTTCCTATTTTTGCCCTTGCTACAGAACGCCTGAAAAGGAAGAAAATTTTCTTCACAGTGAAAAGATGTTTCAAAGAGAAGAAATGCTGCCTAAGCTGCCTGAGCTCAGTGGCTCTCATGGTGTGCTCCCTACGCGTGTTCAGACTCTTGCTGAAGATGCTCCAAGGCTTTCTCCCCTGGTATAGTTTCCTCTCAAATGCTCTGTGTAGTCATTCATCCTCTGCTTGAGATCACAGCAGTGAAATGCTTCAAGTGGCGAGTGTGCTGTCCCATCTCTGGCTGCAGTGGCAGAGGGGACAGCTACGTAAGCCACGGAGGCAGGACAATGGCACATCATCCTGAGAATGCAGTTAGAAGCAGTGAAGAAAATGGAGTCTGATTAATGCATCTGCAGTGCAAAAAATGGACAGTGATTGTTTCTCTATTGTTTGTCTGTGACTTCGCAATGTGGACTGATCACAGCGGTCTGAACTCAGCAGATTTTTCTCCCTGCAAGCAGTGGAAAACATTGATGCTTTATTTTCAGAGAATTTCTGGAAAGCCTGTTGCACACACGTATCAACAACTACTTGCTTGAATGGTGTTGATTTAACAGGGTTTTGAAAAGCACACAGAGAAAAATTCTGCTGCAGTGCGTTCTCCTTAGAAGTGAGCCATGCCTGAAGGAGTGAGTTTTTAGGAGTTACAATGTGTCCAGATAAAGTGAGTGCAGGGATGTGTATTTGTGTCTTTTTGCAAGCTCCGGAGCCTGTGGCAGGACTGTATCTTGCCAAAGAATTCAGGCTGTATGTAGGCAAGGCTCTGTGTAGAACTTATATTTGCTAAAATGTTTTGCTCAAGGCCTTGAATTTTATAACATTTTTAATGGCGTTTGCTCTTTGGAGCAATACCTACAGTATGTTCATTTTCCTTTTACTCCAAGCTCCAGCAATCACCCTAAAATGGCATTACGTAACATAGCACATCTGGCCTGGAAAAGGGCAGTTCAAATATGCTATATTTGGGTTGTGATCATTATTTTAATGTAGGTCTAGTGAGGGGATTTGACAACAGATAATGTCTCTAAAATTTGAAAAATTTTACCTTGTCCTTTGATGGTATTTTTTTAACTGACCTTTCCTTATTTCCATATTGTGGGGAAAGCCCTTTAGAGTTGACACAGAGGAGAGACATGGAAAACAAGCAAGATGTGTCTAGAGTCTGCAGGGACCCAATATACCCTGCACTAACAGTTAAACAAGTGGGAATTTGCATCCCTCGAACATCACAGCATTTTGGCTACATTTGAATTTCTGATTATTCACTCCCTTACAAATAGTTTCTAATTTTATGGTGTGCAGTAGCATGTCTGAACACACAAAAATCAGGTCACTGTTATTCTGACATCTTTTATTTCAAAATAACCCAGTATCTGATGCAATTCACTTTAAATAGTACATCCTCAAATCATTGTTTTAGAAGCTTCCTTAAAATTTGTTAAGGGGCTTTTCTGCTTCCCTATTGAAATTTGCAGCGGTCTGTTTAGCAAGGAAGAAACCAGTCATGGTCCCAAATCTAAAAAATCTCTACACACACAGCCAAAATAAAGCAATAGATACATGCTAGGTCTTTGC
Organism: Regulus satrapa; assembly: GCA_013396955.1. NCBI lineage: Eukaryota > Metazoa > Chordata > Aves > Passeriformes > Regulidae > Regulus > Regulus satrapa. Next base: position 105,887 of record VWZN01008032.1, read on the forward strand.
AGGAACTGGATTCGGATAACCATAAAAGAGAAGTTATAAAATCTGACTATGTCATCCAAAGCACAGAGCAAACAGAAAAAAGTCAGATCATTTAGTAACTTATCTCAATTTAATCAAGTTGTAAGCACATGAAGTACTCATTTCTCAGCCAGCACTGTGATTTTCAGATGGGAGGCAAACCTTCAAGATTATTCCAAACAGTTCTCACAAGTTATTTAAAAGTACATATTCATTATTTATAGCTAAAGTATTTCTCTTGTTTCACTTACAATGAAACTCACATTTGAACTATTCATTGGCTTAAAAAGCATTATTCAAGCTGGTTCAAGACCTTTCTTTCACAATACAGACTGAAAAATACAGTACACTCATGACAGAGCAGGTAAATATGAAGGACAAATGCATAGATGCTAATGTGAAAGGCAACAATCTCCCTCACATTGGGAAAAAGGAGGAACTGAAAGAGAAAAGACTGGGAAGTAAGCAGAAGAGGAAAGGAGACAAGAATAAGCACTAACAACCTGAGTCAACATTAACAAGAAAAGACTCCCTGAAGGGAAGAGGTCCCTTTCTCATGACTTTTCTGTTTATTGATTCAAATGGAAGTAGATAGATACCACATTGTGGACCTGTTTTCTAATTAGCAAACAAACTGAAAGCTATAATTAAAACATCTGATTTAAAGAATGCATGAAAAGCAACCTTACTGTTTTGACTATGACCTGTTTAGTCTGCTTTGAGCCTTTTAGGAGTTCAATATCAGAGGTTATGGAACAGATGGAAAAAAGTCATACCAGCACATTTTTTTCCCATAAGCTAAATAATAGGGCATGGAGTAGGCAGAGATCACATAAGTGGTAGACAAAACCTTGATTTAGATTCTAGAACTTGTAAACACCCTACACATTGCAATTTTTAGTTACTGAAAATCAGTATTACATCTTAAGTCTTAAAAAAAAAAAACAAAAAACAAAAAACAAACAAAAAACCAAAAAAACCAGAAAACTTCTCAGATGATTTTAGGATGCAGTAATGTGTCAAACTTACTCATCAAAAAAGCCACAGTTCACATCACTTTTTTTCCCCTCTCATATAAGAAGGATGCTTTCAGCACACTGTAAATCAGTTATATATCCAGTGCCATTCACCTCAACACAGTCTTCCCAAGGTTTTGAAGCTCTGCAGCGTCCCTGGTCACGCTCACAGCTTGCAGCAATCACGACTAGATTGCAGACATACTCCCACCAGATTTTCTGGATCCAGTGAAGCCACAAGAACATATGTGTTTGCACTGATCCCACGCTTAAGCTCACCACAGGAAAAGCTGCTCAGACTTGCTCTAAGCCTGCAGTTAAATGGAAGAAGACAGACAACTTCCAGGGCCTGACCCAATATCCACCAGTTTCTCATGGAGACTTGGCAAGGACAGCGTTAGCCTGTCCGTCAGGCCCCTGGGCGCTCGGTGCACAGCACACCCAGCTCTAAGAGCTGTTTCAAAACCAGGAGCAATATGTCTTATTTAAAAACTGCTGGTCTCTGAACTTATCTCTAAATACTCCCATGGGAAAACAGTGAAGTATCAATACTCAATATCTAAAATTATTGACATACTGAGTAACATGTGAAGGAAAACAAACACGTCTCTCTAATCACAGAAGCAAAACAGCATTGCTTCTGTGAATAATAATAAGGCCATTTAATTGCCAGTAGTAATTCAAGTTTTACAACTTTTTATTTCTCAGATCTTATTGATGACAGAAAAAAATATCAGGGGGAGGATACAAGGAGAATGAAGAGCAGAAGAGATTTTCTTTTCTTTGCTGGACTTTGGTAGAGCACCGAGGAAGTACCAGAGCTTCTGTCTGTGTTACATCAATAATCTCCCTATTTGTAACAAGTGAGCAGGATGCTAAAAAGAAAGTTAACAGAGAATGAAGCTAAGACACAGTGCTGTATGTCAAATAATCACTGACCAAGACCCCAAAATCCCATCATCTTTATACACCTTCAACATTTTTATTATTATGGTTAAAAATGTCACTATCCAAAGAGCATCTGATTATGCCTTCTAGAGAAACACCTAAGAAGAAGTTAATGAATCCAGTAGACATGTTTTTGGTTTTACAGTGACACTAAAGACAAAATTGATTTATAAAAGGAAGAATCAAATCTACATTTCAAATTTTTGTAAATAGCAGGGAATTTTACTGGTAAAACAGTGAAGGAAAATATCTATGCATTTCACCAGCTAAGCCCCACTAAAGTTAAAATTGCTGGGAGGTTAAATATGTACATATTTCTGCTGCCTTTCAGCATTTTTACTGGTGGATCAATCAAGTGTTTCTCAGTGATCTAATTCTGTCCTTGCTTTGGAGCACGCTTCAGTAGATGGAGTTTGTTTTTTTTGTTGCTGTTGGTTTTTTTGGGTTTTTTTTTTTTTGACATCCATGTGCTAAACTTGTACAAATAGCTAAAAATTCTGAGACTTTGCACAGAAAGGAGAAAAGACATCCCAACAAGATGGTGAATTTTTTGACAAATTTTAAACAAGCTTAAAATACAGGGCTTCTCTGTATGGTCAAAATAATGTATTTTTGCTTAATTGCTTGATAGATACTGATGAAAAATTTTCAGCTAAATTTCTAACTTGAAAAAGTCAGACTGCAGGATTTAGCCAGCAAAGGAAACTCCTGTCTAATCAGGTAAAATTTCAACTAACCAACAGCTGAAATTATAGCCAACTAAAACCTGCCTCTTATAATGGAAATGCCAGACATAAGTAATTGTAGGTCACCACCAGCTCTGTCGTCTTCAACTGAGTAACTTGATTTTCATCCATAGAAATGAATGGAGTTTAGGGAAAAAAAATTTTACCTATTAAATTTAAAATACAGGTTTCACTATTGCTCTGGTTTGGGCCAGCCAAGCAGCAACAGAATTCCCACCCCACTTGTTTGCTGTGGTTACACAGCCCTGTGTTATTTCCACTATCTCACACACAGAGCCAGAAGAACTTGGAAGATGAAAATACTTTTGCTTTCAAATATTTTCCTTTTAAAAGCAGAGAACTAAGTGTAATTCTTTGAATACATTATTATTTTGGAAGCCCTGCTGAAGTCAGGAAATTCCAAGTCAATGCTATATTATATTCATTGTGCAGATGTACCACTTTCTATTCCATTTCCCTTGTTAAATATAACCTGTTGTGGCGTATTTTTTATTACGGAATCTGCAGTGGGACAGTTTCTGCAGTAATGCTGGAATCTCCACCCAAGGGATATTAGTTACATCTGAAAGTGGATGAGCAAAAACCAAGAGTAAAAAATGGCTGAAAGGAAGGCACTGTGTGCCAGAAAATGGAGCTCATAATCCATAGAACTTTCACTTTGGGAGATTCAAGACACTGCTCATTTTCAGATAATTATCTGGGGTGTCTCCCTGATGTCCTATGAAACAGTAGCTTTGTTGGTTTTTGGGTTTTTTTAACACCCTGTATCAAAAATTTGTACTCAAAATTCTGGGAATGACTACTAAATCAAATATTTGGTAATTCTCTTGTTCTTTATCTACACTTCACTATTTTGGAACAGTTTGTTCTAAAACACTTAGGAATATAAGGTAATAAATATAATTATATACTATATATATGTATATATCATTAAGACGAGAAAGCAAACAAAAAGCCACCAAAAATCCCCTCCAAAACCACCAAAACTCAATCAAATGCCAGGAGTTCTCAAGCAACTTACTCTGATTTACAGCCTCACCTGTTCTTTCCAGACACAGGTCATCCTCTTGCCTCGAGGTCCTGCCTGATTCAGTATCCTTAATTACCAGCTCCTGCTGCAGGATGTCTTTCAACCTGATCTGGCTGTCTCTCTCTGCTCACGGGGTGCTAATGGTGCTTTCCCCATCCCCATGGGGATGCAGAAGGGTGTCTGGGGCTCTGGGAGCAGCTCTGGGCAGGGGCACCCCCAGTACCACTCCTGAGGCTGCTGCCTGCCAAGCACACATCAGGAGAGTTTCCAGAAACCTCTGGTTTATGGCTCTGCTAACCAGGCAGGAATTAAGTACTAGAAAAGGCAGTTGTGTTGCTTGCCATTTCATGCCTCGCTTTAAGCAGCACTTTGACAGCAAAGTTCTTTTCCTGGACTTTCTTCCCAAGGCACGGTCTTACTTCTCTTGTCGCTTCTCTCTGCCTTTGCAAAAGCAGCTTTGCCAGTCCTATGCCAGTGACACCCACTTCCACCCATCCCTCTGCACAGCTGACTCCTGACAAATTTGCCTACTGTTCAGTTTTGGGCAATGGATATATTTCAGCTGTGTCACTTCAAAAAAGAACCACAACTGCTTTTTAATGTTTACTTCTTTGAAGGGCAACTACAGGCTAATTAGCCTCAAATTGCATTGAGACACTCTTATAATGATATAAACTGTTGCAAAACACTAAATACGCTAAAACCAAAAGTTTGGATGCTATTTACATCAATTCAAGACAGAAGAAATGGAGACCAAGCACCAGCAGCAGTGTGTAGAGGAGACAGAGAAGTGATGCTGGCAAATATTATAGTAAGGCCCACTACAGCCAGTTTTGTAGATATTTAGTACCGACTAATTGATCACCCCAAAGGTCCTTTTTCAGTAGAGTCCTGTGGATTAAATCAGTGGGATTCATGCTGGGTAAAATCTGCAGTGCATTTCTTGGGTTCCATGAGTAATGGGGCCCTCCTTATATTTTCCTTGGATATTCAAAATAAAACTCCAGCCCTTCTCTTTCTTTCCTTCTATATAAGATCCTCAGCTGTAATTAGGACTCCCAAGAGAGAATATGTATTGACTTAATGCTGACTTGACTCAGCAGAATGTGGTGAAGCATCATCTCAAACCTCCCTTTGCTCATCTCAAAGAGCCCTGACTTCCAGGGAATAGCTTCCCGTCTCTCTAAGTGCCTTCTGTAGATTCCCACTCTGGGAACTGTTGGACATGCTGCCAAGTGATGGATGCAGCACCAGCAAGCACCACTGGTGAGATAGACTCTATTTAACAAACATGTGGTTAGAGCCTGACAGAGCAACACCAAAAAATTCATAATGGAAAATGAAAACAAGGTGATTACCTTTGGCCTTGTGGAATGTGATCTGATGCCTAATGGCAGAGGCCAAGAGAAAAACCTGACACTCTGCTCAATGTATATCTTAACCCCTAAAATGTCCTCACATATAGTCAACATATATTAATCCTTGTTTTATTATTGTATTTGACTGTGTGATTATGAAATCACTACTCCCTATTATTTTCTGCATAACCCTAAGCCAGTAATTTCTCTAACTCTTTGTTGTCTCTCTTTAGACAGGAAGGTTATACTCACTTAGCATCTAACAGGAGAATTCAGCTTTTATCTGCAACTGCTTTGCATCTTGCTTTAATATGTTTTGATTAAATATGGCAAGATAAAATATTCTTTCTAATACTGGAATGATGTTTTTCTTTTAAAAGGATCCCAGATGGTCAGATCACAGAAGACAGGTCTGTTCACTGAAATTATTAGTAGCTTAAAAATTGAAGATTACTAGTCCCTAATATCAAATAGCATCTTCTAAGGGGAATGATAGAAAAATTACTGCTACACAATCATCCTGAAACTTACATTCTCAGGCTAAGGATCAATGTCCTGATATTAATTGATGCCTATATTTTCTTTTTGAGATCATATCTTTAACTAGAATGTTAAAGGGCTCTCCAAAGCCTACTGATGGATCGTGGTCCAAGGAGCACTGACTGCATCTTCTTGAGGAAGCAGGAGTCTTCCCATGACTTCAGGAAGTAATGGATCTCTGTAATGAAACAGCATGCTCACCTTTCATACACGATCTAGCAGAATACAGGGAGAGCCATATGGCATGTCCTAAAATTAGATATCACTTAACATACTACCTAATTGCAAGGCCACAGAGCCTACATCTGTTGGAGTTGGGTGTAGCATGAAATGTCAAATGCAGATTTAAATCCAAGTAGGACTGCAAAAGGGAAGGGTTTTTAACATTCTTTTAATGGAGGAAGAAAAGAGCTTTCTGATGAATTTGTTAAGATTCTGAGGGGGAAGAGCAAAAGGTTTGGAGAAACCTGTATCTTTTCCCATCAGCAAAGTGGAATGAAAAGTATTTGGAACTTTCCTGCTACCTACTCCCCCATACTGTTTCCCAACAGAGATGTGTCCCTATAGCTGGTAGTTAACAGTATAGTAGAAGTTGTTGGTACAAGAAAAGGCCAAATGAATCCTCAAACACTTTTCTTGGTAAAGGAAATTTCCCATTTTGGCTAGTTTCTCAAAGCATTCAGGAAGATTACTCTGACGAAGGAAATGTGTCTGACATGATATATGACCTTCCATATATTGGATGAGTCAAAATCACACATAAGCACCTGCCCAGGACTGCCTTTCATGGGAATTCCAAGATCGTCTTTAGAATGGGGCTTGCATAACCTGGATGATTAGGACTTGGAAAGGATTTTGAACAAGGAGGAAAGATACATTAACACATTGCCAAATGACACACCTTCTCAAGCTGCAGGAAGAGATGGGGTAATGTAGGTAACGTGTTACGGGATAAAATGAAAACTCCGTGACTGAAAAGAGACAAATTAATATTTCCATTCTGTGATGTTGCCATCCATGCTGCCTATAGCTGGAGCAGCTGAAAAGAACATTGATCCTACAACTGGAAACAGTAGCTTCTTCAGCTACTTCAAAGAAAGGGGAGAAAGGTTGGGTCTGCAGCTGCTGGTCCAGTGGAGCATTTTTAATTTGGACTACTGCTGTTTTCAGCTTGCTAATACATGGGGATTTGAACAGCAGCCTTGGCTGCGGTGGGAGTAATCTCCTGGGAAGGGATGGGGCAGCCAGATGCGGGTATAACCAAGGGATCATGAATCTAGGCCAAGCCCATGACTTCGTGACCTTCCTAATCTTTAAAAATAGCTTTATGCATGTGTATATATACAAACAGATAAATTGTAGTAACAGATACACACCATCAATGTTATCTAAAGTTGTTCTGCATATTTTTTAACATTCTGAAAGGTAAGAAAAGCTAATGAAGAAAGGCACCCTGAGCTCTGGGGTAGTAGGACACAAGAGACAGCTTTGTGTAGCAAGCAAGTAAAAGAGCACACAGATGAATTTACATTAAATATTTCCATTTCAGTTTAGCCATGGGCTTTTCTCTGGTACATCTGATGATTCCTGGCTGGCTGGGTACTGTGTCTATATTTTCTTTTATGTATGAAGAACAGCCTGTTTGCTAAGTTTGGCATTTTAGACTAGGTAGTTGCAGCAATAGACAGGTCTGACTGTTTGCTTTTTTTTCTCTGATCTTGCCCAAGTCAACAGAAAGGGTTATCCATCACTATTCCAGAGGAAAAACAGGCTGGGAAAAAGGCATCAAAACAGTTTGCTTAGGATTCATACCAGCATGCATCAGTTTAAAGAGAATGGAGACCCAAGCAATGCATGTGTCCTTAAAATGCAGTTACTGAGGCTGTAAAACAAATGTAGTGCATAACTGTTCAACAGAAAATGTGACTGTGATTTCACTCAGATTAAGACTAGGCTGTAGTTAGAATATCTTTAAATAGAGCCCGAAAAATAGTTGCCCATAAACTACCTGGCAAAGTGGAAATTAACAGGAGTTGCAAACATAATTTTTCTGACTTTCTGGAACAAACATTTAAGTGAGAAACAATGTCAAGATAAAAACCATTACAGAACATATAAACCCTATTTAGGAGCAGAGCACTATGAACAGTCATCAAGTAAAGAAAAGCAGTCTAAGGTGAAGAATCCAAGGCAGGTACAGTCCTGGATTCATGGCAAAGAACACTGTTGAAATGTGGAGTTTATCCATTTTGCAAATTAATGCAACACCAAAAATTATCAATTAATCCCATGAAGTTTTTTGACATTATTTAGAGTAAAGGGCATGGCACAAAAGTACTATTATGAATATAATTAAGTGAATTTCTTCTGTCCTTCTCTGAAAGATGCTGCAATGATCAATGCAAATGCATCTGGCTGCAGGACAGGAATGAACTTTGAACTTCAGAATTGCACATCTCTGCAGAATAAGGCCTCCACAGTTATCCTCTCTATGTTCAGACTGCCCAGATGTTTTTTAAACATTTGTCTGCATTTCAAATATTTGGGGTGGTGGTGGTGGTGGTAAAGAAAACCATTTTTTTTCATTCCATAACAAATATTACCTTTAGTTTCCTTTGGTGTTGTGTGAGATATGGCAAATTATATAAAAATCTTCAGAGGACGGCCTTGTCATTAAACGGTATCTAAATATATTTGGTAAAACAGACATCAGGTGCAGGTAAGACAACAAATTCTAGGACTTTTCACCTCACAAAACTGAGAGTGAAGATTAGAGCAGAGGAATGAAGTCGTCTCCAAATCTGCAAACACCTCATGACAGGAAAATATACCTACCTCACCGACTGGACTGATGTCAGGAGTAGGAGATGGGTTAGAATTCATCTGGCTTTACTTATGTGCCTGTGAGATGTACCACAGGTCCCCACTAACTGCAAAGGCAGTTGGAAGAAATAGACCACAATTAAAACTGTGTGCGGCAGCTGAATCCCACACACGGTCACCTACCATGGTCACTAAACGGGACTTGGTCAGCACCTGCAAGAATTCAACTGCTCCACTGAAGGCCTACCAACAGCTACTGAAATAGGTAATGAATCTTTTAAATGAAATGAAATTACCTAAAACAAATAACTTTTTCTTTTTTTTTTAGAATTCCAGATAGCTTTTTTGTATTTGCAAAACTGTGGTCAGTCAAGATCCTGGAGACACCTGCAAAGCTCTGAATTACTATTTTCAGCTTCTACCTTATTCCAGTTACTCAAGGTTTTTCAGGAAATTCTCTGGGCATGTGAAGGTATTCTGGTATTCCCTAATCTTCCTAATTCTTCACTCTACCTAACCACTGCAGATCTTTAAACTTGTTTTTTTTTCTACATAACTGCTCTTCAGCAACCAATATGGGCTATTCAGAAAAAGCCCAGCATGCATGAAACATTGGGTATGAGCAATCTTTAATATGAAATCCCAGTAGTCACTGAGTTCCTGCAGGATATTAAAAAACAAGGTTCAATTATACCCTCCTCTAATAAAATCTGAACCATTGTCACTCAACAATGATAGAAATTCACCTTCCTAAAGAAAATTCAGATAGTATTCACATGTACTGATTAATGTTTTTGTTTTAAAATACTTAAAATAATTATGGAACTAGAGAAATATTATCATCTAATGGTCCTAACATTTATCTAAGTGGTGTGAAGAGTGTTTTAAAGTTCTTCTCTTAAGGTGACACAGGAGCTATTGTCCTTTTTACAATATTAGCCATCAGTAAGAGAAAATGAAAATTCTCCATAATATCTAAAGCCCATGGATTTAACATACTGCCCACCATAGACATCTCTGTTCAAATCTCCCCAGTATGAACAGGGAGCCTAATAAAGTGAATTTTCAAATCATGTAGTTCATAGAAACCTGTGGAACACCTGCTCTGCTTTGACAATTGCTCTAATGCAGCATTTAATACTTGGGTAAAAAAAAAGACATTGTCTAGATGATTCCACATAAAATATTTTTAACTTTTTTTTTTCTTTCCATATGGGATAACAGAAAATCTTATTATTTGGATGGATCCAAACTAGGCTTTCCTTTTTGATAGTGCAACCCAAAATTCTTGGTTGGCATAGTCTTACGTGAGAACTGCAATTCCTTTCCAATTCTATATCAACACATGATTATTCTTGCACTGAACTGCTGTTCCCTGATCCAATAAACTTAACTCAGATATAATTACACCAGAATTTTACACAGCTCTGTAGTTCCAACAAGTTTGGTCTATGCATCTGAGTTTCAAACATATTGCATTTTAACACCATATGTTTGTAACTATCAGACAGACCTTGCCAACCCTGAGAATCAGACCAACTATGCTGAGTGCACCAAAGCTTCACTTCACATTCCAGCAATTAACCATTGCAGTATCTCTTTCTCCTTATGGCATTGGATGATTATTTGTTGAGGTCTCTTAAGCAAAATGTGACTTTCAACTGTATTTATTTGCTTGTTTTGGTAGACTATCACAGGTTTTTTGGGGTTTTTTTCTGGTTTTCTTTATGTTAATTCTGTATATTAAGAATACACACTGCAAGCTCCAGAACAACAGCTTTCCTTTTATGTATTAACAAACATTCCCTGGAGAAGCATTATGCACTTAAAGTGAGAAAAAACAAGAAACAAGAGATAACAAATGAGTAATGCCTAACATTATGATGTGTTTCAACTACTAAAATCCCCAAATATAAACGAGAAGACTATGCAATGAAATAATTAGGAAATCAGTTTTAAATTGGGATTGAAAGAGCTGTGTGAGCCAGCTGTACAGACATCATAACAAAGGGAATAACCCCAAATGAGAGCCAAATGAGCAATTGCACAAAACTATGAGACAGCAAACAGCAAGAGGGCTGGGGAGCAGAACTAAATCAGAAATAGAGTGGAAGTTACAGAAGCAAACAAACACGATCCATATGTGAAAATATTCACAACACTTTAGTGTTTAATTAGTATAAAGGATAAGAACACTTAGCAGAGTCATCATAAACAAAGATGAATTGAAAACGTGCTGCTATTAAAAGCAGGCAATCTAACTGCACTACAAGTGTAAGCTGATCAGTCACAACTTCAGATGTAATTAAAAAAAAATTTTGAAACAGCACTTTGCTACCACATCTAGTGGTAGAAAATAAAGTATTAAAGTAGACATTCTCATCTGAAGTTCCAGGTATTTTCAAAGCAAACAAAAAACCCTCCCAACTCTTTACTATCTACCAGTTATACTCAAATTTGCATTCCAATTCCATTTCAAATACATGAGATTTGCCTTTTGGATAAAGAAATGATCTTTTCAAGTTTTTTTTATCAAATAATTTTTTGCTTGTGTGAAGGCTCTGAAACAGAAATCCCACTGAAAGTTAAAACTAGTTAAAAATGGAAGAGTTATCCTCTCACGGTCCTCGTTATGTTGCAGGACATTCATTTTTTACAGCATACTAACCTGACATATGTATCAGCATAGGTTAATTGCTTTCAAGAGAAAAACAATATGCAACAAGTAGGGCAAAGGGAGAGCAAGAGAAACAAAATGGGTTTGAAGGCCTTTGTGACCTTCACAAACACATTTTCTTAATAAGGAAGATGTTAGAAAAGTCAGTTGCATATGTGCAAGTCATTATGGCCATCTATAGCTATGTACTCATTGATGATTGATGGCAGAGTTACACCCTCACACTCACATCTTTCAAGCAGGTACAATCTCCTCAAGTTGTGCAAAGACATGACAATTTATTAGATCTCATCAGCTTCAAGCTTTAAATGAACAAGAACATTCATGGTAAAGTATGGAAACAGAAAACAAAATTATGAGATGAGGAAAGTGAAAAAAAGGTAATTTCCCATAATAAATATTTACAAAATCTGCTCTAAATGAATGAGAAAATTTCAAGCAGCTTTAGCATTTTTTGAGACTGTACAACATCCCAGGGTACACCTGCTCTAAATGAATGAGAAAATTTCAAGCAGCTTTAACATTTTTTGAGACTGTACAACATCCCAGGGTACACCTTCAAAACTTATTAGATTCATTTGTAAGCATAAATAGAAATTGGAAGACCCATCTGGAAGAGCACTACACTTCTGTGTTGCTACCTCAAAAATTAACATTTTATTCAAGATTAGTTCCTCAGCTGCAGCAAATGTGCATTTCTGTGCCATTGTTCTCATAACAAATCTTTCAATTACAATTCCTATAGAGGAGTAAAAGTACATTTTAAAAAAATCTGAAAGAAAAAAATCATCAACTGAAAAATTAATTTTAGGAACCGAGATTCCAAGAAAAGCATGGAAATGAAAACAAAGTTTCACTAATGGAAATCAGAAAAAAAAAAAAAAAGAAAAAAGAATCTCCACAAACCAGAAATGAAACAAGAAACAATACTGAGTTGTTTTCCACTGTAATTCTCAATTCATTAAACTAAATGAACAGCCTTAAATCTAAAATACTCAGGATATGATGTGAAACTTCATAAGCATCAGTAAGGAGTAGGAATACAAACAAAGGACTGATTCCTTTTATTTAATGGTACATACATGATCATAAATAATAACACAACATACAGGAATATTTTTTAAATGGGAAAAACTGTCTGTAAGAATCATTACCTGTTTTTTGAACATTCATACAACAGTGTGACTATGGAAGCATTTTAATTCCTGTCTTCAGACAATGGAAATTAATTTCATAAAAGGTGAAGTACAGCAGCTGTGCAATCTCATGTTTTAACTATAATATGCCTATTGAAGTTGCCTAACTTCCCATACAAATTATGCTATGAAATTGTTATGGATGACCACCGTCATAGAATTCCTTCTTTAAAGAAACATCTTCTCAAGACTGCCACATTTAGGATCATGCAGAAATATACCTCTTCACTAAGATTTTGCTAATGAATATATTAATTAATTCCTGCAACCTTGACTGAAAAGTCCGACTGAAAGCTGTGCACCATAATGGAAAACCAGATTTTCCATTCTTGAAGCACAAACCAGTTTAAATTACATGTACAACATGCTCACGTATTGCAGAACATGACAAAGAAAATAGAAATTTTAACTAGCTGCTTTTTATTGAAGATTAGAAGAATCTATTAGGCAAAAATTCTTTTGCATCCTTAATTTAGCACAGTAAATAATGGGAACTCTGTATACAAAGATGTGAGGTCCCCAGTTGCTCAGATTAAATACAACGAAGTTTAAAAATCAAACCCCAAAAACTCAACCTGTCTACATATATCTTACAAGTTGTGAACGAGACACTTTTCACAATGAATAGTGATTGGGGTCATCAATAACTTGATGCAAAACATTATTCTCTGGTTTGTTGTTTGGGGTTTTTTTTTTCATTTTCTAGACCTCCTTGGTCTCAAAGATAACATATACAAAGGTTGCTTTGGTTTTCACTTCTCATTTATCCAAACTACAGCAGTGTACAGCTACCAATGTTCCTGCCAGTTTCAGTTCTGCTCTTCAGAAATTAGTGGGCAGCAGGAGTTGTCACCAGCTTCTCCCAGCTGCTTGGAAATCTCAGGAGACTCAAGTTCAAACAGACACTATGGCTCTTGAAAGAAGAGCACAACAAACACCAGGAGACTGTTTCTCTTCTCATTCTCTTAGGAAACATAAATTGCTCAAAAGGAAGAGACAAGAATTCTTATTCAGAGGTGAAAAGTGACAAAACTCAATGAAAATAAGCTCTTCAAAGTTGCTTAAAGAGGGCCTGGAACTTTGTGTGGGCATGCCGGAGAATATTCCTAAAAATCTACAAATATGTCTACAGATATTATTTATTATTTGCAACTAATTTTTAAGAACGTGACTAAAATTAAGGAAGTAAAAACTTGCATGCGAACTTTTATATCACATTTTGGTTCATCCTCAAATTCCTCCACAGAATGATAAAAAGCATCTGACGATTCCAAAGCACCTTAAGCACTCGTGCAGTTTCACAGCCACAGGTTACCTTCTGCCCAGAAACTTTGCAAGCAAGGACATTGAACTAAAAAAACCCCAAAACTCGACCTTAAAGTTTGTAACTTGCTCACTCAAAATCTGAACTGACAAGTGTCGCTTTTATCTTATCTTTGGTTTCATGCTGCAGTTCTTAGCCATCCTCATACTTGGGGTTCAGTGCTCCCACCTGATGCCAAACCTAAGGCTTTTCAATGACTCCTGCTAGTCCATCAAGCACTCGATACTGTTTGATTTGCTTCTTTTGTCACTCTTAGGTAGATTTTTATAAAAATGTTGAGGTCAGCAGCCAACCATCACTGACTAAAGACAGATGTAAAAACAGTATGCCTAAACGTAACAATTTTTTGAGAACTATCAGAGGAATGATTGGTATCTGCAACCACTGTTTTCATGGGAGTATCCAAACCCAAGACTTGAGGGGGGGTGGGGTTTGAGGGTTCAATCGATTAGGAAAATATCTCTTTGGATCAATAGTTATTTTCTCAGCACTTCTGATTGTCCAGACTTCCGTGGGAGCTTCAGATGCAGGGGATGCCCATAAACTGTGGGCAGTGTTCAATAGTTCATTTCCCAGAGACATGTCAGGCTGCTTCCATGAAATGAGGTGACTTGGTACAGAATGTGAACACACAGCCTGTGGAACATGACAACATAGAAGGGCTGAAGGCCACAAGTTCTGTAGTGTATCAATTTCTTATTGAAAGTATCACATTAAGATAAATGCTTTGACTGAAATTTAATTTCTTTAGATAAAAGAGTTCCCCAGAAGCACAGAACTATAAATTCTATGGAACCATGCCAAGGTAAGGGGGGAAAAAAAGAGAAATAAGGAAGCCTAGAAGCACACTTACTGAATTATTTTATTTCCAAAAGTGAAAAGCAAGAGTAAAATAAAAAGTACAAGTGTTTGATGGTTTTAAGTTTTAATACATTAAACAAATTTATTAAGCACAACAGAGGTTGCTTGTTAATTATCCGTGAAAAGACAGCTTCCTTCTTTTTATTTTTTTAGGGCGCTGAATTTCAGACCTCTCTCCCTCTTCGTAAAAGCGGGAAGTACGGCTAAGGAAAGCCCGAGAGCGGCAGATTTCACGTAGGCTGGGAGCGGCGTCACCGGGGTGCAGCTGCTCGCTCCCAGCGCAGCCCTGCG
>VWZN01008032.1:121653-208418 GCA_013396955.1 Regulus satrapa
GGGCGGGCGGCGAAGTTTCTTCCCTTCCCGCTGGCTTCGGAGGTACCTGTTTGTATAATAATGGGTGGTAACGGTTTGGCCGGGGGCCCCCGCTCCGCTCTCCGTGCGTGTGTGACCAGCTGCTGCAGTCTATATAAGGAATTACATTTACATTTCAGACTTGAGGGCTGCTCTGGGGTGGTGGTTTTTTTTTTTTTCCCCCCCTTTTGGTACGTGTGTTACTTTAAGATGCAATGGGAAGGTGCACGGCGGGGGGAATAAAGGCTCGCAACACCCACTCTCTACTTGTTTTCTGGAAAATGGAGAAGTAGTTCGGTCCTCGTAGCACGACTCTTCGGAATAGGATGTAGAGTAGGCGATTTTGTAACCCTCCTTGGCAATTTTAGGTTTTATGTGGCATTTCCTGTGCAGGGTCACAGATAGGAAGGCTTTGCCTGCGATCTGAGATGTTTTCATACGCAGTGAACGGTCTCCGAAATAGATCGAAGTCACGATCGGTGCTTCACCTCTCTAATCCTGACTGTTCGGGGCGTAACGCGGTGATAAATGACGGCCTTTCCAGGGGCTAAAGGGTTGGTTTGTGTGCCTCGAACTTAAAAGGGGTTTCTTATTTTTGCTGTGTGCGTTTTCTAGCAAGTATTCTTGTTTGCACGCTCATGTTATTAATTCCTTGTCCTAGTGTAAATATTCATATTTAGCTCGCGATTTGGCTATGCTAAAGGTAAGTTTGGAAAGTGCTTTTCTCTTTACCTTATTAAAAATGTGGATGATCAGAGAAAGGGGCTTTTCTTGTTGCTGACGACAACGTGTGTGACATGTGAGTCTGAACCACCCAGCGTCTGTGCAGGAGCTGTAAACATGTTTACCTGAACAGGAAAGAAAATGGATTTTTCTCTTAGAGATCCAGTGATATGAATGCCATACTCTTAAAGCATATCAACAGATGACTTGAGAGCGAAATTTTCTGAAAACCTGGCTTTTGAAATCGATGGGGGAAAACGATCCTTGATTGCTGCAGCAAATGGCAACTTGTGCAGGTAGAAAAAAAAAGATGGTGTTTAGTTTTCTCCTGCATGCATGTCAGCCCCCTCCTGTCTGCTGCTTTCGTTCTCAAGGGAGGGATTTATTTACCACGCTTGCTGTCAGTGTTTTTCCTTTGTGCTTAATATTAGAAAACCAGATTTAAGGCTGTTTAGCACGAACCGTTTTGTCTGCAGCGTGTATCACTTGCAGAAAACAAAAGGTGTATAAGATGTTGTGCCATTCCAGGTATCTTTCATCGTCATCACTTTTGGACCTCACTGCTGCACCCGCTTTATTATAAAAAAGCCTCTGAGACTTTATCAACTAGTTCTGCAATGTAAAACGTAGTGTGTTGTGGTTTAGGCTGGTTTTGGTTCCTTTTATTGAGGAATTAATACCAACTTAAGTCATTGTGCATTGGAGCATCGGGATCGGTTAGATAATAGAACCTGGATAATAGAGATTTCTCAGCAGTGGGTTTATGTTTGACTTGCAAATATTTACTGAAGAAAATGCATAGGAAAAAAAAATGTTAACCCTTTAACCTTTAAAAATAAATAAGTGCGAAGCTTTTTTTCCCCCAAATCTCTGAATGCACTTGGTTCTTATAGGTATCCTCTGTTAACGAGGAATGGGCATAGGGGAGATGCATAAGCAGCTGTTTGTTTGTAGTATAAAAAAACAAAAAGCATTTTAATGCTGTTTCCTCTCCACTTTCGCCCAGAATAGGAGATTATTACTGAGAGATTGCACTAGACATCATCATCCAGCGTGCCAGTTAATCATATTGGGCTATGGAATTGAGTTATTATACTAAAAACTTTTCTTCTTTTTATCTCTTGTTTAACTTAACACAGCTATTCTTACACTGGAAACTTTTGTTTTTCTTTCTTTCCCCTGCTTTCTCTCTGTGTTTGGGAGACATCCTGATGTGTTAACTCTAGCTGGGAAGGGATTCTTATCTTCTTAACTCTAGGGCTGGTTCCTTTTCTACCTTGTTTATTGGTCCCTACAGGAGATCAGCTAAGAGCTGATTGGTGCTGCCATTAAAGCCTCCACTTACAAGGAAATCTGGCACTTCCTACCTGGAAAAAACTACCCTGTGTCATTATCCTTAATTCTGGCCAATACACAAAAACATCTGCTCCAGCAGAAGAGTTAACAAAGTGTTGAGATGATGTGATACGGCAGAAACACGGCGCTGGTTGGGAGTCTCTCATCCCATCTACTTCTTTCCCTCTTTTGATAGAAAAATGAAGAGGAGGGAAGAGGGACACGGGTGCTTTTTGCTGGTCATCTGCATGGCCTCGCTCTTGTGAAACTGCTGTGTAGACTTCACATAGATTCAGTACCAGTAAAGGTTTTCTTATCCTTGGTTTGCAGTCAGGATTAGTTGCTTTCTTAGCTTCTCTCATGTGTGTTATGGGATTGTCTTAGTTCTTATTAAACAACGAAACTAAAAGCGACACATCTTGTTCTTCCATAGCGCTGTGAGATAAGTAAAATAAACAAAATATTTAAAAATTTCCTTCCTATAGTGTAAAAAGATATTAACCTTAAGTATAGATGCTCTGAAAATAATGCAAGTATGTCTTTGGGTTTTCAGGTGCATATTTAATGGTAAAAAGAAGAATGTATGAATCAGAGTAAGTTCTGCATATTGTCAGGTATGTGTGAGGAGAAGGTATAAGCCAGCCTTGGTCACAGTGAGTTCATTTCTGAAAGGTTATGTGGATTGACTCCTTAGAGTGCCATTTCTGTTGCTTAACAGTTGGTTCTTCTCTCTTTTTATATCTATTAGATAACAATTCCATATAAAGTTTTGCTGTCAAGCTATGAACTCTAAGAAGACTGTAAGTCCCTTTGAATAAGACAAAAGCATATTTCTTTTAGCTCCAAGGTGTTAACTACTGGCAGGATGTCAGGTGTTAGTGACACTTGGGATACAACATTCCTGGTTGTTCCTGTCTTCTCTTGCCCCCTTGCCTTTCTGTTTTGCTAGGTATCATGTTTTCACTCTAGTGTTAATTTAAATTTGCAATTTGGGATTTGTGGAATGTAGTCCAAGTTAAAATTCCAGGCACAGTCAACAGGTCTGCATGGGCAACTGAATTAACTTCTTGAGACCAAGGAGACTTTCTCTCTTATAAACAAGTAGTACTTCTGTGTTAGTGTTAGCTACTGAAATATAATGTGAGTTCTCTTAAAAAGGTCACTATTTCTTCATTTTTCTGTCAGCAATCAATGCTTGTTATTTTAACAGTTGTGAAGCAGGTTATCAGGTTATCTTAAGGTTATTAACTCCCTGAGGTGGTTGGGAATTTTTTTTTGTAGGGTTTTTTTTTTTTTTTTTTTTTTTTTTTTTTTAAAGGCAATTTTTTTNNTTGAAAGGCAACTTTTTTTTCCTGAAACAATTTACAACAACCTTGCTTGTAGGGCTCTGTACAAGTGCTGCTGAAAGGGTTAATGAAAAGTAGCAAGAAGATGAAACTTTCCTTCTGACGTGGGCTTCCCACTCATAGAAATCACTCCATTTTTTTTAGTTAGATGTCTGAGGATTTGACTTCTTTGAATTCAATCCAAATTTTCAGTTGAATATTTTTAGTTGCATCAGATAGACTCAATGGGGAGGGGTCTCTGTGGACTTTGGGCTTTATGGCAGGTCCTGTTAATTAATTGGTGTTACTGACTTCGGTTGGGCCCTTGCTCTCTGTGAGCAGCTTCTCTGTGGACAGAGCAGGAAGAAGGGGTTCTTCAGCTGTTCCCTGTTTCCTTCCCCACCAAGACTCCAGCTGTGGTATTAACCTGTAATTTCTTCTTATAGAAATTTTCCAGTGCTGGGGGGAGAGGCTGAAGTACTCTGAAGTTAAAATATCACTGTAAGACCTTTCCTCATGTGGAAACATCTGTTTTAATAGAGTTTAAAATGCCAGTGAGGGATAGCAGATATTTTTAATGTGCGTGGGACTCTGTATTACTATGGTAAAGAAAGAAAATTAACTTCTGTGAAATTTGGGTTGTAGGTTTTTTTCTTATTGGGGTTTTTTAACTGATTTTTGATCAACTGCTCTCTATTAGAGAGAAACTGCTGGAAATACATTATCTGGCCAAATGCCCCTTAAGCATCCCTGTTTCTAAATTCAGTCATTATTATTTACCAAAGAAAAAAGCAAAAACTTACTGCTCTCAAGTCAATTAGATGTTTGTAGTCACTTCAAAAACATTTAATTAACTGGTATTGCAAGCTGATTGGAGTAGGTGCGCTTTCTCCACTGTAAACCCGATCTTTAGCAGCACATACTGCGTCTCTAGAAATCATAAGGATTCTACTCGTGACAGGTTTCAAATAACCAAAAACTAGAGGTTGAAAACCAAAAATTTCTCTTTTATGTGGGCTTTCATAGCATATTGCGAAGAACAGTTCCAGATTAAGTTTCAGCTAATTAACATCAATATTCCTGATTTTTTGGTGGTTGTTACCTATATTTTTCAGAAGGACTCACACATTGGATCTCTTCTGTTTTGGGCAAGTAAGCAGAACCCCGTATTTCAGTTGTGGTCTCAGAAACATTGGTGCTTCATTCTAGCAGCTATAATAGGCCTGTTATTTTTGAGGACTAAATTCTCAAGTGACTTACCCAAGGTCACACAGGAAGTCCATAGCAAGACTGAGTCTCAATCCATTTTTAATCTTCAGGACTACCCTTGCATTTGGCTTGATCTAGAGTCTTAAAGGGAAAGAATGGTTTTGTCAATTGGTAGTTACTATTCCTTTCAGCTTAATGGTTTAAGTTCTTTTATATTTATTGGAATAATTTTGCTTTCAGCAAACAAGTGGCAAGATGCAATACTCAATTTTGTCTTTAGCCGTTTTTAGATAGTATTCAGATAGTGTTTTCACTGGTGATGTTTCTGTCTGTCTGTCTTCATAGTCTATGTAATGATGTGCCTGAGAAGTAGAATGTTGTCTTCTGGTGCGTTTTGTATTCCCAGATCTTAAGTTCAGTGATGGGAGGATAGACAAAAGTAAATCACATGAGGAGGGAATTAGTTAAAGACTACACTGTTAACATCAAGACCCCTACTGAGATGTGGAGGTTTTTAAGGGGGCTCTTTTCTTGGAATTTAACATCTGGGCAGGAATTATTTCACCAGATGTTGGTGTTGTGGTGACAGTAATGACTAAAGAAGAGTCTCAGCATATTACCCGTATTTCTAATATTTGAAAATAGTAAGGAAATAAAAAAGCATAAATCACCCTCAAAACAAAACTTTCCCACGAATGCATAAATAAGTGCCAGGCCCGGCAAGTTGACTTGACTGGGACAAACACATGCAGGTCTAGGTTTTAGCAGCACAGCTGCTTGTCACAGGTGTGGGAGCTGTGTGGGAAGTGGCTGTGGGTGCAGGTGGGCGCTGCAGAGGTGGGTGTGAAGAGTGTTCTGGTATCTTCCTTGGTCAAGATGTGTGGCCAGCTCCAGCTGTGAGACACTGCAAAGCATCAGTTTGGGTAGGGATCCTTTCCTGCTGAGGGAAACTCAGCTCTTTGAAGTCTTTAGTAGTTTTTTTTTAAAAATGGGCAAACCCCCAAGCCAAGGTTGGAGAGCAGAGAGCTGTATTCCTGAGTGCTGGATGGGGGAGACAAAGTGTGCGTGGGGAAGGAGGGAGGATGGAATAGGCAGGGGAGTAGTCTGCTTCTCACTGAAGGTCTCATACCTGATTTCTGATGCACCTTGCTGGCCTTCCAGGGAGGAATGTATTTGGCTGCTGCATGAGAAGATCAGAGCAGTAAATAGCTTTGACCTCAGCTGGCTGGGTGATGCTGTGAAATTCTGGAGTTGTTGTTGAGTTGTGTAGGGGGTTTCGTGAATGTATCGTTTTGTAATGCTTTCTATTTCCATGTTGGCAAGTTTTTTAGACCATTTATAATCTATTGCCTGTAATACTCTGAGGTTTTTCTTTTAAGGTAATGATTATGAGCTCTTGTTTTGATTTTTTTGTTTTGTTTTTCTCAGTCTTGGTTTGCTTTTCTGGTTTTCCAGTTCCTTGCATCTTACTTTGTTGTTGGAAAGAGTAACAAAAATTTGATATTTTAAAAAACTGTTCACAGTTGCAACTTTCTAATCTTTGTGATCATTTCTTTTAGGGAAAGACTAGAGTTGCTTTCATTTTTCGTACAGAGCTACAGTTTGTTTATTTAATAATCCATTTTTGTCTTTCTTGCATAGATAATTAGTATTCCTGAGTGACAGTCGAGTGGGAAGCCCAGTCAAGAGCAGTGACTTGATGGATAAAATACTGACTCCAGTTAAATGCAGTATGGCTTGATAAATCTACTTCAGTACTCCTGAGAAAAATACTGCTTCAATCACACAGTATGTAAGCAAGCACCTTTCAGGCAGTAAAAATGTGTGTACTGGGTTTTCCTGTATCTTGGCCTATACTTCCAATTCCTTGTGAGTACCTGGCAGCTTACATTCCTGTGTTAGGAGGATAGGTGATGGCAAAGTGGAAAGAAGAAACTTGTTAAATTTTTATCTGTGTTTGGAGCAGTGAGGCAGGATTCAGATGTTTCAGTTGGGTAGTGCTGAACGTATTAACCAGGTTTCTTTGGACTTGGACATTTGTCACCAAAAGGGACAATAGAGAAGAAAGGAGCCTTTTCTACTTTGGCTCACTCTGATTGTCTCAGGTGCCATTACTGTAATGTAACTATATCTTTTATTTTAACATGCTTTTTCAGAGCAACAGAAGTTAACTAAAAATATGCTTTCTCATTTTTGAGAAGTCAGTACTGTTTGAAAGCAGCCTGTTTCAGTTCTCTCCTTTTCAGCTGTCATTCCCAGCTGTCACAGTCTCCTTGATGTGAGGACTTTACCCCTGTTGTTTCAAAGCAGTTTGGTTAGCAGCTGCTGTCACCCAAAGGTTAAAACCTGAAAATGGGCATCCTTTATTGGTTTCCTTACAAATATTTGCTTTCTGTTTGGTAGCATCTTTCTTGTTGCTCTCCCTTCAGTGTGTTCCATTGATCCTATTTTTGGAGAACTGTGTAAAGCAAATGAACATGTCTAATGATGAATGCATTCTTTGGGATGTGGTAAGGTGCTTAATTATAACTGAAAAAGAGAGCAAAAAAAATTCTTTGCTGTGCTGAGATGACACTGCATCCTGTTCAGTTTGGGTCTGTGAATATGAATAGCAGTTTTTCTTCAGTGAAAGGACATGTAAAATTAGTTCTTTAAACACCAAGAACTCTCTGATATGGGAGTGTATCAGAAGGAAAAGATATAACTGTTCCTTAACTAACTCCATAGTATTGTGTACTTCTTTTGATGCAGATATCCTCTCTTCCTGACTCCTCTGTTCTTTAGCTTCTCACAGGTCAAGTGATCAGGAACACTGGAGGAGCTGGCAAGATCATTGGAGAGAAATGAGTTACAAACCTTATTCACCATGATCCTGAGAGTGATTTTCATGGACAGCCCTTGAAGTAAAGGGGTTAAGAGTCTGATGTGGTAGAGAGTATTTTTACCTATGAACTGGTGTGCCTGTCCTTGTTAGGATCAAATGCTAGTTGGGTCAGAGATGCTAGAGAGCACCTTCAGTTATTGTGATATAATGTTTTCATTATTTCAGCAAATATCCCTTTCCTAATTCTCTTTGATAGGCAGCTGACAGACAGTGAGGGCAATTTTCTGTTCTGTTTTGTAGGCATCCATCCACGGATGTGTATATGGAAGAAAGCAAAATGATATTACAAAACATCACAAAATGTGGCATGATTTGGAAAAGGCCTGGGGAAATATATTCCATCTGAAAAAGAGCAAACTAAAGAACAGAAAAATCACACAATCTTAACTAAAGATTTAAGTTGATTTTTGTTGAACTGGTAGATCCCTAAAGAAGCAGGTTGGACTTCTTTATTTGTTTGTTTTCCTAATCCCTTCCTCCTTACCTGAGCTAACATAATTTTGATTAATGCCCAGGAGCATCAGGGAGCCGTTTCTAAGTTGTATTTATCTTTAAACAGTTTTTCTAAATGCCTTGAGATTTTTTTTTTGCCTTGTGTGCTTCCAGGTTTGTATCAGATTTTCCTTCTTCACACCTTCTAGTCCATTTTGTCTTTTCTCTTAAGTTCCGGTAAGCTATCTACTGAAAGTCATGTTAAGTCTTAGACTGGAAAAGAAGATACTTTTCAGAATCTGTAACCTGTTTAATCTTCCATCCTGTTTTCTTTACGTCTTTCCATAGCCTTTCCTTTTCTTCACCGTGTTCCTGGCACAGCTATTTGGTTGTCAAGCAAAATAGAACCAGTCACACACTACTGCATTCATTCTTATGCTCTTGTTCACAGGAAGCACCTAGGTACAGTTTGCCTGGTAAAGAGCATGAGGTGGTGAATAAGTACTTTGAAGCAGATTTGGAGCTGTAATGACTGGCTTCCTTCCCTGCTGCTGTCCCTTCCCCTTCCTTGCTAAGCGTTTTCATTTGAAATACAAAGGTGTGGTCATTGGGCATATCTGTTCTCAACTTCCAGTAATTTTTTGCTCACTGCTGAGCTGCACCATAATTACATATGCAAATGTAGTGGTTTTTCTCTCCCCTTCTTACCTTGTACATGTGGGAGAGGAAGATAAGGTTGCAGAGTATGGTCGGGGATGTGCTGCTGCTGAGGAGGTGCTGCAGAAGGAGTCAAGTACTCGACCTGCAGGACAAGGCTCAGCAGGGGTTTTCAGAACTTCCATGTCTGAAAGGCAACAAGAAAACAGTATTCTTGCCAATTTTAAACTCTAGATAGGAGCAGATTGTAAAATGGCTTGTTATAACAACCTGTTTTGATACATTCTAGCTATTGAGTGCTGAAAGTAAATCTGCATTTCCAGTCGGATTTGTTTTGCAGACATAGGTATATAGATATCTACATCTATCTATATATATATATATCTGTAGTTATATCCAATAATTCAATCTATTAGGCTGTCTTGAATGCTCCCAGTAGTAATACAAGGTAGACTTCTGTTCATAAGTGTTGTAATGATAGTAAAACCACAGAGACTAATTCTATGGAACAGACTATTCTGACATCTTCTGCCCTCCATGGTAAGGCTTCCCTTGTACATTTTCCAGATTTGGAATTGACAGAGTACTGAATTCCTGGAGCACTAAATATGATTTTGAACAAATATTGGAAGATAGAATTGGTTCTATAGTACAACCAAAATGTTGGGAGACTTTCTGCACAAAAGTGAAATAATACCTCAGAAATGAGAAGCAGAATTTAACTGGTAGTTGTGGCATAGGAAAAGGGAAATAGTTCCAGTGACATGTCACTGGAACTATAACGTGCCTTAGTTCTCTCTGTTTCACCATGTGATTTATCACCTGCATAGTTCATGTGGTAGTTACATAATGGAGACAGACACCTAAAAAAGGTGAGCCTGGTTTTTACCTCAGCATGTGAGTGAATAAAATTAGTGGCAGACTTTGTGTGTCTGTGAACTAAGCCAGTTCACAAGGAGAATTTTAGCTTCCCAGCTGTAAAGGATACAAATAGACCTATTTGAATAAAACTCAAGACACGCAGCAGAGGTTTATGATCCTGACAGAAAAATCTTATGAGATGTTTGATGCAAATTGTTGTCTGTGGATGTGATGCTTCAAAAATATATTGGGCAGTATTGCTTGTGACTGCTAAGATGCTTTCCTTCAGAAGTGAAATAAAGTAAGGTGGTTAAGAATTCCAGCAAATACAGGCGTTTTCTTTGTTTTAGTATGAGGTTGTGAGCCCTCTCCATTTATTTATGTCAAGTGCCTGAAAAAAGTAATTAAAAAGCTCTCTGTTGTGCAGTACTGTACGCAAATCATTTAATTGCATTTGCTTTTTCATATGTATGGTGTGACAATAATTCGGCATATAGATAACATATGCAACTTTTTAGAAAAGAGTGAGTTCTTTTCTGAGCTGGAAAGAGAAAAGTAGCACTGAAATCTAAAGCTTTTCAAATACCTTGTTCTAATAGTTTACATTTGTCTGTATTTAACTCTTATTTCTTTCTAACTTCTGACAATATTTTTAAGCATTTTGAAGGTCCAGTATAGCAGATTCTCAGAATAAAAATGTTTCTGACTTTTCAAGTTCTAAGGTGCTCACTTACTGAGTAAAGTCTTCCAGGTTTAAGCCTTAATGTATCTTAATCAGCATCCTAATGAAGCTTTTTATCCCTTAAATATTTCCCCAACCTGTCTACCTTTAAAGAATTCGTGTCTTCCTTCAACCACAGTTTTAGGTAGAACTGTCAATCCAATGTGTGTCTTGTTCATTCTTGGGTCGACTGTTGGAACATCAGTAGCTGAAGTGTGCGTGTGCGCATGTGCAGCTGCGTGTGCTGTTTTCCTGCCTATTCCTTTTGTCTGTCAAGCTTCTGGCTGATAGCAGATTAGCCATCTGAATGTGGGCAGCAAAGAGTAATGGGCTGTACAGAATGCCTGGGGCTTCTTGCATACAATAAAATGACTCCATTATAAAGCAAAAAATGACAGGCCTGCCATGGAGGATATCTGTCCTGGGGAGATGGAGAGAGTAGCCTTTGGTTTATGATCATGTTAATGGGTGTAAAATAAACTTAATTTTTTTCAACTGTCAAAAGTATTCCTAGGTGCTTTACAGAGCAGTGCTGATGGTTCTTCTAGCAGGAAAATACTTATGAGCTAAATCGGTGATGTACTGCTTGCTGTTCCTGATTGCTGTGTGTGTGGGGGAAGGAAGGGAGTAACAGCATGATGGCTCAGTTTCATTTTCATCATGCAGGTGTGTGTGGTTTTTTTTTCTTTCCTTTAATTTTTTTTTATCTCTGATGTTCTGCTTAGTTACAGGATTACATAATCTGCCCTGCAGAAGTGTGTTAGGTTTATTGTGTCTTTTGGAAGATGTGCTAATACAGATTTGAAGGAAATTGGGCCAGGAACATGGCTGAGATGCAGGGAATCATGATGCTGGAGGAGGACATGAAATATAGAGCTGTAGAGAGTTGGATCAAGTAGACAAGTGAGGCTCTGTGCAGAAGCATAGTAGCAGGAAAACTAATGAGCAATCGTAGCAAGTTTTTTTTGACAGCTATACTTAGCCAGTGTAAGAATTTGGTGTTTAAAAAGCCCTCTCGATTGTCTACAGTTTATGTCAGTAAACAGTAGTGGCTGCTTTGCTCTTCTAACTTCCAGTTACAGCTTTCAAGATTTTTTTTTTTTAATGTCTTTCAAGCTCCTAAAGGTGCTCTCCCCCTTAAAAAGAAACAGGTGTAGTATGTTAATTTATGCTAAATGGAAGATCTTCCTGGTTTGCATCTGCTCAGGAAATTAAGACAGCTTCTGATATATATGAGCTTCCCAACTAACTGGCAAGTCAGAATAAAAACAATTCGGTATATAGAATACAGATGTATTGTTAAAACATGGAAGACTTGTCTTAAAATGCCTCATTAAACAAACCTCTTAACTGACATTTGGTGTAGTTTGTCTTTCTTATTGTAGTCTGGTCAATATTCGCTGTGGTTACAACTGAAGTGGACTCTGGAAATCTATTATGAATTGCAACTTTTAATAAATAAAACAAGAATGCTGTTTGAACAAGCTTTATTTTTCTCATTCTGTTAGCTCAGGTATCCTTGTAACTGTTCTGGATGTGGATACAGTTTGTTGTGAAGATCGTGTCCTTGTAGCTATGTGCTACACATCAACTTTCCCCAGTCTCTTGGATTGGTTTGGTTTAAGCAAAAACCCTTCTCCAAATTTCTGCTCCCCTCCTCTCCTTCACTAAAGTCTGCTGCCCATTGCCTCCTTCTCCCTCTCCCATGGAAAAAGGAAACAACCGAAACTGATTATACCATAGAGCTCCACAAATGCTGCTCCCTTGACAGCAGTATTAATTCTCTTTACACACATTTTTATTTTGCATTCAGAATTGTTTCTATAATCATATGACCTTTTTATGGTGCTGAAGACTGCAGCTACTTAGCAAGGAAGCTGGTGATAAAACTAAAGCTTAGTTAACTTGTCTCTAACAGTGGGTAGTCTGTAACTGGTGACAAATAAAATACATTCCAGACTAGTTTAAGAGAGATCTGTGGGGTTTTTCTCATCTCCTCTTTCTTTTTCTCATGTGATTGCTGTGGTTTACAGTAGGAAGCCATTAGTTTCTGCAGTCACAGATAGAAAGGGAGGTATATTCACTGGTAAATGATGTAAAGACATCTGAGTAGGAATAAGAAAGTGAACTCTCTTAGGGGGGAAGGAGTTAGCTACATATTTTACGAATTTTTCAGCATCTGTGACTTAATTGGCACTCCTGAAAGAGGTATGTTGTACATTAATGCAGCTTAGTAGAGTTGCATTTATGAATATGGATACAAAGATCTAGACCTGCTCTGTCTTTTATAGGGTTTTCATAGTTGCACTTCAGAAGTGCATTGCCTTCAACTGACCTGGCTGGCATAGCTACAGTACTGTGCCATGGCTGATTTTGAGGACAGATACGGTAAATTGCAGAAGAGAAGAGTGTCAGAACAGTTGAAAAATCACCTTCACTTAACCAGACGACAATGTGGAAAATGTGGGTTACATTATCTTTAAAGTATTTAGGTACAGAAAAAATATTCCTTTGGTGGACAGTTACTTGTGGTTTTTCTGTGTTATTTAAGGTGGAATGGTGGCATAGCTAACTCAAACACCATACTATAAGGAAAGCTTGCAGATATGAAAGGATCTGTGCTAATATATTCCTCTGCAAGAGGAGTCTTGTGATTGGATATATGCCACTGAGGGGTGAGGTGGGGTGTGTGGAATCCAGTATCCTTGCTTCCTAGAGTTGAATGATTGCTCTTCATTAGTGGCAAATGACATCGTATGTCAGTCTGTCTGACCAAGCACTACGCTGTTTCTAAATGCCCCTTTCAGACAAGTTCACTAAAACCAGGAATTTTTGAGAACTTTCTGGGTCCTGCTACTACCTGTTAGTTTGAAAGGAAACATTTGGTTTGCTAGTATGGTTGAAGTTCTCTGTTTAAAAATACACAAGTGAAATATAGTCCTAGTACTAATAACCATTATTAGCCCTCAGTTATAACAGCCTTTGGGTTAATGCTTAAGATCTCTTTGTAATTTTTTGTTGGTAAATACCAGTACAGCAGGATTGGAATCCTGAGTTTAGGATGTGATAATTAAGAGCACCAGCTGCAGAGGTATGAAGTGCCTGAAGTGGCATGGGGCAGAAACTTGTAAATCCATATTTTTCAGGTTTAAAAGCTAACCGACTCAGAGTATTGATTGCTCAATTTAACTCAAACTACAAGGTACTTTAAAGCTATTCAAACAGGTTGTCTTTTGCTGATTGGAGCGAGGAGGATGCGGAAGGAGGTTAGTGTCTCCTCTGTAAAGTATCTGGTGTACAAACCATGAATTTACAGAAGGCCTGCTGCAAGCAGAAGTCCAGTGCTTGTCACGAAATGAGATGCTTAGGAAATACCGGCCTGGAAGCTGCCTTCTTGTGTCCTTCACCTTGTGTCCTCCGCCCAGTTTTCCTGTTCTGAATCCTAATGGCCAGCCCTTGCCTTAAGCTTTGGCAAGCACAATGCTATTAAGATGTGGAAGCTCACAGGTTTACAGTGATTCGCTTTTGCTCCCTACTTCAGCCCAGAACCGTGCAGCGTACCTGTCTGCTAATTGTCTGCTGTTTTTCTTGGCTAGAACAGATTTGTTTTTGCAGTAGAGAAATAAGGGTATGTGAAATACTGTCTGTTGCCATCTTTTCTGTGTGTCGTAGGCCCTGTGTGAATCTTGGTGACTTCAGCAAATATGAAGAAGAGTTTTTCAGATGTGCTGTATAGACAGATGTTATAAAGTCTCCTGTTTTGTTTCCTTATTCTGGAATTGAGTAGTTCTTAAAAGAAGTTAAATGAGTCAGTGCAATGTTCCCGCTCCTGGATAAAGTAGAGAATCCTGTCATGCTTATCTAGCTGTCCAAGAATGTCAAGGTTTTAAGATGTGCAGAGCTACAGTGTATTTACACCTCCACTCTTGCCTTTCTTTCAAGCAAGACTGTTTTAGAGATGGGAAAAAAAGCCAAATCTATGTTTTTCAGCTTAAATGAGGTTTATGATTATCTCTGCTGTAATAATAGGTGGTTTAGGTTTCTTGGAGCAAATCATGCAGTTCTGGAAAACCTGTGTGATTATTACAGAGTACTTTAGTGGACAGTCTCTGATACAGTTGGGAACTCTTTAATTTGGGTAACTTGCAGAGACTGAAATGTAATCCTCAGCTGATCAGCCTGTAGCGTGTGAGAGCAAGGAGTGTCAAGTTCTGTTTTGGAGGAAGCATGTATTTAAAATCATTCAGGTTCATTCACATGTGCTTGCCCTTAGATTTCCTTTTAATGTTGACTGGTAATGGTGTTCTGGAAAACCATACAGCCAAAAGCATGTTGATATTACTGCCTTGGGTGTTATCGATGAGAGTAATCAATACTGCTGATTCTATTTCTTTTTTTGTTTATTAAAGTTTTGTTAACTGAATCTTATTTCTCTGTACCTCACAGATTCCTGAAGTATCTGGTAGCCATCTCAGCCGTCTACAAAACTCAGAATATTCTAAAACTAGTAAGCAACTGCACCAACACAACAAATCTGTTTGCTTACACAGCATGATAAAATAGGAGGGATTTCTATACCATCTTGAACACAACCTGCCAGGCATTAGGAAGGCAATGGGCTTTGTTCACAGCAGGGGACAGAAGGGATTTGGACAGAAGTGATGCCTGCGTTGCCTAGTGAAGCTTTTGTCATCCTCACGTGAGAAAGAATAAGTGGTTTTTAGTCATCTCTCCTTGTCTCAAACCCTCTAGAAGTGTTAGTTTTGTTGGTTTTCTCCATTTCTGCAAGAGGGACACTCATGGAAAGCCTACGTGTAGGTTTCTATTTAGGCTTGGGGGCTCCGGAACAAAATATTCAGTCTTTGAGATCATGTCAATCTTCTACTTTTAATGGAATCTTAGTTATTCATGTGGGAAAGGTGCAGATGAAGAAGTCATACTGAGCATCTGCAGGATTCAGGGACCTATTTCCTTAGCCAAAAACAACAAGCATATTTTTTGCTTCCTTGAGATGTGGTTTTGTTTTTTTTTTCTCATTTGTCAAAAGAATAAAGACTCTCTCCTGCCCAAAGGTTATTTAAATTGATGCCCTAGTGTTTGAGACGAGGGCATGTAATGTGACTAATTCCTGTCAGTTAATGGTGTGTGTCCCACTAAACACAGCCCTCTTGCTGCTGCCTGGAGAAGCAGTCAGTGGGGCGGGCCCGTGTCTGCTGCTAGCAAATTGCTCTCCTTTGGTGGAGACCATGAGGAACAGAGGCTGCTTTTTGGCAGATGCACTCGCCCTGCTTTGGCATGGGAGCTAGAGGTGTTAGCAGTAGTAGATGTTGGTGCCTTACTCTTCAGCTTGGGGGGTGTCTGGGTTGCTGACAAAGTGGCAGAAACGTGTCTGATCGCCAGCTATGGTGAGCCAGCATCCTTATGTGAAACCACCTCCTGTAATAAAGTGAGGTTTGAGATTCTCCCTGCTTAAGACGTCTGCTGGTGGCAAAATGCTGTATTATTCGTAAGACATAAATAGAGTTCTTCATAGGAAAGCGTTTCCTCAGAAATGCCACTTTTTAGGGGGTAGACCTCTTCGTCGGCAATAAAAACAAATAACAACTTGCTTGCTGAACTGTGACCTGTTTTGGAGTGACAGTCTTGCAGCTTGCTGAATCGACAGCTGGGCTTGCCACTGTGCTGCCTGGAGCTGAGAGTGAGCTTCACAAAGGCTTTGGGAGAATACATTTGTTTTTGTTCACTGTTGTTATTTCTCAGGAGGTTTTCAGTTGCTGCTCCCCCACTTTTAGTAGCCCTGAAGCTTCCCAGCCCACTACCATTTAAAGTTTCTTCTTCTTTAAATATCCTTAATGGCAGCTGGAAGACTCAAATAATACTTGAGAAATTAAGAAAATCAATGATAAGCTATTTGATAAAGCTTTTTGAGCTCTCTAGTTTAGAAAAGTGATTTAAATGGGACTTTTTTTTTTTTTTTGAATCAACTAATTAACGTCTAGTTAGGTAGAAAAACCTGTGGGTTTGGTTTTTTTATGTAAAGAGAGAAGGATATAAATGGTTTGGTCAGACCTTCTTTCTAATAATAATTCAATATTCTGCAGATGAGTTATGTGAGTTGACATGAATCAGGCTAAAAAGAAAAATTATTCATCTTTTCCAGATGATGTAGTGCCAATTGTGAGGATAAAATGTTCATGCAAAAATTATATTATCTCTGAGCTCAATTTTGCTAAACATGCTATGACATATTTGGCTAGCATAAACTGCATGTCAGTGTTTGTGGCAAGAGGGGTTTAAACTAGTTCATTTCAAATCCTAGCTAGCAGCAGCTGAAACACTGCTGAATGACCTTTGACATAGGGACCCATGAATGCCCCAAGTATGATTTCACTTTCACCATGTTCTTTGTGAATCTGAATGCTTGTCAAATCAGATGTGTGTTTAGACCTTTTCACTGAATATGCTTGGAGGGAAAGAACAAAGCCTGGGGTCAACTTGGCATAATCCCTGCGTTTATCTTTATTCTATTATAGCGGCTTGTGGGGGATGGAGTTACTATTCTCTGTGAGGTGAAAGTGCAAGTAGAGTGTGTAGGTAGGCTATCTGTCTTTTCCTCCAGACTTTCCCAGCAGCCTGACTGGTCTCCCCTGATTTACTTGTGTTAATGTATGGCTGACTAGGCAGATTGCTGCTTGATCCATGGGCTTTGCTAGTTTTTCTGCCCATCACTGTTCTGGAGCTGCTGTGCCTACCCTGTGGTGTAAACAAGCACCTCGAGCACGTCCTGGGTAGCATGTGCGGGAATGGCTCCGTGCTGCAAAGTGCTTTGTTCTCCCCAGTGGACATGGGAGAGGAAGTAACGTGGGTTTTCTTGTTACAACTACTTTTGCTTCAGTACAAATATTTTAAAATTTTATTTTAAGAGATAAACAGCTTCATATGGTACATATGTCTTTTTTGCTTTTGCAGGCTATTAGTCACACTCAGGTAAGGAGTGACTAAGTCTGTTATTACCCATTCAAATTGGGAAAGCCTTTGTCTCTAAGGGAAGAACCGTAGAGTTCTACGAAAGGATTTTTATAGACTTTTTGCAGTATTTTTAGATTTTACTCCTCTGGTAGATTCTCTTCACAATACAGGATTGTTTCTGTGTGGAGCTAGAGTGGTCTGAATCTGTAAACGAGCTATTGTGTGGTAAAGTACAAGTGGGTGGAGGAACTCTATGACAAAAGGCCTAGTTACCTTTACAGTTTGTTCGCTGTACCTCATACACTTTGTTTCAGAAGAAAAGCACTATTCAACGACTCGAGGATAAGGAGGCAGCCTTTCACACGAGGCTTATGGGAAATTTCTTTCTGACTTGGGGGTTTTCAGCTTGTGTACCCTGCACATTCTGAGGCTTTCCCTGAAACAACTTAATGTGTCTCCGAATCCTGTGCACCTCATGGGGTGAGCGCTTCCAAGTCTGATGCTTGGGCCAGTGTTTTCCACCTTAACCACCTTAGTGTTTTTTTTCTGTTGGGTATTTAATTATATTTTGGAAAAAATAATATTAAGGAAAGTGCGTGTTCCTTTGTTTTTTAAAGGCTTCCAAATTATAAATTAACTCGCCCTCATTAACTTCAGAGATTTAAAGCACATTAAACATCAAGGAGATCTGTCTTTTTTTATATCTACAAGTAAACCTGTTAAGAGTATTTGGGAAATCATGAATGTACTTCTTTAGTTTTTAAACTAAACTTTGAAGCTTGATTTCCTCAGCAGTTCCCTTCAACTTCTTCCATGTGTTTTCACTGTTTACTTTTTCTTTTCATAGCTTAGAGGATAAGTACTTTAGAACCTGTTCATTCTGCTTGAAAACAAATACGCTTCACTCGGCACCCAATTTTCAGATTTAAAGCACTTCTGCGCAAAGAATTGCTCTTGAGCTGGATGTTTTGGGGGTTTGGATTTTTTTTCAAAGGAGAATTGTGTTATTTCAGTCCATCTTGGAAGAGAAGAGAATGAGTGGTCTGGGGAGAGCAGGACTCTGCTTCTCTTGCCTGGCCCAGGCAAGCAAGGGATGCCTGAAGACAACCAGCTGCCTCCCACTGCCTGTCTGGGTATGAACAGCCAGAGCTGGCTTCTGCTTTTCTCCCAGAAGCACTGGAAGGTGTACTCAGCCCCACAGGTCACAGCCCTGCACACGACTTGGAGCTAAAAGACTTCAGCCCAGTAGTATAATTTTTAAAAGTGCTGGAGGCCTGGACCGGTACCTGTGCTAGCTGTCAGGGTTATGGTGGCAGTAGCCACTGGCAGGAGGGCAGAAGAGAGATTTCATCATCTCTTGCTGCTTTAAGGAATATGTTCAGTGCCTTTGTTTGACTCTACCAGCAAAATTGTGCTCAGAATCTCAGGCTGAGCAGCATGGTTTGCTTTTTTTGCTCGGATCCTGCCCTATTTACCCTCTCCCTATCACAACCTGCCTTGGTTTGGATGTTGCACTTAAGTACCTGAGTGTCACTATCCTGCATTTAGGAGCCTACAAATCTGTAATGTTCTTTTTGGCATGCTTAGCTAAATTGTATAATACTAATGACAGCAAGAACTTGCATTTTAAAATCCCTTACTGCTGTAGGTTGGAAACTATTAAGTTACAAAATATGCCACAATGCTTACTGTTTCTCAGTATAAGAAAACTCTGAACAGTTCTGCCATAGCTGAGTGAAACTGATATGTGTTTTTCAGAGCTGTTTATGAGCTCTCATCTACTAGTCTTGGGTACTTGTAAATAACACTAGAAAATCCTTTGCTTGTATTAATCAGAATGAAAAGGCAAGAGTCAAATATTCACTCTTGCAGTTTCAAGTTTTTAAATTGGTAAATCAAACCTTCTGTTCTTAAAATGCTACTTATATGTTAAGTAATAGCTGCTTTTCTTTTGTTTCTGCCTCCCTCCTCTGCTGTCAGGCTATGAAACCACATGCTGTGCTAGAGTTTCTATTTCCTTTATGTTCTCTTTTCCCAGACTGTTTCAAACTTGAAATGTTAAGGGAGGTTTTCTAGTAACTAATGTTCCCCCATTCCTTCTTCTCCATTGGTTTCCAGGCCTGGTGTGTTCTCTTGGGGTTCTTTTGGGCCTGCTGGTGGGAGGATTGGATTTGGAGAAGCATCTCTACCAGCTGTGAAGTGAAAAGGCTGAACTGGAGAAGCAGTGCCGGAGGAAACAAACCCGCTGTTTTGTACCTAGTTGTGAAGCTGATCTGATTTCACAGTTGAACTCAAATGCAGTTTAGTTCAAGGAGACAGCTATATACTTCAGTAATACCAACAGCTGACAATTCAGGAATGTAAACTTCTCAGATTTTATATTTCTTACTGGCCCAAGCACAAGTGCCTGGGGGAATAAGTGAACTGTAATGTGCCTTAAAGGCTAATTTGAATAGTTGAGACCATAAAGGCCAAGACAAAAGTGCATTCAAAACCACAGTTGCTGGCAGAATGGCTGACCAGAAGCCTGCCATGTGGGTTTCCTTCAGCTCATCTGCCCCTGCAACTTGCCATGCTGCTGCAGAGTCTTCTTTCTAATTTAGGAAGTCTTCCGAGGCCTGGAGCCCATTGGTATAAAGCATTCCTTCAAACTGGACTGAAATGTATGTTCTGCCTTCCTCTCTAGTTTTGAGCTCTTAAACAATATAATGTATTGAACATGTGAATGGCCTTATCTCAAAATGGAAACTGGTGGTTTTGTCCCTAAGTTTCTCTCTGTCTGGGAACAGTTGAGTTGAGTCCTCTTGAATGTCTGGCTACTGACAGCCCCAAGGCTTTTGTTTTTGCTTTGAACTTTAGCTTAATGCCATTTGCTTATGTTTTAGAATGCTTCCTTCCAAAAGGAAGATGAAAAGTTACCTCACTTTTTCATTTAAAAATGGCTCTGATCCTATTTAAGTAGCAGCTACTAAAGACTGAAACAAGCCAACAGCTCCAGACTGTTAGCACTGTGAAATTGTTTTCCAGGATTTTTATTTATTGGTTGGTGTAATTTATTTCTTGAAGCCAGTCCTCTCCTAGTATCTAAGAGAGGATACAGTGCAATCAAAATAATTAAAATGTAGATCCTCAGGCAAAATTAGAGGCTGCTACTTGGGATTACTTCACGAAGTATTAGATGAAGGAAATAATATCCTATCAAGTAAAGGTTTAGAGAAAGGATTAAGTCTGGTGGTCATGTTGAAAAGTAAAAGTGGGGAAAGAACAGCTTTTGTCAGACTTCAAGACAACAGAATCATGTCATGTTATTTACAGCAATATTTTGCTCAAGTCTTCCTGCTGCTTGAATCTATGCTTTAATATCTTGCTTTCTTGACTGAAAATCATCCCTGGTCAAGGAGGCAGGGAAGCCCAAAGGAGGAAAAGAATTAATGAATTGTAGGTAGGGGTTTCACTCACGCTCTGCCCTGGAGAATGCTGTTTGCCAAGAAGGCTGGGTGTAGACGAACGCCCCTGTAGGCCAACTGTTGGTATCTCAAGGGTTAAGAATGTAGCCTGTGCTTTAGCTACTTTCACTCTTCTGTCCTTTCCTCTGGCTGTGATACTGAGGGACTGAGAGAGAGGGATGTTAGCCTGCATAATTGTCAAACAAGTGGTCCCAGTGTTATTCTATGGGCAACCAATTGATGCAATCTGTGGCTCTGTCAACAAGTGGATCTGTTATCTCACAATTGGGAGAGATTAAGAACAAGTGGTCAATTTACAGCAATTCAGGGAAGTGGTGCTTTGTTGTCTTATTGCAGTTGCTGAGCATGCCCTAACTCAAATTCTAGCTTCTGTAGGAGTTTTCTGCTTTGGGATTTTTTTGTTTGTTTGGGGTAGTTTAATTTAGAATACATTATTTTCTGCCACTCGACCTTTATTTACTTGATATTCTAGTTTGTAAGTCTGGTGCTATGTGCAGATGGGGAAAAATGTGACCCAACTATAATAAAAAGGTACATGCATGTCAGCCCTTCCCTACTCACACAGTTCATGAATGAGAGATGTTTTCCCTGAGCAATTGTGTGCTGGAAGTCATTCAGATATGTTGCTATTTTTAACGACAACTTTTGGAGGGCAGAATCTCTCCCTCCTTATGTATATCTAGAAACTGTTTTCTTTTCATGCAGACTGAAACTTGTATGGAACGTAGTTCAGGAATTCAACTCGTTCTGTTAGCAATCTTTCCTATTGACTTTTCTTTTCCCCTACACCCTTTTTCAGAAAATAAAGTTTTCTGTTTCTGAAGGACTGTTGTCCCAGGGGTTGCTTACAGCATGCATACGTTTGGCCTATCAGTGTGTGTCTGTGTAGTTTGGCTGTATAAATTGTAGGGCTGGCTCACAGTCTTGGGCACCTAAATTTAGATGCCAGGGTGTGAGCTCATTGCCTGTGCTCCCATTATGGTCTGCAGAGACCTAGCCAGTGAACCTGAAAAACTGTTCAGCTGACTGAACATAGGTATCTGCTCTAGGATGAGCAAAATAAGCCATTTATTATAGTGGAAACTTAAGCAGCTGGTTGATGCAAAAATGCCTGAATCTAGGTTTTACTCTGTGAGCTGTGTCTCACCTTAATGCTGTTCTTACCTCAACCAGTCAAAAAACTGTTGTATGCTCTTTCCCTATTAAAACTCCCTTAGTGAGTTCTCTCCTCTATTACTTTCTTTTGAAAATTGTAATAGTGGTTGAAATTCCTGAGCGCTAAAAGCTACATCTTGAGGATGTTACCTGTCTAGAACTTTCTCTAATCTTCAGTTCTCTGGGGCTCAGGCTGGTGTCTCAGTTCAGCTGGGAAACAGGCTACCTGCCATCCCTTCAGAACGTCTTGATATCAACTCGTCTGACTCAAATCAGGTTTCTCGTGTCTCCTACTGGGAAAGGAATGAGCTTCTTGCAATCTATATGCTATCTCAAAATGTTGTGAGGAAACAGCAATGTTGTGAGGAAACAGCAATGTGAGGAAACTGTGCTGTTTTCTCTTCTTTAGCTTCATGTGCTGTCATAGATGGCCACAATTAGCTTTCAACTGAAAATGTTAATTCCTGTTGATTACTTAAATAGTGCTTTTGTACTGAAATAGTGATCATAAATGAAACTGAGGCATTGGAGTGGGGAGGTTTAATAGTGAGAAAAGCTGCTTTGAAGCTTTAAATTGAGGTGTATCTGTGAAGGACTGATTTTTTTTTTTTCTTTTTTTTTAAAATAACAGTGAAGTTTTCAGGGCCTTGAGTTCACTGTGATTAGAGTAATTGCTAGTTGTTTCAGATCAAGGAAGAATCAATTCTGTAGCTGAGCAACTTAGACACTTTTCTTACTCCCTCCTCCTTCCTGTATAGTAGTAGTTGACTTCTTGAAGTTTTCTTTGTAGCCAGAGTGTACATCTTGGATTTTGCCATGTCCTCAATATTCGGTGCTCACTAACCACAAGATGCATTCAGTATTTAAAGAGTGAAGTGGCTGCAGGGGGGCAGCACAGACAAGAACTGAAGAATGGTGCTTAAACAAATAGATACTTTCAGTTAAATCTCCCACTCTGTACAACGTTACAGCTGATATTGTTTCATCTTGGAAACAAATGGATATGGAAATTAGATTTATGATAGAAATATTAGAAAATAGGAAATATTAGAAAATAGGAAAATATAGAAAATAGGAAATATAGAAAATAGAAAAATAGGAAAATAGATTTATGATAGAACAGGAGTAGGTTTGCCCCATGGTTAGAAACTGGGAGACTGGTGGAAGGCGGTGTAGGGATCCTGTAGGAATTCAGCCTGTAACTGGGTCTTTGAAAAGCTCAGATTCTGAGGTAAAGTGATAGGATTGCCTGAACCAGCCCTACAGGTGTGGGTTTTTTGGAGGAGATTAAGAGGGTTGGTATCTCAAACTTCATGCTGATTTTTTTTTTTTTTCTTGTATCTTTTTTTGCAGATATAAATAGGGGCAGCCTGACAAGTATCTTTCCTTCCTTTTCTTCTCTGGAATAACTGTATCAATGTAGTATCCATCTGCTTGGAAACATCAGTTTGTATCTGGGGGTTTTTTGTGTTACGGCTTTTACTTGAGAGTTAAAAATCCTATTAAAAATTACAGAGGAGATAAGTCTATATACATAACTATATTAAAAGTTTTGCATTAATTCCTCCAAATTTCCATTGAAAATAACTAATTAAATTTCATGGACTAAGCAATATAGTAATCTGTTTCTGTAGAAATCAAAATCTCTTTAAGTTATACAAGAAGCTCTATTAAAATCACTACATTCCTTCAATGATCTGGAAATGTGATATTTGAATGAAAATGATCTCTGCAGTGTTTTCTTCTGAGCCTTCCATGTTAGTTTGAATTTTAAGAAGTCTTGAGGAAATACTTTTTAAGAACTCCAAAACCATATTATTAAACCAACATATTTTAGCTGTTCCAAATACCCTTTTGAAGAATTTTGAAGAAGTCCATGTGTTTGCTAGTGGAACTTACTAAAAGTAATATGAAAGAAACTGGTGATCTGAAAATAATTTGTCCTATATGTAGCAGTAAGTGAGATTATCTACTCAGAAGACTGACTTTTCATATTGACCTTTTGGGGATTTCAGTCTTGAATAGCTTCAGCTAGAATGTAATTACAGAAAACACTAGAACGTCTTGCAGGCTGTAGTTGCTCACTGCTGCTAACGTGTGCATACCTTTGAAAGGATGGTCCTGGAAGATGCTGAGGTTCATGGTGGCCAAGTGATTGTGAGCTTCCAGGACTCTGAAATGGCTCCTTGTTGACAGGAAAATGCTGAGGAGGTGGTTTTGCAATTGTATATGTTACTAGTGAAGACCAGAGCTAGAATATCATGCTTGCTTCTTGTACCAGCTCTTCAGCATTGTTTCCAGTAAAATATGCAGGAAAGATTGTGTCTGTGTTCATACTAAAAAAACAAACCAAAGTGAAATAAATTTTTAAAAAACCCAACCAAAACTACCACCACCACAAACAAAAAACAACCCCCAAAAAACCAAAACACCAAACTTATATTAAAATTTCAGCAAAACTGTCAGTGCTGAGACTAAAGAAGTCTACTTTGAGTTTGGCTGGAGGAAGAGTAGGAAATGTTCTGATAAGTTGCATATCTTGGAGGAAGATGTGAAAGCTCAAGTTGGGTAGTTCCAGCAGGTAAAGGCAGATTTCCAGCATATCTTCATGTCGGATCTTAAAGACAGTTTTAATTGGGGAATACACCCAACATTAGTTTGTGATGACCCTAAATGAATTTTTTAAATTGACTTAATAAGTCTTTTTAATAGTAGTTTCCAGGTTAACCAGGAATCATGGACTTCTTGATCTGGTGGCTGAAACTTGTATTCTGCGCTGCTCAAAGTGTCAGACTAGATCATCATGCTAGTGATGTTAAAAACAGATATCAGTTTTTAACCCTGGGGAGGGGGGTGGGGGGCACAATTCTTTGCCCAT
This sequence comes from Regulus satrapa, assembly GCA_013396955.1. Lineage (NCBI taxonomy): Eukaryota > Metazoa > Chordata > Aves > Passeriformes > Regulidae > Regulus > Regulus satrapa. Next base: position 146,288 of record VWZN01008032.1, read on the forward strand.
TTGGAAATTGATTGCAGTCTAGATATAAGATTTCCATATTTGTGTTCTGAGAAATATTCCCAAATACTGTTTGCTTAGGAAAAGTTGGGAAAAACTTTGTCAGATGCAGTTTGATGAAGATTTACATGCATGCAACATATCTCTAAGTTGGGAAAATGTATGCAGCTTTTTTCACAATTATTCTTTATGTGATAATTTGACTGTCTCTCTTCTATACCTCATTTTAAATTAATATGCCTGCATCCTCCCCCCCTCTCATGGCAAAAGTACATTGCAGTGAAAGGGCTGGTGAGCAGCACTGGTGTCTGTGAGAGCTTCCCACAGATAGTGGAGCTCTTAGGGGTTATTTGTCCCAGCAGGTCAGTTGTGAAGTTAATTAATAGCTAATTCTTACCACCTCCACTACTGAGTTTTGTGTGTAATCTAAGCAGTTGAAGGAGGATGTTCTTGGGTTTATAACACATGAACAGCAGGTAAAACTTACTCTCAGGTAGAACTGTAGGTTATTTGCCTTACTTATATGTTCAAATAGCAGACTTTGAAGTTTTTGAATGATGTGCCTGGCCATACTTTGTCTGGGGGCTGTGTGATTCTAGGTTCTCTTCAATGGTCTCGTGTGCAGCAGCTGCCCACAATAAGCTGGAGATGTTCTTGGTCTGCACCTGATATCCCAGATTTCTTTCAACTAGATTGTTTTATTGGGAAGCAACATAGTTACACTCCACAATGTATTTGGCTTCTAAAAGCTCAGCAAGTGAGTGTACTGTTAACATCCTTCTGTTACAAGATGCATTTTATTGTTTACCCCTCACGATGTTTGAGCGTTTTTTGAAGTTGGCTTTAAAGATGGGATGGTAGCAACTGGGGTGGAAGGGGAGAACACACATCGCTGATACTGTCAGTGATCCTTTCTGCTGCTTATTGAATGGAATAACTGACAAAGATGATGATTTTTGATCCTTACTCATGTGCTGGTGCACCTTAAATCTCTGACATTACCACTGGAAAGGCTTTGATAGCACTTTTTAATAGTACTGTGTATATAGAGTAATTTTGATTTATCTTCCAGAAGCGAAGAAAAGTATTTGTGGTGCTTCAAATGGATCAGTAAGGAGAAAGGAACTCTGCTGGTCATCAGCACAACTGAAACTCTTAATTGCCAGCTATTGTGCAAAGCACTGATGAGGATGTGATGATGTGATCCCGTTCTTCTCTCGGATGCACTCTTCTCGAGGCTCTTGCCACTGCGTTTGTAACCTGCGGGGCTGTAGGGTGACCCCAGTCTGCTTTCTGTATCGTGCAGGACTCTGCTTGGTCAACTCCAGGAGATTGCACCCCATGGCTCAACCAGCTTTACTAGATAGGAACAAGAAATGTTTCATAACTTAATAGCATCCTCCTGTAAATTCAACAACAAAGGTTTTTTGGGTGGAAGAATTACCCGGGGAGGCGATTCTGTTTAGTGTTGAATGTTGCTCTTTGAAGGAGTCAGTGAAAAGTTACAATGTCAGTCAACCTCTACATATTACTTTGCTGCCTGCAACATTGTTACTATGGTTCAGAAGATCTGGTTATTTCCTAGTGTTAAATAGAGCAGATTTGCTTCGTCTAGTGTGGCTCAAGCAACATGTATCCTAGGCTTTCCACAACTGCATCTTATTCAAGTTGGAATCACTACCGGAACTTTATGCTACTTTGATTAATTTTTTTTTTTTTAATTTTTTTTTTTAGTTTTGGGAAAGTGGTGTTTTTAACTAAAAAAATTATTCTTTCAATGGTATAAAAATATCTTTAGATTCTGGGAATTGTAGGGATTTTAATGTATTTGTTCTGTTCCAAGTGTAAAGACACATGTGGCAGGAAATTGTTTTGGGTTTTGTAAGTTGCTTAGAGTTATTTCTTGTTTTGAAGGGTGTGATGGTTCTGGTATACTCTTGGTGCAGTAGCATGTATGGTTGAACGGAATCAAGGCCAACAGTCTCAGTTAGTATAATCACAGCACTGAGCTGTTGATTGTGTGTATGTGCAAAAATCTGTGATCTATGCTAGAAGAACTCAACTCAAGTTTAGAACATGCTGCATCTGTTTTATCCCCAACATTCTTCTTAGTCAATTTACTAGTTCTTTGTGATTTTGTCTTTTTTTCCTTCTAGTCTTTGCATTCCTGTTATGCTTTTTTCACAATTTTTTGTTTATATTGCAAAGATAATAAAAGATGGATGCTTTTTGGGTTTGGGGTCCAAGTGGACCTTTCTGTTTGTGGACCTGTGTGAGGTTTCCCCCTTTCCTTCCCCTTCTCCCTGCACTCTTAAACCCCCTCTTCCCCTGCTTTGCTCCAGTCCCCAACCTGACTGGAGTGTTTAGGTTCATTTCTAGCAGTGCTCTGAACCCAGTTTCTGGTGAAATAAGAACAAAGCTTCTGCTAACTGTGCAAGCATAGAAGATCTGTGTAAATTGTTCAGTGTGATTAATATTACAGTTACACAAATATGAAACTCAGCCTTGGTTTTCTTTTAGGATGGTGCTCTGAAGTTAAACTTGTAATGTTTTTGGTAAGGTCAGTTATGACCTAGAACTGTCCTGTAATGATCGTGTAGAGTTGTGTAGTATTTGTCTGTGAAAGACTGGGGACAGGGGCATCTGTATTAAGTTGTTGGGGTTTTTTGTAATGGGAAATTTCTTTCAACTAATTGAGTACCGTCTCATTAGTTTGAACAGATCAGAAAAATGTTTCTTTTAATGTAAGAGGCAAACTTACTGCTTACAACATTTCAGTAGTTTTTTTTTGCTGTCAGGTAACAGCAGCAAGTTCATCCTGCTGTGTGATCAAGATAAAAGTTTAAATAACAGTCTTGGTAACTGAAAAGCATCTTTTTGTCCTGTGACTGAATTAACTGCTAACAACGTTATCATACCTGCCAGTGATCTCCTTTGAGGTATAGCAACCTACTTTTGGTAAAGAAAGACTCCTGCTATGATGTCTGCTGGAATCTGAACACTGATCACCATTTTCCAGTGGTTGTTCTGAACCACCAAAGCAGCACTTACATGATAACTTCAAACCTGTATGGTTTGCACTTACTTCAGTAGAGTTGTTAAGTCAAGTGAAGCAGCTGTAAATGAGTCCAACAGGTTTTTAGGTAGGTTCCAAGGAGTAACTTCTGAAAGGGACCCATAAGGAAGTTTCTTTTAAATGCTTAGCAATGTTTTTGATACCATGAGCTGTAACAGATTTTCAGTGTAGAAAGCAGACAGCTGTCATGCATGGTTTGAAGGTTAGTTTGTTAAGAGAAAAGAAAAAGAGACAAAAGTTTTATTTGCATGAGGCTTTCCTTTCCTAAAACAGTTGACACTACCATAGATCCAGCCCTCCATGTCACCAGTATGAGAAGCATGGAAGAAATACAGTTTTTCTTCCAGTGTATAGGAGTTTGGGGAAAAGTCTCATAAAGAGTATTCCAATACCTTTGAGCTCCAAAACCAAACAAAACCAAATCCGTTTGGTTTTCTCCCCCAATTTTAAATGTGGTTGTGATAGATGAAACAAACCACAAAGCAAACTACCGCAAATATGACTGACAGTCTCGTTGGCCACTCATTTCAAAGTAAGATGTGTGGCATTTAGCTGTTTGTAAGAAGCTGTTGAGAGTCCATTATTTTGAGGTTTCAGAATCAAGATATTCACATTTAGAAACAAAATTTCACTGATACTGGTTTCACTGTTTCTGATTCCAGGTTCCACATGCTACTGTTACATGAATAAGTAGCACAGCCAATAAAATATAATAGGTATGGCTGGAGGCATTGTTAACAGCTTGGCTTCCACTGTTCCTATGGAGGTGAGATGTGAATGAAGAGCTCAGCTTGTGTTTTGAAGATGAGAACACAATTTTGCTGCTGTACTTTTGCCTGTCCTAACCTGAAAGTTCTTACGTTGTTGAGTTAGTACCTGTCTGGGTATTGTGAAGCAGCTTGCTGTTGAATTCTGTTTAAAATGACCAGACTTCTTGAAATGTTGCAGTAATCCTATGTTATTTAACTGTATAAACACATTCTGCTGCCTTCATCCCTTCCTTCCAGCCTAACTGTGGGGTGAGACACACAATATCAGTAATTGTCTTCTATCATGCTGTGCCATGAGTAATCTCCATAGGGAGGTTTACCAGAGTTCCAGCTGCTCTACTGAGAAATTGATCAGTCATGTTTTGGTACTTCTGTGGTTTTTGTGTGGATGCTTGTTCAGCATCACAAGAAGCACCAAAGGACTGTTTTTCAGGCAATAGAAATGTAAATATGGGTGGCCTCAGATGTTTTCAGCTCTTTCTCCACTTTAGTGAATGGACAAGGAGAGAGAGGACTGCAGGTAAGTGGAAGTATGTGTGCTTCAGCTGGTGAGCTCTTAACTTTTTGAGCTGTAGGAGTGACACTTAGGCTAATCTTGAGCAGGCATTCCTGTGGTTGTTTCTTCTGTTGTGCTCTAAATCCTTTTAATGGTATACTTAACTATTCAGACAACCTTTCTGCACAGAAATGTCTTTAGAAGTTAAGTTTAGTAATTTACTACTATCATTGAATCTCATACCTTCCCATCAGAAAAAGGGTATGGAATTCTGAGAGTAGCATATCCCAAGGCAAGAGTATTTTCTACAGATAACTGCTTGGTTTTGAGTCAGGTGAGGAACATCTCTTTTGGGGCATCTCAGAGCTAACTTTTACTGCAAGGTCAGGAAGGTAGACTCTGTGGTCTACTGCCATTGCCCAAGTAGTGCTTTATAGTCCCTTGGAATCAGGACAGAGCTGGTAGAGTAAGCTGAAAATCCTGAATCTGTTGCTGCATCTCATTGTACAGCAGTTCTGTTTCCATGTGCTCTGTACCTTAAGTAGGGTATGTTCTGAAGGTTTACAAAACAGAAAATGCTGTTTCTCAAGCGTTAGGCTGCCCCTGTATTTGGACAAAAACCTTTGAAATGCAGCCACCTGTTCTAAAGTTGCTTTGTGAAACCGGTTATTTCATATTTTCCCAAGTAAATAGAAGCAGATACCTACAGCGTATTTTAATACTATGTACTACCTATTGTGATGGCTTCAGTCACTGTTTCTGTAAGTCATCTATAAATGAGGAAACCCACCTTGTCAATGCCTCTAAATTTGATGGTTTTCGTAGTGTGGCAAATCCTGTGCATTTCAAGTTCTGAAACTTAATGGCCTGTTCCCTGGCATGAAAGCATCCACTTTTCTTAGACTTTTCTCGACCATCATTAAATGTAGTGAGAAGTAATCTCTTATTTTTCTTCAAAGGTGTCTGGCCAAGATGTGGGAAAAGTTCTTATCCTGATACTGAAGCATGTTTTGTAAATTACCTGTTCGTGTACCTGCGTGAAACAGGATTATTCCCCTGGAAAAGCTTTCAGTGTGATCTCTTCTGGTTGCCATACCTGCTCTGTTAATGTAAACCTTTAATTTTCTTTGTTTTGAATAAGTAAAGAAATGGCTGCTGCTATATGCGATTTACTCACTTTTGAAGGCACTACTTAGAAGGGAGAAGAGTTTGGCTTAGTAGAGAGATTTAATTGTAAATTACAGAAAACTTGTCTGTGAAGCTGTGGATGAGAGAAATGAAGTTGACTTCCTGCTATCCATTGATACCTCATCCCAAAACACAATTACAATTCAGAGGAAGTAGGACACCAAAGGCAAGTCAGTAGTGTATTGGAAACATTGGTTTCAGAGATGCTGGCAAGAGGCATAGCCAGCTGCCTTGACTGATACAGCTATGGCAGTAAAACTTCCCTGAGTCACTTGGAAGATTATATTGACAAACTCTGATTTTCCTATAACACACTTGGAGACATTGGAGACATTAAGATAAGCCAGTAAGTGTTGTTAGATCTGTCCTTTTCCTAGGCAGACAGTGCAGACCATCATTTGGCTGATGGTAGCAAACGGGCAAAGCCCTCCAATTACGGATCTCGTGCTGCAGAGTGGAATGGGATTCTTGGGGCCCATGGAATGTGGGTTTCCTCACCCATGAATCTGAAGGATGGTGTAACATGATCTCCCTTCTCTGCCATTGCTTGGAGGCTCCAGTGGTCATTTAACACAAGAACTGAGGTCTTGACCTCTTGTGATTTTTGCAGGACCAGGCTTTTCTCCTCAAGCCTGATTAACTGTTAATTCCTTATCAATGTAACTTCTGCTGTGTCATGCCCTTGATTTTAGCAGCCGTGACTCAGTGTGCGGGCACCGGCGTGCTCTGCTGGGTTCAAGGGATAGCCTTCCCTCGGTCATGGCCGTGCTGCGGCGTCGAGCTCTGGCTGTGAGCGGCGTTGGGTTACTCACCAGAGGAAGGGCGTGGAGGAAATGTGATACAGCTTGACAAATGGCCTGTAACCCTTTTAGCCTGGACCTGCCAGAACATACACACATACTCAAGGCCATATGCTGCTTAAAGATTATTTTATATATGAAAAGAGAAGAGCAGCTGGCAGACATAGCTAATACAGGGGAGTTCATGGAGTTGAGATGTCCCAGGCCTGAAGCTTCAGGCCTCTGGGAACCAGCCTAGTTGCAGGAGAGATGACATGTCTTAAGGCTGTGCATTAATTTAAGAGGAAAAAAATCTGGTTTAAGTTCTGGTGTTTTGTTGTTTGTTTGGTTTGGTTTGGTTTTTTGTTTGATTTTTTTGGTTTTGTTTGTTTTTATTTTGGGGCTTTTGTTTGTTTTTTGGGGGGTTTTGTTTGCTTGTTTTTGTTTTGTTGGTTTTTTTTAAAGGAGCATAAGAAAAACAAGAAAAAATTATCAGAAATTGTACTTCAAGTACAGGTGCAGTCCTCTTTTTGAGGAAAATAGTAGCTGACAAAAGCAGAATAAAAAGACACCCATATAGTTTTAGAGACCCATAACATGTTTGAAGGTACAATTTCTAGCCTCAGTGTGAAAGAGCAACCCTCAGCAAAAATTATAAGTTTTGGAATAAGGCATTTTCTACTTCTTCGTCCACCTTGGTTTCATATTTTTCTCTCTGAAACCTCAGAGTTTAGTATTTGAGTACTGTCATTTGTTTTCAGCTGAGAGTAAGCCAGTCTCAAGACAAGCAGATTCATGTTCTTTATTTGCTTGTAAGGACCTCCTGTCTCTGTGATGCATTGAAGAAATCATACCAGGCATTATGACTACATCAAAACTCAGAAGTAAAGGGTTCATATAACTGTCAGTAAACAGTCTTGATAGGCCATGGGCTTTACTGAAGTTTCAGTGTTCCTTTGACAGCCTCATTTGCCATCATGCTAGTCAAAGAGCAACAGAGGAGGTGACTTTATTAGGAGGTGACCAGAAAAGCAATGGAAGAAGGAGCCACGTTCTCAAAAATATTTATTGTATGTGTTTTACAACTATTTCCCCTGCGCTTCTGTGGGCTGAAGATGTTTCTGTGTAACAACTGTTTTTTTATAAGTTCATCCCCTACTGTTTCCACTGGGTCTTCTCCTCAACTGCTTATTTGCTTCTGTCTCATGGTACGAGTGAAGAAGAAAAGTAGAAAAACTTTCCAGTGTTTGGAGTAGAGTCAGCCAGGAATGGCCCAGGGTTGTCTTCCAGAGCAGGGAGATGTGCTGCAGTGAAAGGAGTGTGCATGGAAAGAGGCATGAAGGGAGCTATGGCAGACTCTGTCCTGTGGAATAAGGGATGAGGTACATTCCTTTCATCTTAATTTAATGTGAAATGTGGGGGAAGGCTGAGGATGGGGATTGTAAGCTCTGTATTACATAAAGGTATAAGATTCTGGAACTTAGCTTTGCATGAGGGAAGCATTATGTAACAAAATAAAATATTAATATGAGATTTTTAGCAAGAAGAGAAATTTTAAGATTTAATACTTGTCATAGTCAGCTATATAAAAGCCACTGGATTTGTATGATTCAGAAATCTAAGAACTGTCTGTTATATTCAGGGGAGTCTCTCTCCCTGTGTGCCTTCTGTAGTCCCATCTCTTCATCTTCTGTTTATTTGCTTCCCCTCTGTTGGGTAGAGAAATTTTAAATAACTTTTATGGATTTGAGACTGGCTTAATGCACACGGCTTGGCAGTAACGTTTTGTATTTGTGAACTGTTGATGATGGCTTTCTACTCCTACTGAAAATATGTTTTATTGGTTGGGCAAGTTGTGGAAAAATTCACTTAAGTTTTCTAACAGTGATTTTTAATGCTCCATTTGCTGGGGGGGCAGCCAAAGTGGGAAGATCAGTTTGGCTGTGAGTTCCATGTTGGATGTGTTTTGCTAACAAAGGTCAGTGCTTACATTTTCACTTAAGAGGTGCTTGTAACTTGTCTTTGCTGGACCTCTGGAAGAAGCAGTTTGTTAGGCCTCATTGCCTATTTAATAGGAGTTTAGTGAATGGTTAAATTACTTTGCATGTGAACTATGACTCTTTTATGACCTGTTTAAAACTAATTAACACACCATGCTTACTTGAAACAACTTGTGAATTTTGACTTTGAACAACAAAAAAACAAGCTTGAACAGTTGTTGAACGCCTTCAGTTAGGCTTTAGTCCCCTTTAAAAAATTTCCTCTAAATCAGAAGTATAAACTGACACATTTTACTTTTCTCTCTTATTGTATGTATGCTTTTTTCTTTCAGCTACAACCAGTCACAGTAAAATACTTCTTTATATTCTACCATGGGAGGGATGGCAATAGCAGCACATGTGAAAGTTTGACCTTTAAAGGTCCGTTCCAGCCCAAACTGTTCTGTGATTCTGAGTTTCAGGTCAGAAGCATATACAATACACCACCTCTGCCAAAAAAAAAAATCCCAAACCTCAACAACACTCACCAAAAAAATCCTCCAAGGACAAACACCAAAAGAAAACCAAATGCAAAACAACCCTGTCATTAAACAGAACTTAGAAAAGAGAGCAAGAGTATAAGTATAAAGTACTTTCAGTAATGCTGCTGCTTGAGGTAGGCAGTTCTATAACTCAGAGATTTTCACCACATATGGTGGTATAAAGAAATGCAATTTGTAGCAAGAAGTAAACAAATCATTACTACCAAATCTGAAATCACAGTTGGTAGCATTCAGTTTTGTTTGCTTTGGTGTTTTTGTTTATATTTTTAACTTGTATGTTGTCTTTTTGTTTCTTATACTGATCAGTTTTGCAAAGTCATGTAACATTTCAGGAGCAGTATCAAAATACATACCTTCAGTTTGTTTATCTAAAAATGTTGTTCTTCCCTTTCAGGCAATCCTTTGCCTAAAGAATGCCCGCAAATTACTTTTAGTATCAATGGCAGGGATGTCTTGTCTCTTCTTTCCCCTGTCTCAATGGCTGTTTAGAGCATGTAATTTAAAAAGTTTTCCCAAGCTGTCAGTCTGTATCAAACATTGGAGAGTCAGTTCTAATCACCAGCAGAGTGTGTAAGCCTGAGCTGCCCTCTGTTAGAACATGCGATTGGAGCACATAACCTCCAAGAAGAAATCTCACTTCCAGTAGCTGGGTGGCAAAGAGTCTGAAGCCACCACAGTTAAAAATTAAAGAACCTGAGAGGATGAAGAAAACACTGGGTTTTGTCTTGGTGTTAATTTTAAAATATTTTTTCTGACAAGAACTGAGTGTAAGTTTGGAACAATTTGATATTAGGGTTTTTTTCCTCTCCCAAGTTTTGAGCTGTAATTCCAGCTTCATTAACATCAGGCACCTGGGATTACTCTTCTATTGCTTTATTACAGAAAAGCTCCACCTATCATTACACCATTATACAACGATGTGAAATTTTGTGGGATTAGGGGATTTAAAAGCAAAGCGTGTATATAGGTTCGGGATCACAGTGTAATTGTATTGTTAAGTAAATGCTGAAGGGTCACAGTTTGTGCTTCTTATTCCTGAAAAGGTAAGTAAAAAATTATTGGAGTAGGGGACCAATACATACATCTTCATATTTAAGAGCCCTCCAGTGGCTAAGTATATCTTTCATTTATGCAGATGAAAACAGTGTAGACTAGTATTGTTTTATAGAGGTGCTACTAAATAAATTTGTATGATCTCTTTTACATTTGTCTGTTTAGGCTTTGTCCTCTTTAATGCACTGTCGTTTGTAAAAGAGAAAGGTGGCAGTAGAGTTTTTGTTGTGGGCATTTCCCCCCCTCCCTGAATCCTTTGTATTTGTTTTTGTTTGGTTTAGGGTTTACTGATAAAGCGGCAGCACTTACCCAAAGCCCATTAGATAATTGCTTCTTAAAACAGTGATTTGCATGTATTGTTTTCTTAATGTCATGATAGTCATGCTGAATCTCCTGCACTGTAAGAGTACTGCCACTGCTAGCCAAACACTCACTCACTGCTGGGACGCTTACTTGCTGTAGCATGAGGTAAATTTCTCTCTCATCTTCCCTAAGCAAACAAATAAAATAAAAAAATAAATTGGAATTTCTTGCAATCTTCTGTCGATTTCTCTGTCTTCCAGTCTATTCTGGAAAACGGCTCTGCATTTTCTTTGCTGTGGTTTTGCTTGTGGGTGTGGGTTTGGGGACTTTGGTGAGTCTTTCGGGAACTTCTGGATATTGGAGATCAACAGCAGAGACAGCTGGCTGATTGCTCCTATGGTTATTAGCAGGCAGATGGAGCAAAAAGCGTGTCAGTCTTTTTGGCACTCCACTTGCCCTCTGCACAAAGGACTTTTGTATTTTCCGTTACACTGAAGATCCTTGTAGAGCAAAACAAATCATGATGGGAAAATTAAGTATATGGGATATTTATACCCCTTGTGACTCTTCACTGTTGTAATCCTTCTGTGTTCAGCTTCTGGTAAACTTCATGTTGAAGCCTTTGCTTTCTCCTAGGAAATAGTGCAAGGCCTCAGCTTGCATCTAAGAGTCAGCTGCACAGGATCTAGAAGCCTGAAATCCAGACCATGGCTTCTTCATGAGTCCTAAGGAGTAACATCATTTTTATATCACTGTGAACCAAACCAGTGAGGGGTGCTGGAAGAAGCTGTGAGATTGTTTTAATATCATTAAAGGGAGGTAATTTCTGCTAATTAGCCAGTTATTTTGGTTGCCCTAAAAGAAGGAGAACTTGGTGTGGAGTTTTTTCCCTTGGCTTTGCTGTGTTTGAAACTCTGGAGACTGATAACCTCTCACTAAAAAGGTAAAATTAAGATAGCAGCATACCTTCAGGAAGGTGAGACTTTTATGGTCTGTAGTACATGTTTTTATCACTTAAGACCTAGAAGCTGACACAGATTTACAAGAAGCAGAGAGTGCTTTCTGACTAAAATAAAGAAGAAAAAAAATCCCAGAGTATTTCTGACTTTATTTAAAAATGAGATTTGTGAGGGTGTTTGGTATGCTTTTTTGGCTTCCACCATTCTCTCTATTTTCTGTAAGAAATTTTAGTAGCGTCAATGACTACTCACTTGTTGCTGAAAGCTTTTTTACTTTAGTGGTGCCCCTGAAGGACATGGGATGTGCTCAGAACCACTTTCACACGTGTTGACTTGTTAAACCATTTCTTAAAGAAATGTCCTTCTTTAAAGTTTCACAGCTGGTCATGCATAGGCAGCCCAGGAACAAATAACCTTTTGGTTCTTTCATGCTAACTGCATCATCATCTCACTGAATTTATCAAAAAGCTCATTGAAGCTTAGAAACTTTTCTCTGGTGGACAGAGAGCAGTGTCTTCGGACAATTGAAGTTTTTTGGTAGTTTCTATTTGGGTTTGGTTTTTTCTCCATTGGTTGTGATTTTGTTTGTTTGTTTCTACTTTTCTGTTTCTCTGCAGAATTTAATCTGATAGAAATTTTTGTTCACTTATATATTGCATTTGGGATTCTGGATCTGTACTTTCTAGGACAAATTAGAAAATTAGAACAGAGGTTTTTCTTTCACCTGTTTTCTGCACAATGTGAGGTAGCATGTGCACGTACGTTGAACAGATAGACTAATGTGTATTAAGAATGAGAATTCTCTGTATGTTTAGGTGTTAAATGGGCTTTGCTGGAGAATTGAAGACATGCAGGTATGCATTGCTTCTGTCAGAACTTCTGCATGGTTGGTGGAAGGTGTAAAACATTTTAAGTGATTAGGAGACAAGCTGCTCATGCAGTATGGTTTAACTGAGTCTTTGGATTAGAGAGATGTTTTCAGTAAATAATAGTAATGCACTTTCTATTTATGTCTTTCATTGCACAAGATGAAAAATTTGTAGTATGTACAGTACAAGTTATTCAATACTTGTTAAACCAGCTTTGAGCCTTTCTAGATGAGTTGGTTCCAGATGTACTGAAGAGCTTCATCTTCTGTGGCAGTATAAAGTGAGACTTTATTTTTCTTCCAGAGTTCTTGCTGGTGATCCTCACATACTGCTGTGTCCATCAGGTGCTTCAGGGACTGAATGATTGTAGGCTGAGGGGGTTTTATGTGTTGTGAATGTATGAAAGTGGTCACCACGTCTCAAAGTCCTCAATGAAGTTATGTTGTTCTTGCAATGAATGAAACAGAAGTTATATTTTTGGTGTTGAAAAGTGATAATTCACGGCATTCTAATGTTGAGCAATCAGAACTGATAATGCTGAAGGATGAAACATCGCAGTTTCATGAAAGCATGGGCAAAGCATGAGGAGGAGGAGGGGGGTGTGGTTTCTTTTCTTCTTTCTTTTCTTTTTCTTCTGTCTCAGAGTATGGAAGGATATGTGGTATTGAAAAAGAAGTATTTTTTTTAAGTGAGCATAACAACTAATTAAAGATAGGCATCTTTAATTGCCTGGATGCGGTTGAAGAAATGAATGTCTGCCTCATTGCACTCCTCTTCGAAAAGCTTCACCAGGTGCAGAAGTTGAGCTCAACAAAGCTAGTTGTGAGAACCTGGCTTTTTCTACCTAACCACCAGTATTTCTACACTGAATCTTACTACTGCTTTGTTAGTCATTTTTCCACCTTTCTTTTTCTCTCTGTACTGGTGTGCAAATATGGGTAAAGAACTTGCTGATAAAGTGAAACAGGTGACTGCTTTTAACCTTGCTGGAATTGTCTTCTTTGAAGGATTTGGAGGTTTGGCACGTGCTCTTGTAATAAACACTGACTGTTTTCCCATGAATTACGTGCTTTCTCTTCCTTGCTACCCTGAAAGATTAGTAATGAAAAAGAATACATCTACTTTATGGAGGAAAAGTAGATCTCATCTTCATTTTTTTTCCTACTGTCTTTGATTCCTGTGCTGTAATCAGCTTCAGGTGGAGTCGTTGTGTTCAGTTCTTGGTGCTGTCTAGCTCTGGCAATCATCTCCCTCTTCTGAATCAATAGTAGGCACTGGCTTTAAGGTTCCTTGATGGTGATTGAAGAGCATGTGTTTGGTTTGTTTGCTTTGTTTGGGGTTTCATTTTTGTGGGTATTTGTTTGTTCCTGGTTTTTTAAAATTTCACTTTTAGAAATGTGCTTTACATAGAGCATCTCCCACTTACTGTGCCTTTGAATAAAACTCTCACTTAGAGCCAGTTTAGGTCATTTGCAACCCCTTAATATTGTCAGCAACATGCAACCCCTTCCAGCAGATGGTTATTAAGTTGCTATGGAAAATTCTGTACAATAATGATCAGCTGCTTCCTGTATTTGTCAAGAGCATACCCATCTGATGTTTAGGCTGTTACTTGCTGCTTTTTATGAATTTTTTGGTCATTTTTATTTAATCTTTAGAAGTACTTTGTAGGTTAATGTGGAATCACCTTTTTGTTTTGTTAGTAAACGAAGAGTCAGCAGCTTCTTGCTGTGGAGTACATGATTGAGGAAGTTCCCTGTGTCTATTTAAGGCCAACTTTAAAGACTTTCCCTAGAATGAGATGGAGAGCTCTTCAGAGGCTTAATCCAATGGAGTTTCATCTGTTTGTAGAGGTTTTTTTCACATTGAAGTTACTGTCATCCTAAATAGCACACTATTTTGTATATGCTGCTTGTTCCATGGGTTAAGAAAGTTAGTATGGTCTTTTAAAGTAGTATAGACCAAATGATGATATTTCAAGAGTTTCTGAAATTGTCAGAAACTTCTTAGCATAATTTAGCTCATGATGCCTGTTTAAATTTCTGACTTCAGGTTCCCTTTAGGCAAATAACATGACCAGAAGTTAAAACTTGGGTTAAAACTTTATAGTTTACCCTGATTGCTTCTCAGTGTATTGATATAATTGAAAGTTTAGACAAAAGCTGTGGGACTTAATTACTTAAGAAATCTAAGAAATTTAAGAACTTAAATCTACTCGAGGGAACATATGGAAAAGAGGTTAAATCTTCCCAGGTGGTAGAGAAAATGCCAGCTCCATACAGTAATTGTACTGTTAGGTTCAACTCAACATGCCATAAACATAAACAAAAAAAGTTAAACATTAAACACAAAATTAAACTTTTTGTTGGTTTTTTTTCAGGGTTGTTATGGACTGGAGCTGTTGAGAACAATTCCTCAAGCAAAGGCATTTTGAAAATTGATTAAATTATTTTAGGCTTAAAATAGCCAAGGCTATTCTTTGTTTATTTTGTCTACTTAAAAGCCCTCTTAAATAGTTGAACCAGGTTATTTACCAAATTAAACAATTCTAAATTGAATTATGGTTTTACTAGTACTAAGTCCAACTGTGATACTAGAGATGCCTGGTATAACAACAACACAAATTATCAGAACTCATTGGGTAACTCCATGAAAGCAGTTTCAGAAGAGAAGTCAAAACAACTCAGTTTGAGTAAATCCTGAGGTGAAGTGAGTTCCTCTGGATGTTTTACAGATGTTTTGTGGTGTACTGTATACCTCAGTAATGCTCTTCATGGTGACCAACTGTAGATTGGGGACACAACCAGAAGTTTATCAGTAACTGAGGATGCTTCTAAATGAATCTTACATTAGGAAAATAATAATTTACAAAGGTACATGTTACAGTATTTCCTGAACAAAATAAATTTGAAAGGCAGCTTTTGTCTGTATAATGAGAGCTTTTGTGGTGTTAATATATATAATTCATATCTGTCAAGACTTTAAAAGTAGACCTTCATAGTGAGACCTCATCCAGAAATGCTCTGGTTTTAGTAGCATGAAAATAGGCACATGCAGAAACGTGTGAACCTCTTTGTGTGTGTGTTAATAACCTCTTCTCACACTGTTCAGGATGACAAATAGTGACAGCGTACCCAAACAGACAAATTATTGGAATAATAATGATGAATAGACTTGGATACTTGCTCTGTGAAATCTGTCAGCTATAAAGCTTTTAGTATGTGTAAAGGTCATGGAAAACTAGGCAATGAAGTTGTTCAGAAAGTTAAAAGAAATACTCAGATTATCTGAGTTCTTCAAGCTGTAATATTTGTGTTTGTCAAGCTTTCAAGTACCATCTCAAGGCACTTCAGTACATGGAAGAAAAATGCTTCTGCAGGAGACTGTGCAGTCTCACAGCAGAACTGTGCCTGCTGAGATTCCCAGTTTCTGCTTGTCCTTAAGGCCTTGGTTCTTGAATGAATGAAGTT
This sequence comes from Regulus satrapa, assembly GCA_013396955.1. Taxonomy (NCBI): domain Eukaryota; kingdom Metazoa; phylum Chordata; class Aves; order Passeriformes; family Regulidae; genus Regulus; species Regulus satrapa. Next base: position 161,790 of record VWZN01008032.1, read on the forward strand.
AATGCTAACAGTTCAAGGATGGTTTGGAACTGTAATTCATGCTTTTTTCCTACCAGCTGGTCTTCTGCTCACTGAACTCACAGTTGTGCTTGGGAATTTGCTTTTGCAATCTGACATGTAAAGCAGCCAAAACAATAGTTTCTGAAACATAAGGGATTGTCTTATTGACTCAAGAAGCAGAAAGAGTAAGTGATTATCCACCTAGGATGGGAAGCAGGACAAATTAGACATGTTCCCTATTCTGAGAGGGTAAGGAGATTGCCGAACTAATTACACTAGTCTGTTAATTACATTAGTCCATGTCCTAATGCATTAGAGGATCTGTGTGTTCTGGGAAGATAGGTCTCCTACTGAAGTTAAAATAATTTCCCTTACGGTGGGTCTCCTGTGGGGTCTCAGGTCCTGCCAGCAAACCTGCTCCAGCATGGGCTTTTCTCTCCGCAGGTCCTGCTAGGAGTCTGCTCCAGCATGGGCTGCTCACTGGGTCTGTCTTCTTTGGGCACTCGCCTGCTCCGGTTGGGGCCCTCCCTGGGCTGCAGGTGGATGTTTGCTCCTCTGCAGACCTGCAGGAGCACAGCCACCTCACCCTGCTCTTCACCAGGGGCTGCAGGGGAACCTCAGCTCTGCCACAGGGAGCACCTCCTCCCCCCTCCGCTGATCTTGGTGTCTGCAGAGTTGTTTCTCTGACATGTTGGCTCTTCTCTCCATTGCTATTTTTCCAAGCAGTTTCCCCCTTCTTAAGTATTTTATTCCAGAGGTGTTGCTGCAAAGGCTTGGCCTGGAGCTGGCTAGCATTGGCTCTGTTGGACATTGGAGAAGATGCCAGAAGCTTCTCCTAAAGCCACCCCCGTAGCCCCCTGCTACCAATACCTTGCAATCCAAACCTGATACAGACCTGGGTCTTGTGACTTTCCTTAAAGAAAGTTTGAAGAGAGGACGAACCTGACTTTAAGCAATATTGACAAGACTGTCATTCTGTTGAGGAAAGCCTCCCAGCAAAACAGATGCTGCCTCCACTTAGTTTGGCTTGTACTTCCAGTGGTCCAAGAACATTAATTTACTGAAATAGTTTTATTTATAGGGACCCTACAAACTTGTTGATGAGTGGTGTGCATTTACACCACACTGAAAGCGAGGGGAGTTTCAAATGTGAGGTGTAGAGGTGTAATGGTGTTGGGGCACCACTGGGGTTGTGTGGAGACAGCCTTGAACTGTAACTATGTTGTCTTGAGCTCTCAGCTGAGAGGTGTGGCAACTAATGTTATTGTGTGTAAATGCCAAAAAGGCTCCTTACAGGATTTAATCAGCACAGAAGAGCATGTGTTTTGTAGGTTGAAATAATTAACTGGTTTTGGACTTGATAGCTCCATTTTAAATAGTGATCTGTGACACCTAATTTAGATGAGATGCAGGAATGAGAGGGCACAATGAAGGTTAATACTTAAATTTAGATACTGAAATTCAGACTGATATTTGACCTATCTATTTTTCCGTTTTTTAAACTGCAGCATTCTATTTGTCTCTCTTCAAAGATGAAATATATTTATCTCAATTTTTATGTTAGTTTTGTGATAATGTTTTGGCATTTTTGGAGATTAGAAAAGGAGAGCATTTCTGTAAAAATATCTTCATATCAGTTAATATTTGTCAAATGCCATCTGTGAGACTTCTGTTAGTATGCATTGGCGTTAGTGATTATTTAACCTGCCATGCCCACCTCTGTACTTAACTGAGTTGCATTGTTCATAGGGAAGCTGGAGATTACCAGAACAAAATATGATTATTCCAGCATCTAATCAATTTAGGATGTGATTTTGATCTTCAAGTGATGGTATTCATTGGCAGTTGGTGACTATATTTCTGAATTTGTTCAATTGCTAAATATACATTTTCTAGGGGTTGGTTTCAGTGATCTTTGCAGGTCCCTTTCAATTCGGGATATTCCACAATTATTTGTAAAGCTGTTCATGTTTGGGAGGCAGGAGGACTGTACTTTTAATACAGTCTTATGTACATATACTTACTACTTGTAAGTACCTATGTACTTACTTCCATCTACTGCTTGTTGCCTTTCATCATCTACCTGGGCATCTTCTTGGTTTAGGTAACCTACACTTGTATTTTTAATTATTTAGGTCTTTCCATTTATCCTCCTGAAGAGTTCTACTCTCAATTGTCATCTTGCAGTGATTTAAAGTTAAGAGCATCATTATGAGAACAGTGACTCCTTTAGCCTGCTGAAGCATCTTTATCTCTTAAAAAGGCTGGGGTTTTTTCTCTCATGCAGAGAGAAGTGTAGAACCATATATTCATTTCATAACAGTTGCAAACAGCTCCTGAGGAAAGTATTGTGAGCTACAACTTAAGTGTTTCATGTTTCAAAGAAAAACCTAAAAAGAAATGCAGAACAGGTATTTCAGTATCCTTCCTGAGCAACTGTACTTATTGTACACAAGTAAATGCTGTTGCACATCTTGCACCTGACTGGAGAACAAGTTGAATTTGCTCAAAACTATTTGTAAAAAAGCATAACTAAATCCCACTGTAACAGGCAAACAGACAGTTGCAGTTTGACTAAGCCTTAAGTTCTGTATGGTTATTTTTTCAGTGGAGAAGATGGATGGGTGATAAAACACAGCATGGAGTAGATATTCAGACTTTGCAAATGTTTCCTATTATAGGATAGTTTGCAGTCCCAAACCTTGTGAAGGTACTCATATGGTAAGATTTGAGGGATGTTTGTTTTGGTGGGAGTTTTTTGTCTTACAAATTTTAAGTCCTTTTCCCTCTTTACTCTTCAGCTGGCTCTACAATAATTACCCATCCATATGTTTGTGCTTCTTTCAACTAAATTATTGCTCACTTGTAATGTTTCCAGATCCTGTCTACTTACAAATTAGCAGCTGCACAAAACAGAAGTGATTTAGAAGAACACATAATATCTTCTTCTTTGACATTTAAAGAAGAAAAAAGGTGTTTGCAATTAAATAGCTTGAAAGAAATGGAGAGAAATCTAGAGAGAGCCGGGTTTTCCTCATAGGTAACTACACACGCTTAATTTTAAGGGTACACGCAGTTAATACAATGTAGCAGTTAGTGTAGGTTTAAGTGTTGAATGTTTCTCTCTTCAGTCTAGGGCTAGTACCCATAGTGTGTAAAATGTAAAGCTACTGGGCCAGATTAAAGCATTGTATTCTGACTTCCATGAACATCTCCCTCCTTATGAAACACAGTTGAACACTACAGCTGAAAAGTGCTCTGGATTACTGATCTAAGTCTGCGCTGTGTCACTGTCAGTTTGGTACTATGAGGGTTTTTAAAACACCCTTTTAGTATGCATTGCATTTCTCAGTGTAAACTCCCATCCCTTGTACTAGCTCCCTGGTTTTTTTGCTTTCCTCTTCCTCGGCAGTGTGTAGAACATCAGCAGGAAGAAGGAATGGAAGCTGGACAGATTTCATTTGCTGAAGAATGTCCTTGTAAGCTGTTGAGAGGGGCCCAGCTCCTGCAAGATGTGTACAAGTGTTGATGCTAATGGAAATTGCTGCATCCTGCTTCCTGCCCTGCACAACCTGGCAGAGCAGCTCGTGGGTTTTCCTTCGTAGCCTGCCTGTTGCTGTGGGACTTCTGCAGGAGAAGGTTGATGCATTTCTGCTCCTGGAGTTCTGTTTGTACTTGTTTGTCACTGGCTGGGAATGGATCGAATGTACAGGCTGAACACCTGTTGTTCTAGATGGTCTCAGGCTGCCACCAACACAGTGGGTTTCTACACCAGTTGAGCTTGTGAACACTTGTAGCAAACCATTCATTCTTCTTTGGAATAGGCTTGGATGCAATTATTGTATTCCTGTTGGGTGTATGGAAATATTTAATGTGTGTATTCTGGCAGAAAGTTAAGTATATTCTAAATTCATTGTTAAGAGAGAGGCAGAAGTTTATATTCTGTATCTGTGACTTTATGGTTCATAGTTGAAAATAAACAGTGGTAATATATGAGAGTATTACTAGGCTTAAGCTTTGTATGCTGAGGAAAGAGACTCTGCAATGCTGGTGTACACTGATGTTAAAAAGTGTGAAAATAAAGACGTTCCATGTACAGCACGATGATGGCATTAATTCCTACTACTCTACTGTGCAGAGCAACAATAACCCCTGCCAATCTCCTCTGTTTGGGAGGGGCAAAAGGGTGGGGAAAAATGTCAGACTGTTAGCATAGTTTTCTAGTCCCATTTCAAATATTTATTGAGCCTGTTAACAAATACAAAATGAGCCAGAGTCCTTGTCAAAGAGAGGGCTTGACTCCTTTTGTTGCCCTTGTTCCATTATGTAATGCAAAGCTACACAGGAGTGGGTCAGAGAGATAACTTCCATGTTCCGTGGTCCTAATGGCTCTTCATGCTACATATTGAACACTTGAAACCAAAAAGTAAACTGAACAGGCTATATTTAAGGCCATAATCCCATGAGGCTTTTCCATGTTTGCATTGCTGTTGAGGGCTTTCCTTTCCTCCCACCTCTGACATCCTAAATTAGTAATTTTATGTGTTTCTGAAAGGCTTGGAAGCAAGGTAATTTCAGATGAAATTTTGGGCTGATTTGGCTAAGAAGAATAATCCAAAAAGAGACCAGGTTTCTTGTTAGATGGTGCAAGTCCTGAACTTTCTTCCTCCTCTTTCCTTGTATTTGGGTGTTCAAGCTATATTTTCCTCCTCGAAATCAATGTTTCTGGGCTAGGGGCAGCATGTGCCCTAGTCCATGAGCCTCATGAAGTATTAAACACTCAGTGGGCTCTGACTGTATTGACAGAAACAGTTATTTCATAAATATCTGAGGAGGAGTGATATACCTGTTTCAGCACAGGTTCTGTTTTGGAGAATGTGTGTAACTTCTAAGTGATGGGCTCACACATTCTCTTTCATCCCCTAGTTTTCTACTGCTACACTGAAGAGGCAAAAAAGCCTAGATGAGCATTCTACTAAGTTTTGGTGCATGGATAGATGGTATTACTGCACGCAGGAAACTTTGAAATTTATAAAATTCATGTTCAAATGTATAAACAGAATTGCCAGAAGGTTGCATGTGTCAATTAGCTAGAAGATGTGGGGGAACAGGATGGGACAGAACTGTGAGAAAGCAGTATAAATACCTTTCTTCCCTATTTTTTGATTGAGAGTGCTCTGATTTTGCTTGGATTGGCTTGTCAGAGATCATAAACCTGTCAGAGATCTTTTTGCTCCAAACTGTCAGTGTAAATTTCTTTTAATTACTTCTAGTTTCTTTCTTTTGGTCACTTCATCTGTAGCATCTTGAAAGGGAATACCAATTTTCACTAGACACTACTTCATAATGCACAGGCTGAAAAGGAGCAGTGCAATGTTCTTTTTTTGCCCTGTCTTTCAGGAAACAACTTCCTTGTGAAGAAGTTTTCTGTATACTATGTGTGGGGTTTTAATATGAGTTACCAGATCTGAGTCTTGTATCTTGTTTGCATAAGTTGAAAACAAGATATTTGTAAAGTTTCCCTACAGCTGTCCTCCGCCTGTGCCTGTTAGAAGCAAAGTAAACTGAAAAATCTATACTTGAAAACCCAACAACTGAATCGATACAGGCAGAATTCCTTTTTCCTGGCATTAGTCTTTGAGGAAGACTGCGGTGGATGTTTCTTGTGAGGTGTTTTAGGAGATGCAGAACTCATGATTTGCTGTTTGTACTGATGCAGCTTGCACTGTGTAGGTTCAGTTACGTAATTAATCACACACATTTAACCACAAAAAGTCTTTTTGATGATGTTTTAAAATTCTTTACATAAAATGAAACTCAGAACACTTGTCATTTTAGGATGCCCAACATATCTGCTATGTTTCAGCAGTAAGCAGATGTTTTAAGAAGCTCATGGGATTGGTATTCAGTGCAAAGCTAAGCTGTTGGTGATTCTGAACCACAGCTTCTCCTGAAGTTGTACAGAAAGCAGAATTCTTCGTGTTCTTCTTATTCTTCAAGATACGAAGATTACTGAGGGGTGAACTTACATGAAAGGATAACATTCTGGGATATAATCTAAATGGAGATATGGTGCTTTATCAGTCTTAACTTTGTGTGATGAGCATCTTCAGAAAACAGATTCTGTGATAAGAATCCATCCTTTGCATAGAACAAGTTCAGTATGGATTGTACTCAACCCTCCCATCTTTTCCTTGTCACCTATGTTTTGTATCTAGTGCTTAAAATCTTTTTATTTGTGAGAAAATCCTAGTTTGTTTTTGGTTTGTTCCATTGATAAAAGTCTTTACAACCCCATAATCCATTTTCTTAAATGTGTTAATTGATGGCAAAAAATCCTAATCCACAAAATAACCCCTTATGCACGGCTTGGGAAGAATAAATTAAATTGTAGTCAACCCCAAGTGATGTCCCTTGAAACCCAAGAACTTCTGAAGTTGAAGTCTGCTTCTCTAATCCACCTGTTTTAAGAGAAGATTGTTGTTCTTTTTACCGATGTCTAGGTCTTATCATCTCATTCAAGTTGCAATAGTATTCTCCAGATTGATGTTAAAATAACATCCCTTGTGCTGCTCCCCTTCCCCGTCCCTATGTCTGTCTGTCCCACAAAGACAGAGTCACAGACAAGCCTTGTAACTCTTCATCGTTGCATGTTGACTTATTTCTGGGGATATTATGTCTCTGGGGTGTTAGGAAACAATATTTGTAAAGACACATTTAACATTTTTACTACTGTATGCCTAAGTAGTGATGAAAGTTTCGTCCTTTCAAACATTCCTTCTGCAGGAATATTTCCTACATCAGTTCTCAGCAGGAGGATTTACTTTTTTCTATACAACCAGTGTATTTGAGCTTCAAATTCTATAGTCTTTCTGTTCATTTTCAGTGATTAGTAAAGTACAGGCTACGGGGCAGAGGGAGACATAACTTACATCTTTTGGTCAGATTCAGAACTGTAGAGTGGTTCACATGCTGATCTTTGCTTGCAAGAGTAGTTCTGGTATTTATGTGGCTTTTGGGAATTTGTTAATCAACAGCTACTTGTATGCAGTGGTCTTAGACACTTTGTGTCTTCGACTGTCTAATACTTTCAGATTTACATTTTTTCCTTTGGTTTGGGTAGAAGTTGTTCATTTAAGTTGCTTAAATGTGCAGTTCTGATTCTTCAGGAAGTTTTGTGCTGTTTCAAAGAGCAGTTGTACTGTCAGTTGTGCTATCTTGACCTGGAGAATTGTAGAGAAATATTTATGCAAGTCTTCCCTCAACCCATGCTGTGATACAACAAAATTTGGCATTGTAAAACCTGTATTGGAGTTTGATTTCTGGGGACTCCGCTGTCACCCTTGTAATTTCTTTATCATGTTTTAATTGTATGCTGAGTAAATTATTTTGTATAACATTGGTGCAGTTTCTTTTTATAACTAGTATGTGGTTTAAGGTAAATGTTTCCCTCCTCTGTTAATTTAATCTAGTAGTTGGGATCTTTTGTGCTGGTTATTACTTTGAGAATTTCAGTGATGGGACTGTTTTACAGTTTTGGGTATGTGAGCAGTGTGAAATGTTCAAGAACAGGGAATTACAAACTTCAGCCGCAGTGAAATTTATTAAGTATAAGTAAGGCAATTATTTAAGTAGATATTTACTCTAGGTAATTAAACTAAGAGTCACGCTGAAGAAACATTCTAGCCAATCGCATCCTGGCTGAGATTTCAGGTTAAGAAAAGAGAAATAAAATGTCTTCTTGTTTCTTGTGAGAGTTCATCCTGCTGGAAATGCACATGGAATTGGGTAATACAGGTTCAAGTGCTGAGCTGCTGAGGCCAATAACTAACGCTAATGTGCCTTCTGGAGGTGGTGTGCAGATATTCTGCTGTCATGAGTAGTAATTGCTGTGTTATAACTCATGCCCCAAAGATTTGGAGCTTTCATGTAGAACTCTATAGACACAATTTGCTTTAAAATATTGTGTTTATTCTGGTTTTTCCTGTGAGTTCTTGTTTAGTTTGTGTTAGATACCAAATAAATCGTCCATTAGGAGAAAAGCTTGTATAGGCACAGTACTCATGTTTTATTTGTCAATTCTTGTGCATGGTATGCAAACAGATTTTATTTTAATTAAGTATTGACCTAAGTTTTTAAAATCCTTAAATTATTATTAAAGGCAAGTAAAGAAAATTTAGTACTTCAGGTTTTTCAGTGTACTGAAGTTACACATCAGTGTGTTTTGTGACCTCTGTACTTCCCCAACATGGACACTTGTGCAGGGGCTGTAGCAAGTTAAATAAGGCATTTCAGTAGAAATCAGAAAGATCAGGAAGAAGAAGGGAATTAACATTTATAGTTAAAGAATGCTAGTTTTTAGAAATCCTGTTGGATATCTAAGAAGATGCAGATGCCACTGTAGTATCCAGATATTTTATTTTGTCCCCTCGGCCAAATACACTTTTAAAAAAGCTTTTATTATTTTATTTTCTACTCTTTTCCCTCCCTCCTGTGCCCTTTCTGAAAGCATTCCTAACCTTTGGTTGCAAAATGAAGCTCTATTATTGACTTACTTTTGAATCTTTATAAAATGGTTTTATTAAATGTCCAGTTACGGTTTTTGATTCTCTGAGATATCTGCATTCCTCCTATGCAAGTTGAAAGGGAAAAACCCTAGCCCCTGAAAAAAGATCATGCTTCCTCCTCCTCCTCCTTTGAATTAATTTAGAGGAAACCCTGAGAACTAAAAATTTAGATTCTAACCCCACTGTTTTTATTTCCTTCATGCTTTCATATTAGAGATGGAAAGTAATTTTGCAAAGCTATGGCAAATTGAAGACTTCCAGCTTTTTAGATAGGAACCAACATCACTCAAGAGACCACTATCAAATAGAATAAGTGGCCATGGCAGTAGGTAAAGAAGCATTACTAAATATGTGTCTGTATTTAAGTAGTTAAACGGAGGTATCAAAACATGCACCATAATGAATGGTAAAGAACAGTACAATGTACAGCTGAGGCGTACATTGCATTAATTTTCTGATTACATGACTGCATGCAGTTCTTAGACCTAGCAAATGAGAGTGAAATGTAAATGGGGAGGAAGAAAAGAGAGCAGAGTCATATTTAAGTTTTAAAAAGTTAAATTTAAAGCAACTGACTTATTACTCTGAACTCAAAGACAAAAACTTCAAGATGTTTAAAACATCTTTGAATAACAATCTCTGCATGAGCGAAGGCCAGCTAGTTAGGATAGTTTAGTGCCAAACTAGTTAGGATATTTTATATTAAAGAAAGAAAGGTTCTAGAGAATGATCATGCTATCTTTCTGTGAAAGAATTATTCAAAATTCCTATTTATTGCCTATCTGGAAGTAAGAGGAGTTCTTCTGGCTTCTTGTCAATAGAAGAATTTTAACTTTTGTCCTACATCTCCACTGTTACTTGGCCCTTGAAAGAGAGTGAGGTGCCTGTAGCATTTACTCCTGTCTGTTAAAATTCAGTTTGTATTCTTGTCAATTTTATAATCCTGCTAAATTCTAGACTTGAGCCCATCATAAATTAACAACATTCTTTCAGTCTTCTGTCCTCATGTACAGGCTCTAATAACCCTCTCGTGTTTATGAGTAGGTACAACATTGTAGTTTTTTGGGTCTGTTTTTTTTTGTGGTTTGGTTTTTGAGGATGTGTGCAATAAATAGTTTCACCTATTCTTAGTTCCATATCAAATATCCCGTGGCCTACATTCAAAACCTCAGAGATGGGATCTTGCTATTACTTGTGCAGGAAGGCCACAGGATGATTTTGTGTGGGACTCGTGTCAAGACCTTGGGTGTGGCCAAAGGTTCTCTGCTGTCCCCTTGGTGCGATGCCGCTGCTCTGTGCTCTGCCCCTGCTCTATCCCTGCTAGTGCCTGGTCATTTCTAGTGAACCACCTTGAGCAGCCTCTCTTTCTTGCTGTAGCTGATGAACCTTTTTGTGTTGTGTTTGAAAAAAGGCATGGTAAACTTAGGTTAAAGCAGTTAAAAGTGAGGGGGAAAAAATAATCTGTGTCGTGGTAGGAAAGGATAAAGATGCATTAGTGGTTTCTTTTACAGCAATGCAATTAAAGACATACAACAGAACAGGTGTACTTTCACCAACTTTAAAACATCTTTTTTAAACACTGTTTTTGGTCTCTAAAGCTACTCTCTAATTTTCTTGACTGGAGACCCTCTGTAATTTCTATTGAAACTGATAAGCTGTTATAATTACCAGTGTTTATCATCAACTGAATTGGCTTGCTTATTCAGTGACTTAGCTTTAAATCGAATGTAATTTTCTTTTAATAAGTAAGAAATTTAGAAATACTCTAAATGAAAAATACTCATTTCAGAAGCGGGAGAGAAAATAGCAATGCACCTTGGTGCTACCAAGGCAGCTTTGAAAATCTGATAGAATGATGTTTTCCTAATTGTTTACCAGGCTATTGAGAAAGTATTTTTCCTTAATGTGGAAACTGCATTGAAGTTTTCTGCACGATAAACATTTCCTGCTGCTAAAATGGATTGATGAATAGTAGTTCTAATAAGGATTATGGGGTGTAATGAATATATTATAGTTCTTCATATTTATACATTCAAACAGCTACTGAAAATCTTCACCTGAAACTTCAGTGTTGAAGCCTTGATTCAGAATGTTTGAAAATGTAAAATTCAGAGTTTCTTCAAGATACCCTGTCAAAATATTTGTATATTTATTACCTTTAATGTATAATAAACGTCGAGACTTGGCTGTGTGTCTTTAATTTTATTGTCAATTTTAATTACGATTGCTTTGATTTGAGTAGGGTTGTTTTGGTTTCACTTTTAGGATATGAGTAATCCCTTCACATTTTGCCTCATGGCATGAAGAAACCAAAGGAAATTATTAAATGCATGTGAATAAGACTGAAAACAGAGTTCTGTAAAAATTACAGTAGATAATAAATGTTTTTAATTACTGTTTAAATATCTTTGTAGGAAGAGCTGGGGTGCTGTTGTAGCTACAGTTTAATCTCAGTGAGTGCTACTGAGATGCATAAAAGTGATTCTTGTTTTATGTCTTATGACTCTTGCTAAGATATTTTCTTCTATAAAGCTGCCCCTAGAGGACTTTAAGTATACACAGAGACTTGTGTATCATCTCTGTTAGGTGACATGACCTTCCACTTCTTTTGACAGTGCAGCCTGACACTTGCAGGATTCGGGTTAAACATGTTTGCAATGTTTTGATCTTGAAATCTCTTAGTTATGTATCTGATGATACAAGTGTTGATGGTATAAGGAGCCAAACATTCGGTTTCAGTCATTGTTATTTCTCACCAGTCCGTACTGACCCGGCTAGCATTGAATAGATGGACATTCCCACAGATATTTCTAATATGGAATCCTAGTTGCATATGTCAGTAGGAGATACCATTTCAAAATAAAAGAAAGAAAATGCTTCATTGCTACATCTGACTCATATTCTTACACCTTCTGTGCTTCTGTTAGAGAACAAACTAATCTTATTAACTCCCAAACTTAACCCAAGGGAATTTGTTTTCAGAAGGAGTGTTTCATTTGGTTGTAAACATTGTTGAGTTCTCACAAATGAAAGTATCTTGTAGCACAGTATACAATGGGGAAAAATTGTAATGTATTTAATTAGGTACTTATAGTGGAGCATGGAGCACATAAGTGAACTGCAGAAGTGCAAAAATAAAAGCTGTAATTGCTGAAGGGGGGTGGTACAGCTTTCACTTCAGGCTGCTGTTGTGCTCTGCCATTAATATGCAAATTAATGCACATAAACACAATCACATCGTCCCCAGCTGAACTTGTTGTCCCCACAAGGTCACAATAAAATCATTGCCCACAGTGATTGTATTCACAGGTATGATTTGAAGGATCTGGAGGTGCCTTTTAAGTTACTCTGCAAGACTGGCAGATTCCAGAAAGACCGAAGAAATGCCTGGTCCTCCTTTTAGAGAAGGTGCTAAGTTTGTGCAAGAAGTTGCCAGTATCCCAGTACGCAGTATGACACTTTCATTAGACAGCAGAAGTATCACAGACAGATTGTTGGAAAGCATTCAAGGGAAAGTGATTTTGACTTGTCCTGAATTATGTACTGACCCTGAATGAAGATACTGGAAATGCAGTAGTTGAGGAATTCCTCTAACAGCAATCAGGCTATATACTTCATTCCTGCAGGAATGTTTCTGCTGTCCAAAACAAGTCCTTCGTAGTTGTATGGAAGGCCCCTCCCCACCCCCAACTGGGGTGTCTGAAAGAATGTTCCTTAAAACTAAAAAGAAATTGAAAGGGGCAGCCCAGAGTGGTGTGATTTTTCTTGAAGCCTTGAAAATCACCATACAACCTGCAAGTGGTTGACCTGTGTGAAAGATCAGGAGAGTTTGTGTGATTAGATGGTGCAGTAAATGGAAGTACAGAAAGAGGAGGATAACCTTTCCTCATAAAGTTCAAATGGTGCCCAGCATTGGGAAAAGGAAGTATATTAGGTTCTAGTAGGCTTAATCCAGAAACACTGGAGAGGGCCAAACCAAGAGTCTGGGGAACAATTTACAAGGTGCCTGAAAGCTATTAAAGCCTGTTTTTTCAAGCATCTGAAACAAGAAGCTTTCTGTAATACTAGAAACTGATTAATGTATGGAAGTGGCACTTGAAGAAAATAAGGTGACGGAACAAAAATGCGACAGCTTTCAGGTAAGTGCGTTCGCAGCACAGGAGGTCGGACGGGTTCACTTCAGTCCAGCTCTGCTCTCTTGCAAAAGGAAACTGCCTTGAAACGAGGTTGTTAAGAGTTTGGAGGTGGGGGGCATGAGCAGCCCCCTAGGTGACATGTAGTCTTCCTTATGGATGTCGTGAGAAGGAAATCACTCAGTCATCTGTGGCATTCAATAGTTTCTTGCTCAGGACTATTGCTCAGTTTCTTGCTTTGGTATTGGGGCACTTGGGAATAGGGTACAGCTCAGGGATGAGTGCAGAGAGCTCCAGACCTGCAGGTTTCACACTCCAGATTTCTTCTCAAGAGACACAGGGCAGGTGGACAAGAGGGATATGCAGTTGTCGTGATTAGTCAGAACGCTTGTGATAAGTTCTTAAATCCTTTAGACAGATAAATTAATTAAAAATTGAGGGTAGCAGAAAAAGGGAGTGGTGATTAAATAGGATACTCACACAAATGCAGAAAACTTTTGCTGTTCAGTAAATTATCTGGAATAGGGTGTGGAGAGCAAAAAGAGTAACTTTACAAATTATGTGAAGTTATTCAGGGTCATGGAAACAAGGATGACATGGGATTGCAGAGGGATTTCATGCTGGAACAGCAGAAGGGACAAATGAAATTCAGTGTTTTAAAAGCTCTAATACTGGAGCAGAGTACTTGTCCTATGATAAAGGACAAGTAACTGATCTGTGATTCATAACCCATGCATCAAAAGAACAGAAAGTTGTCTCATCTTTCAGAGAGACTAAAATTTTAGTATGATATATAAGTTTTCAACAGAAATTTATGCAGTAAAAGGAATTGTGCTGTAGCAGCTAGAACAAGAAAATAGATATTAAAACTCGTACTATTTAAACTAGGGTTTTTTTTTCCTTCTTACAAATTGGGCAGCATTTTAAGAAGTAGAGAGAAGTAAAATTGCTGTTCAAAAGAGGTGGAGTGACAGTATGAACATTTGAAATGGCAAATAGGTAGTATAGATACAGATAGAAGTGGAAAACAGAATTGGAAAACAGTTTGGCTTGGAAAAAAAATTGCTATTTCATTTAAGCTGGTTATTACTCCATGTTTTGGAACTACATATTAAAATATTCTAACAGCAGATTGTGAGATCAAGTATGTAAAATCCATTTTTTTTAAGTACAGAATCAGGTGATGTAAATTGTGTTGCTGTTCCCCATGTTAAGGGAAACTTCATAATCATGGAAAGAATTGGAGAGAGGAAACCAGAGTGAAACATGGCAGATATTCTGCTAGCAATGCTTCTGACTGCTCTTAGAGTTTTGATTTTTATTTAAAGCATTTATTTGAGGCAAATGGTCCTGGATACTGCAGTTGTGATTAGTTTCTATCTCCAAGGAAATCAATAGCATAACACACCATTAAACCAAACCAAAACTGCAATACGAGCACACTGAAAAGGTTTTTATAGTTCATTATATATCAGATTATCGTATTTACCAAATTACGTAAAGAGAAAATATCAACAACGTTTCATCTAGTCTGTAGCCAGCATAATCTAATTTAAAATGAATATGATACAAAAACCAGTGCAGAACAGGAAAGAACAATAAAAGGAAAAATTACAATCTAAGGGGCAAGTGTAATGCAAGGAGGAAGAAAAATCCTCCAATATAGTTGCTTTACATGGTCGCTGCTATTGCAGAATTACTTCTCTTGTAAGAAGAACCAAAAGAACAGATTAATTCACTGTCAAATCAAATTTTCCCCCTGAGACTACGCATAACATTAAAAATGGGAACAGTTGATTTTTAGCAACTCTCCATCTGAGCCAGAGTGCAGCAGACTCCAGAGAGTCCATCTAGTTGCTGTAAATTCTTTCTTTTTAAAGACAAGACATACCATTCTGCAACATTCCCTCTTTATGAGAAGACTTCTTTTAAATTATATTCTCTCTTTGGTCTTCAACTGCATGAATGGAATTTTTTCTTTCAAATGAAACACACCCACTCTAAATACGCAATACGTGTTGGATTCCAGTCTTTCTCTGCTTTTTTTAAAATCTTAGTTCAAACCTTTAAGACCAAGCTTTTCTATTGAGCTCAAGAGGATGCATGTGCATGTAAAAAAAGGAGAAAAATACATCAGCAATTCTGTTTATTTGTATTTATTCTCTAGAAGTCATTGACAGGTTTTGAAGTTTATTTTGGACAAAGGGCTACTGTATTTTGCAGATAAATTCATCCTTAGTCATGCCATTGATATGCATATAAAGTGAGTCAGCATCACCTGTTCTTTATTCCCAGTGTGGAAGAATTCCCTGTGTAACATTCGTTTCTTCTTGGCTTTTGGCTGATCTCTGGGTATTCTGACTGAAAAACAAATATTTATATGTGACCCGAAAATAATTGTTTTTAAAAACTGGTGGGTTTTTTTCCTGGTAATTTTACTTGTTAAACTTCAGCAGCAAAAGAAGCTTTTAATGCTTTAAGTGGGCTGTGAACATAATTTACCACTTTGAGTTTAATTAATTGTTGATATCCGAATCTTGTCAAATGTAATTTGCTTTGAAAGAAGTGAGACAGCAAATGGAGTACCTGGAGACTGTAGTCTAGGGTTTGGAAGCCTTGTTCTATTAAAAAGAAAGAAAGAACCCTTGAAGTGAGACCCCTTTAAATTCCTGTCCTTCTTGATTTATGTGCTCTTATGTCTTAAACAGTTTTAACTTTTATTGTTCTAAGTGAACACTTACAGACTAAAAAATGGCAAGCTACGTAGTTCATTTGTATCTCACTACTTTTCTGCTCTGTTTGTGTTTTCTCTCCAAACACAGATTCTTCACTGAATGTGTGTGAATGTATGGGTAATTGCTTTTAGGTTTCTGATAACTTGGATTTTTTCCATGTAACTCAGGTTTCAGTGCAGATGTGTGGTATATATTTAATGGAAAATTAGTCACGGCAGTTTTCAACCTTGTTGTTCCATGTATCGCCTTGAATCTTGCAGTGTAATGTTCAACACTATCCAGAAATAAAAAATATTTCTAAATAGTTATTTGTACTACTTCTTAACTGTCTCTGTTCACAATGCTGTTTTGAGGTGCAATTGTAAAGGGAAGGTTTTCCATCAATTTTGGGTGACCTTTTTACAGTCTTAAATACTTCAATGCTTAAACATGCTTAACTTGTGCAATACCAATAATAGCTCCCACTAGCATAGCTGCAGCTAATTATTTAGTAGCTGTTTGCTGTAGAAGAAAATTCAGGTGGATATCTGAAGAAAATGGAGAAAGTAGCATAATTAATGAGGTTTCAATAAATTTGATCTGAATTACCTGCTTGGTGGTGTCAATAGAGAATCTAGCAAAGACAGGAATAGCACATGGTTATATCAGCAAGAGGCTGTCTTGCTGCAATCCTGTTATCATTCACAACTTTGCAAGTTCTGCAGTAAATGAACCAAGGATGCAACAATCACGGACAGTTCCTCATTCTTTCCCAGTGGAGATGCATTCTCTGCACTGAAGGGTAATACAGTTTTGTTGGGAAGGGCCACCTAAATAATGGTTTCATGTGACTTTATTTTCATGTGAGGTGGGAAAAGTGGAGATTAACTGATACCCCAAACTGATACCTTTGCACTTTCATTCTGTCAGCCTGTATGCAGTTGATCAGCACATTGTGAACTCCTGAATTCCCCATGAAGTCATGTGGCCTGGGCTGTTGCTGCTGCTTCCACTGACCCTGTAGAATAGGAGAAGGCATGTTTTGCTAGCAAGCTGTGTAACTTTTGCCAAGAGAGAAGACAGGTAACAGTCAGGATTTAGGCATTCCACTTGAAAAAGTTCTGAAAAGCATAGAAACTTTTCCTTTTCCTGCAGCTCTGAGCATGAAAATTTCTCTTTCCTAATTAGCTTTTCTACCCTCTACCCATCTCTACTCCGTCTCTGAATGTTTGACTCAGTCTTGTTCACAATACCCAACTGCATTATTCAGACTTCCTGTGTCAGTCACACTCTCTTTGTTCAGTATATACCAATATCTTCATGGAAGCTTACCTGATTCCCTTCTCCCTTTTTTTCTGACTACCATTCTATATTTCCTTCCTTGGACATCTTTCAAATTTTTCTCCTTTTTGCTTTGTTCCATTTTCTTGTGCCCTCATCTCACCAGTGTCTATCAGAAGATAGACAGTGTCTATCAGAAGAAAGGGAAAAGAGCTGCACAAATGTGTCTTCTTCCCACTGCCTTTTAGCACTTATGATGCTGTCCCTGTGTTCCCTCCTTTGCATTTCCAGGTTCCCAGCTCTCTGATGGTCCCTGCTTGTGCCATGCTCCCTGTTCCCAGTTTTCCCACTTTCTCAGCATCCTCATTCTCATTCTTCACCCAACTGCTTGTTAGTCCTTCACCTTTTTTCTCTCTCTTAATCAATTGCCTGTCTTCCATTACTTGGCTTTCCATTTACCCTCCCTCCAGTTCCCACTGTTCTTGCCAGGTAGGCTCAAATCCTCCCTTGCCAGTTTCCTGCAGATTCTCACTCACTGCATCTGCTACAATCTACTTTTTTCCTTTTCCTCACTTCATTCATGTCCTCTGCATTCTAATCACATTTTCCTTTCTATGTTGCCTAGGTGTCAGCATAGAGTAGTTGAAAGCTTAGGACAAACTTTCTGGCTTCTGGATTGTATTTTCAGTGCTTACCTAATCAAAGAGCTAAAACTGTAGGGAAAATTCATTTCTGGAAAGACCAACTTTATCCTTGAAGTCATGGTTGTCAATGAAAGATTGTAAAACTTTCTTGGCAAAATTCCTAAACTTTTTCCAGTGCTGCTGTGGCAGTATTCTTCCAGATAGTGCCAGTGCACAAAAGTTGTTTTCAGTTGTTGGGGCTGTGTCTGTATAAAACAGTTTGGGTGCTGTAACTTGGAAACTTTTACTTTGGGGAAAATGGAGCATAGAGCCCTCTGACAATATTGAGAATGTCCATAGTTTTTAGACAGCTTAGCTCATAAAGTTGAAAAGACCTACTGAGACTTGCTGTATGGTGTTGTGGATCTCAACTTTTTTTACTGTCATTAGTATGTACAAATTTCTTATTCCCACAGTGTCTTGGAGATATATTTTAGACCCGTTCTAGGGGATGAAAGCAGTAAAATGTAAATTCCTATCCTGTAAATTGCATATTGTTAAACATATCAGGCTTCTTCTACTAAATGTGCAGGTGCCACCGTACTCAAAGATGAGGCTTCAGTGTGTGTGCACATGTCTTTTGCTCAGGTTTTTAAATATTTTCTGTAGCCAGGTTTCTTGAAATGCTTTTAGCTATTTTATAACAGATGAGCTCCATCTTGAGTATTTGCCTCAAATTAGACAATATGTCAAAACTCTAACAAAGTTGCTGATGTTACTTTTTATAAGAAAGTGAAAACAAAGTGTTCCAATAGCAACTTGAATGTTGAGCAATCTTTAAATTTCATTCTAGTCTGCCTAATTTTAAACAGCTCTTGTGGAATAATAATAAATGTCTTGGTCCCTCATTGCACTGTTAGAAGAAGGAGCTATCTCTTAACCATGATGACAAGGTAATTAAAGCCTCTCTTCTGCCTCTTGATCACAGCTGTCCCTTTGCTCTCCCACTCTTACCGCTGTACATCTGGAGTACATTTCCACCAGAACCAAACTAGTAAAGATTTGTCAAGGACTCAGCTTTTTTTGTGTATTTTAAGATAGAAATTATGCATCAAAACTGTTACCCTGTTTTCTGCAACTCAGTCATCAAATCTGATAAGGACTGGTGCCCTGAATCAGACTAAGGATCTGGCTAGGGAGTGTCCTTCACTGGTTCTCTGTATAGTTTTTGAGGTCCCTCTGGGAGGGAGGACATGTTCATGCCTTCTGCTTCCAGGCTCCACAGAGATTCCTGTGTCATGGAAGCTTTTCTGCAAGGAACATTCTGGCATGGGCTTTCCTTTTTCTTGTTTGAGGCCTCCAAGGTGGCCAGTAGCTCTTCACCTTCACATCAAAAAACCTTTCTGAGCTGTCTTTCACCAAAACCACCTTAGAACCTGAAAGCATCTCCGCACAATTTGGTCCCTCTTGGTCATTCAGAAAGTGAGGAGAAACCTTGCTGAAAAGCTGCAGCACAATCCCCATGCTGCACACAGGCCTGAAGAGACCCTTACCATGCCATGTGCAAGAGAGCCCATGAACTAGATTTAAGTAGCCTTGGTGGATCCCATGCTGCTTGTCTATCCCACCTGCTGCAGAAGTTGGGCCCTGCAGTATTTTATCTTAGGCAAGTCTTCCTACACTCACTTTTCTGGGCAGAGCACTGCTGGGTGTCATCTACCACCTTCAAGGATCAGTGGGTGTTGGTAGTGCTGCTCTGCTTGGCATCTCCTCATAATTCATCTTCCAGCCTCCAAACCCTGACAATTGTTTGATTGCTCACCTCTGACAGATGAGCTGTTTGGTTTTGCAGCATAAATGGAGAAAAATGTAGAAGGTATTTACTAACTGCAGGTGCTGAGGAAACATTGGGAAAAAAAGGAGAACAGCAAACTATCCACATTGAGCAGTGTGGCTCAGTGGCTCCAGTAACTTCCCAAATCAAAATGTCTACATACAATAAAAGTCATACTATATATATGCTGTGTAATGTCTTCTATATGATCTAGTATGCCCCATTAAGATACTGTAAAAAGTTTTCTCATGGTCCCTCTGTAAATGCATTGCCTTTCTATTTAGATTTTCTGGGGTTTTCTTCCTTTTTATTTCACTCTGCTTTTTTAAAAATTGTAGGGTTTTGCTTACAGGGAGAAATTTTGCAGTGAAAGCCCAATAGTAATAACATATATTTTGTGTAGTAGTAAATTACCTGAAATGCTGCTTACTTCATTTTTAGTGGCTCACAACCAATATTTCTACTTCAGCTGTCATACACTTCATAATTGTTTTGTTTAGTGTGTTACAATAGGCTGTGGTTTTTATATGCTTTGAGTTTGAACTGTGTAAACATGAAACAGCTATTATGAAATGCACTGAAAACATTCTCAATGGTTTAAGCACTGAAAATATGTGGATGATTGTGAAGATTTTAATTTTCTCTATTAATGCTACTGCATGAAAGTTGATTTCCATGTTTATCTTTTATTTTAGAAGCTTCATTAGCATAGTTTTGGTTTTTACCAACAGCTCATAGCAGTACTTGAAAGGCATTTTATGTGGTTGTTTCTGCATGCCTTCATTGGAATTACACTTGCTTTTACCCAAGTTTCACTATGTGTGAAACTAGTTTAGCATTTCACTGCTCTGATTTTAATTTCAGGGGTGTTTGTATGTGTATATGTGGCTTTTTATGGTTATGGCTTTTTAGATATCTCGTTTCTGAAAGTAAAACTGTGATCCTGTGACACATAGGGGAAAAAAACCCCAACCCATGAAGGTGCCATTATGTAAAAAATAAAAAACACTTTGTAACTTCTGCCTTTGATATGTTAGAATAGTTACATTTCTGGGTTTCTTTACTTCTTTTTAAGGCCGTAGAACATACATATATATATCTATAGATATTCTGTATTTTTGGTTGCAATTTCAATGAATCTGGGAGAAAAAACCCAACTTTTCCTGATGGTAGTAAGAGGACTTTTGGCGTGGTGCGTGAGCTGGAATTGGATGTTACAAGTGGAGCAACAAGCATTCTTGAGGAAGTAGAATATTTGATTTTTACTATTTAGAAGTTTCATGCTGTTTTAAATTGGGTACACCTGTAAAACGGAAAAGGAATGTATTTTAGAGCACTTCCTAGAGAAAATACAGAACGTTTTTAATTAGTCTGATGACTAGTCAGCTTAATCTGCTCTGTTCTGTTCTGCTTGGAAATTTTGCTAATTGTTGTTTTTCTTGACACTACTTATTTCTTCCTTTCCTCTTTGACCTGTAAAAATCAATACTCTCTTTCCCTATTTTTCAGTGTTTACTTTTACATTATGGCACTGAAAACATGACCCTTTGTGATCCTTCCTGCCTAACACAAGCTGATATGGCACAGATTGCTCAGGGAAGAAGAGTTCGAAGGATCCTGTTTGGGTTTGTGTTTTGTTGGTTGGGGCTTTTTTTATTGTTTTTGTTTTTTTCTTGGAACAGCTTCAGCTTGTGAAAGTTGTCAGAGTTGCAGTTTTACTTTGCAAGTGGCACTTTGATTTAAATGTAAGTCTGGAAAACAGCAGGAAGCTGTGGTTAAAAATAGCTGTAAGTATTTCCTTATCTTCTAAAGTATTAATTGACAAAAATCTATACTGCCCTCATCTGTTCTTTTACTTTCAATTCTTGAACATCTGCTTTACCAGATTTTCCTTATAACAGCAGTTCCAGACACTCAGATTTAATCTTAGAACCAATATATGACTAATTATTAAAAATATGTAATAAATGTATACTGTATCTGGGTAAAATTACCTTGTAAAAGCAAGATTTTGTTTCCTTTTTTGTTTTGTTTTTGTTTTTTTGGTGTTGCTTGTTGCTTTGTGAAAACTTAAATCTTCATGCTGGAGTTTGTGCTGTTTCTTGCTTAGGATTCATGTCTCTCTCTATTAAAAACTCCTTTTTGCTGTGGAGTGACTTTGCAAAGTTTATGAAGTGAAATTTGAGTAAATGATTTGTTAACTTCTGAACGCAGTGTTCTGTAAGGTTTCATTAAGACTTTTCATTTGCTTTTTTGAACTAAGAAAAGGTATCTATATGTTGTAAAAGGATGCATTTCAGGCCAGGAAGGAAGGTTTTGATACAGCTAGTAATGTACCCCTAAGGATATTCTTGGACTTCAGGGTTCTCAAGTGCAGGTTATAAATGTGTACTGTTGTTAAGATTTAAGATTTAGTTCGCATCTGATATCTGGTAAGTAAGGTGTGTTCCATCTTAAATACTTAAATGATACTAATTTTTTACTACTAATCATAATAGCTCTTAGAATTTCAGGAGTCCTCAAAATTATCATTTTAGGTGTCCATAATATCTGTCAAACTGAATCCATAGCTGAAAAACCACTCTGTTCAGCAGGATTTTGCTCCTGAATCTCAGACTGAGTGTGGGTCTCTTTACCATGATTTAATTAACTGCTTATAATCTTGGAATGTCATCTGAAAAGAAAAATAATAAAACACAAAGGTTTTTAAAACTGTGGAGAGACTGTCTGCAAAACCTGAATTAGCTGAATCATGCTTGCACTTTAGAAAAGGCTTGGTATGGTATTTTTTAATTGAATATTAAATTCTGTGTCTGTCCCATTGCTTTGATATTTTATTAACCTCTTTGAATTCTGTGAGTTAAAGTAAAGGAACTGTAAAGAGATGACCTGGAAAGGAGCTGATGGGGAAGAGAAGACTCTAAGGAAAGGATCAAGAAGCAGGTTGTAGCTCCTTGCCAGGGCTGATATCGACTGAGGTTATTGGGAAAAGAGGAGTGTAAATGTTTGCAGAGGCTTTTAAGGTACCAGAGTCTGCTGTACAGGTAAAGCTTTGTCTTCAAGCTTTTGCTTTCATTCTCATCTGTCTTCAGGATTTAATGAATAGTATCTTTCAAAGATACTGATGCAAGGTTATTTCAGGTCTCTGACTGGAAACTCTTGAGAGACAAAATAAATTTGCCAACATTACTTGCAGTGCTGAGAAGGAAGTCTGAGATGCTGTTTGACACTGAGTTATTGCAGTCGTTATGCAGAGCAGCCAGGATCCAAAAGATGAGCCAGATCACTAGCTGCAGGGAAGAGTATATGTAAAATGTGAAGCATGGCCACTGCATAGCTGGAACAGTAGTGGTTACAATGGTCTGTAATGTACAGCTTCCTATCACATCTGTTTCTCATCCAGTGGTCAATGAACAGAGCTTGTTCTGGCTGTGTAGCTGCTGCTCAGGTCACTTTTGTGGAACACTTGGTGTTCACAGGAGCAGCTGCATTTTCTTGAATTTCTCATCTGCACATGAATGTGGCTGTCAAAATGAAAAAAAAAAAACTTTTAAAAACTTAAGCTTCCGAATTATTGAACACTAATCATTGTTTTGTGTTGGTGGTTTTTTTAATTTAAATTTTTAATCTTGTCTTACTTTATCAAATGAAACTTTGTCTTTCTATTGTTAGAATGACATTAAGTACATGGATACGAAGAATCATAGGGCATTAAATATGTTGATTTGGAAAGGACCTTTCAAGATCATTGAGTCCAACTCCCGGCCGTACACAGGAATTTCTGTGACACCCTGTCCCCGAGAGTATTGACCAAACACTTCTTGAGCTCTGTCAGGTTGGTGCTGTGAACACTTCCCTCGGGAGCCTATTCCAGTGCCCAACCACCCTCTGGGTGAAAAACCTTTTCCTAATATCCAGCCTAAACATCTCCCATCACATCTTTGTGCTGTTCCTTCGAGTCCTGTCACTGGTCACAAGAGTGAAGAGATTGGTGCCAGCCCCTCCATTTCCCCTCAATGTCCTTTTCTCCAGGCTGAACAAAACAAGTGACCTCATTTGCTCCTCTGGCTTCCCCTCCAGACCCTTCACCATCTCAGGGGGCCTTCTTTGGACACTGTCAAGGGCACTGCTGGCTCCTGTTCCACCGGCCATGGAGCAGGACCCCCAGGTCCCTTTCTGTGGCTCTCCAGCCTCTCATTGCCCAGTCTCTACATCCAGGGTTGCCCCGTCTCAGGAGCAGAATCCAGCAATTTCCCTTGTTGAACTTCATATAGCTGGTAATTGCCCAGAGCTCTAATTTGCCATGGTTTCTCTGCAGGGCCTCTCTGCCCTTGAGGGAGTTGACAGCTCCTCCTAATTCAGTATCAATAGCAAACTTAATTAGTATTCCTTTGAGTCATTAATGAAGCTGCTGAAGGAAACTGGTCTGAGGATGGATCCCTGTGGAACCCCACCGATGACACCAGCCTGTTGTCACCTCATTCACTGGAGCTCTTCGTGCCTGACCCACGATCCGGTCGCTCACCCGCTGTGTAACAGGGCTGTCCTTCTGTGCAATGGACACTTTGTCTGTAAGGGTATTGTGAGTGAGTACCCAAAGCTTTGTGAACTCCTAAAAGCTGGTATCTTCTGGCTTTCCTAGATCAGCTCAGTGGATTACACTGTTGTAGAAGGAAGTCAGGTTCAACAAGCAAGATTTTCCCCTCAGGAGGCTGTGCTGGCTGTGACCAATGCCTGTGTTGTCCTTCAGGCATTTTTTGGTATTTCCTTTCCAGGATTTTACCAGGCACTGAAGTGAGACTAACAGGCCTGTAGTTTCTGGGATCCTCTTTCTTGCCCTTTGTCAAAACTGGGACAATATTCCACCAGTTTCCATCCAGCTGGGACCTCTCTGGATTCTTGAGACTGCTCGGAAACCTTGAGAGAGGTTTTGCGATGTCATCAGCCACCTCTTTGAGGATTCCTGGATGAATCCCATCAGGCCCCTAGGTTTGTAGTGGTCCAGCTGAAGCAGTATATCCCACACAATTTCTGGGTCGGCCAAGAGTTGAACATTCTTACAGTGGTGCCTTTGCAAATTAAATCTGCCCACCTGCTCTGTGAAAGAGCATTGCCTGTCTTGTATGTGGAATGAGACAGAAGTCCCATGAAAAAATAGCAAGTGGTTATGTGAGTGAAAAATGAAGTATAGTGTCATAGGGCCTCAACCTGAATTTGCAGAAGCCATTATTTTCCCCTCATCTGTGCAGTCATCTTCCTTGCTTAACTTCTGATTATGTCTTTCATGTAATCTATGCCAAGTTATTTTTATATGCTGAGTCTGCTCTTATCTCTTCTACAATGTTCAGTGCTTTTCAGATTAATTTCCCCAGCTGGGTATTAGTCCAAATGTTGATGTATCACATGCCATGCAGAGGGTGTCTGCCACTGGCTTTCAGCATTCAATTTGCAGATCCTAAAACTTTCTTGAGGATGATACAGATAACTTATTATGAATTAAAGTTTGTTAAAACATTTCCCTAGATACTATTAGCAGAATTCTTGAGAATAACTTAGTGATCTGTAAAATAAAACCTAATGGTTTTACTCCTTTGAATTTTCCTGTTTCTGTCCTACATACCCCAGAAATGGTACATCTGTACCAATACAGTTTTATTGAAAATAGTTTAATTTGTCCTGCAGAAAAATTTTAAAAATCAACTTCTAAAGATGACAACTAAGGCAGGGAAATGAAGCACTGACCTAAAGAAAATTTATTCAAGGTAGATTTAGAGTCTTAAAAAACCAAAACCAAACCTGCTTCAACTTTTTTCCTTTGATGTCCATGATTTTTTGCTTTACATCTCAAAGCTAGCAGTCATGCCTGGTCACATGTCCTTTAAAATTGGGGAATTTAATGCAGTATCAAAATTTGAGTTCATGTATTTATAGCAGTCCTGTTGACTCCACAAAGGCTGTTGAACAGGGTTTTTTAATGTATTAGATTCTGAAAGTAATTTTTAATGTAATTAAAAGCTTAAAAAATAGACTATCAGTGAGCGGGACAGAATGGATTTTATTGGATGAATAGTGAAAATCTGCTTGTAAGTTGATACCCATCTTGCTGCCACTTTGTCTTGGAGAAGATAGTCAATTTGTCAGAGGCCTGGAAGAACGTTTTACTTTTTTCATCCTAGCATACTGCTTGTTATTAGGGGAGTTTTTCCAGCTATGTGTTCACCTGTAGTCTTGATTTTCTTCTGCTCTGAAGAGAGTAGCATGTCTCAGGCTTTAAGGATTTCCTATTCTCATAGCAAAATCTAGGAACAAATAAAGCTGTAAACTGTAAAGGTTTGAGAGGGAAAGGTCTTTGCTGTCATGGACGGGATGCTGACAAACCTATGGAAGAGGGCAAGGGAACTGGCGAAGTACTGCTGCAGCAAACCCCTTCTGTTCTTGCCCTCCAGTGAATATCCACCTTCAATAACCCCCAGAATTTGGTGCTTTGCAGTGTGATCAGTTGGATAAGTTTTCCTCTTAATTATCTAATGCAACATCATTTTTCAAGTCTATTTTGTGAAGCTTTATAGTTTATCTGTAAGACACCAAACATGAGCAGTAGCAGAAACTATTGCTTTTACTGCTGCATCTGTTAGTGTGTGCTGTCATACAGTGTGCTGAGAGAGGGTAGCACCTACAGTCAGCCCACTTTTTTGTTTTGGGGGTTTTTTTTGGTTTGGTTTTTTTTTGTTTGTTTGTTTGTTTGGATTTTTTTTACAACTGTGTAACTTCATTAGGTCTAATTTAATTCTCTTATCAGTGAAATCCTTAACTGGCAACAAATCTAGATATTAGGACTGGCACTTGAATCTTTTTTGTTGGGATCTATTAATACTATCTAATCATTAATTTTTCCCAAGAATGCTAATGTGAAATACTGTCACATCAAGAGACACAGACTCTTTCAGTCTACTTTTAAAGAATATTTCAGAGAAGGGCAGCATCAGAGCTAAGTATCAGTCTTGTACCCCCCTCAGGGCTTGGAGCTCTGGAATATGTTTTGTCTTTCTGCCGAGGGAAAAGATAGAGAAAAGTACTGGGAGCACAAGTACGATAATAGGCTACAAAACTATGTGTAAAGAGCACAGAAAACATACAAAAGAAAACAGGCAAAAATCAATTCACATCAATGGGACAACTGCTATTAGTCTATGCAATAACAAAATGCCTCTTACTGCATTGGAACAGGTGTAAGGTTTCTGTAACTGTAGGAAAAATTTCTTCACCTAAGAGGGATTAGACATTGGAACAGGCTGCCCAGTGCATAAGAATAAGAAAAGACTGGACATGGCACTTGACACGGTGGTGTCCAGTCAAAGCCTGGACCCCATGACCCCAGAGGGTTTTTCCAACCCTTATTCTGTGATTCTGTAATTAATATCTTTAAAGTTCATAAATGTATTTTGTATTATAGCTACAAATGGTGAAAATCAGAAGCCATATATGCTACATTTTTAAAATTATGCACAACTCAAAATACCTAATCACTCCTGTTCTGCTTAAAACATCAAGATGCCACTGACAAAATGTTGAATTTTCTTTTTTTAGTTATGCATATGCTAATATTTACCACTTCTGTTTCTCCTCTGTTCATTGCAGAAAATTTTGTCTGTGTTGAAATTAATTCTCTGTTGGTGAATGTACAGCTGCTCCTAAAATGTGCCATAAAAACTGTGTTTATATCACAGACACAATTTACTTCTAGGTTTGAAATTGCTATCACACCTAAAGACCAGTATTGCAGAGAGATTTATTTTCTTAACTGTTGAAAATGAAAATATTTTTTCTGGTCTCTTACCCGTGATTCCAAAATTGTAAGTGCTATTATGATTTGTTGTCCAAATTTATGGGCATTTGCATGCACATGTGTTGTGTGTTCAGTGGGTGGGCTTGCACAGCAAGAAGAGAGTGTGCAGGGCACAACATTCAGCCACTCCTGCAGCAATGCTCTGAATCGTAGGGCTGGTGCTGATTTGTGATGATAATGTTGTTGAGGTACTCCCCAAAGTCAGATGAAATAAGAAAGATCTAATGAGGTTGAGGGAGGTGATTCTGCCCCTCTGCTTTGTTCTGGTGAGAGCCCACCTGCAGTGCTGTGTCCAGCTCTGGGGTTCCCAGCACAGGAAGGGAACTGACCTGTTGGAGTGAGTCCAGAGGAGGCCACAAAGATGATGGGAGGGAGGGAGCAGGTCTCCTATGAGAAAAGGCTGGGAGAATTGGGGTTTTTCAGCCTGGAAAAGAGAAGGCTTGGGGTGATCTAATTGTGGCTTTCCCGCACCTGAAGGGGGCCTTCATCCTTTTTACAGGAATGTATCATGACAGGACAGGGGGAATGGCTTCAAACTGAGAGAGAGTAGGTTTAAATTAGGTATTAGCAAGAAATTCTTTGCTGGTGAGGCATTTAACAGGGCATTGCCCAAAGAAGCTGTGGATGCCTCATCCCTTGAAGTGTTCAAGGCCAGGTTGGATGAGGCCTTGAGCACCCTGCTCTAGTGGAATGTGTCCCTGCCCGTGGCAAGGGGTGAGAATTAGATGATCTATGATTTGGGTATAGAAGATATTACATTACTGGAAATCATCTAATTGGCACAGCATGAAGAGGGCTGTTGATCTGTAAACTGCCAGTCACTGATTCTGAAGGAAGAATTCATTTTGTGTCATTTCTTATCAGTCTATTCTTAGAATCTTTCCAAAGTTAAGTTAGAAAATAATTGTTTTAAGACCTAAAGTTAGTGTGTAAACATTTCTTTTGATAAAAACTTTGCTTTCAGATAGTGCCATGCAAAAGTAACTTTTCACTTCCTCTTTTTTAATCTCTAAGATCAATTCATAGTTTCAAGTTTAAAGTTGACTTTGTGTTAAGAAAATTTTTTTCTCACCTTCAAACCTGTCTCTTTGTCATTTGTTTAAATATGGCTATTTCAATTTGCTTTTAGAGAACAATTTGAATAAGGTTTCTCTGTACACATATTTTAGTTAATTAACGTAGAGGGAGGATGACTTGCAATGTAAGTACTTCTTGAAAAAAATCCTGTACGGGAAATTAAAGAATATTCTTCAGAACAAATTTTAGTCTAAGTGAACAAGGCTACCATATGTGCAGAGAACAAACTCTAGGCTGCTAACTAGTGAAGTAAACATAAATACACACTTGCAGATGTGGATTCCTGACTTTTTTCATCTAAGCCTGTCTTGACACTGCCAGCTCCACCTGTCCTGAGACTTCTTGAGCCCCTTTCACTTAAAGGGGAAAATTCCCTCCTTCCCACTCTCACTTCTCATGTGTCAGCAGAAGCCAAGGAGCTCCGGGAAGCTGGAGCCCCAGGCTCTGACCTTTTATAAAGCTGGCAGAGGTTTGGGGAACTTTGTGTTCTGTCTCAGCACCCCTCACTTCCCTTGTGCTCTGTGAGAGTCTCTCTTACCAGTTGGGAAGAGAAATTTGAGACTCATTACCACTTACCTTATAAATGTGTGCTTTTCTTTGTCTTTACTCAAATATGAGCACCTTTATGTTTCAGAACAGTTATTAAAAAACAAAGATTAAAAAAGTTGTCTTTCTCTGAAGCACACTTTCCTAAGTTCTGAGTATAAAAGCAGTTTATCATTATGCAAACCTACCACAGAGGGAACCTGTGAAATTCTGTTCAGATGAAGTAATTTCAAATGTAGGTGCTATTTAAAATTTGTAATCATGTTTACTGTCTGAAATATTTTACCAGATTTAATAAACAGGATTTTTTTTTTAATAGGTTAGTTGAAACTCTGGCATAGGTGCAAAGGTGAGACTTTATCTAATGAACTACTTTTAATACTGTAGTGCTTTTTTTATTATTATTACAATCTTATGTTCCTCATGCAATCAGGTTATATGGATCCTAAAATACTTGATGACATTGTTTGGTTTTTATCCAGGAAACAGTACATTAAATTCAAGAGTATCATATTAATTGAATGACATTTCCTACAAATAATAAGATTTTTTGTCATCTTCTTCAGTGTGTGAGGTTAATAATGATTTTTTAAAATTGAACTAGGTATAGAAATCATCTTTTGATGTATTTTCATCGTAGGCTAATTTCTTCTTGATGATTTAAAAATGGACATGGAAAAGGGAAAACATAACCTGATTTTTAAAAAGGGAAAAAAAAAAAGACCTCAGTTCCCAGCAAGTCCATGGAGGAGATTCTTCTGAAAACTATGCTAAGATGTATGGAAAATAAGGACAGGATTAGTGACAGCCTTTCCTAGGGGCAAATCACGTCTGACAAATTTGGTGGGTTTGTATGACGGGGTTCCAGCAGTGGCATATAAAGGAAGAGCAGCTACGTCATCTACCTGGGCTCGTGGAAAGAATTTCACACTGTTCCACAAGACATGCTCATCTCTAAACTGGAGAGACGTGGAGCTGATGGATGCAACAATCAATGGATAAGAAATTGTGTGATCAGTCCCAGTCAGAGCTGCGGCCAAGGGCTCGATGTGCAGGTGGAGGCAGTGGTGAGGGACGTTCTGGGGTCACTAATGGGAGACAGTGAGACACCCCCAGCAAGACAGCAGGCTCTGTGGGGCACAGCTCCTTCCCCTGCAGGGAAGGGATACTGTCTGTGCAGGGGGACCTTGACAGGAGGGCCCAGGCAAACCTCACGAAGTTCAGCAAGGCCAAGCGCAAGGTCCAGCACCTGAGTCGGAGCTAAATGATCTCTAAGGCCTTTTCCAATCCAAACCATTCTATGTTTTTATAATTCTCTAACTTCTAAGATACAGAGTAAGAAAAAACTGTCCTGTCAAATTCCTTCTCAGCAGACCTACCACCTGCACCAGTGTGTAGCTAATTCAGAATGACTTCAGAAAGCAAAATAAACCTTTCCCATGGATATTTTCTGACAACTGGCTCATCTTTTCATATTATTGGCAAGAACCACGTTAAGACATTCTGTCACTGATCCTTTTTTCATTGTTCTAATTCCTTTACTCAGCAGGGTAAAGTACACATTGTCTTGGAAATTCCCTGCTGGTAAGCTGAGAGAAGATGTACTCCCTGTGGCAGGACAGCTGAACATGGGCTGCTGTGTCCACAATGCAGCCGGTTGTGTAGGATGGCTTCTGCGTAGCCCAGGTTAGTCTGTAGATTGGAAAGCAGAATTCAGAACTGAAGATTAGGTGCCCCTTTTTGTTCTGTACCCTGATTCATTTCTCCAGGGATTTGGTAAAACATTCATTGTACCTGTTATGTCATCTGACAGAGGCAGTGCAGACACAGACACAAAAACAAAGGAGGCAACATACTCTAAATCCAAAAGGAATTTGAGCACTTCTTAGTTACATGCAGAGTAAGGAACACTGGAATCGAGCAAAGTAAAGTTTAAGAAACAAAAAATGTTATTAAGGTGCTATTTCAGAGCTTGAGAAGGACCCCTTTCCTTTGCAGAATGTATTTCTCTTAGAGCACATTGGCAGATTTTGCTGTATGCAGGTGTTCCTGCAATCACAGCAAATGCAAAATGCAGTGAGAAAACACCAGAGGCTTCCCGAGGAGAAACACTGCACAGCAGTGGTCAGTGATCAAGGGAACACTTTACATGAGTGGGAAAATCTAAACTGTGATTATGGGTCCGTGCAAGTCTGAGATCTTGCAGATGTTACCTGCATAAAAAACTCGCCTACATTAACATTTCCAGATATCTATCTTCTGCTCTTACTGTAGCCTGTGTCTGTGGAAAAAAGTTTTACAGTTTGATTAGGTGTAGTAAGTTTCTGAAACTCATATTTGCATGACCTTCTCAAATTGAGGAAAATTACTTTATAAACTGTTATTTCTGATCAAGGTCATAATTTCTAAAAAAAAAAAAAAAAATTAAAAATTGTTTTTCAATGTTGCAACAGCAGCAAAAAAAGCATAAGAAAAGTGAGGTCCTGTTATGGATGATTTGAGCATCCCTTCATGTTGGGATGCTCAAATCTCTTTGAATTTTTCAATGTATTTTAGACCTTTTGCTTCTGCCACTTACTTTCTAGCAGTTCTTGGCTGGGTTAGGGACCCAAGCACTAAAATGTAGGGGTAGAAATGCAGGACAAAATTAAACTACCTACACTAACAATCTTTTTTTGAAAGAAATAGGACTGAGCACTCACTTGACTCTGGTTTTATCCCTTTTCGGTTGTTAATTGGTCTGAAGAGGCAGAGCTTGACTTACCAGGAGAGTTCTCTGCCAAGTATGGTACCCATAGCAGAAAGATGAAGCTATCTGAAAGCTTTAGGAGCTCATAACTGAAATTTCAACCTTTTTTTTCTTTTTAATTCTTCAGCTTATTTTTAGTTACATATTCTTTTTTCATTCGGATTTGCTTGCACTGCTTCTCTGGATGAGTTTGAAACAGGTAGTGTGCATGTCTATAGCAGCATGCCTGCACTAATGAGCCAGGCTGAATAGCAGGATGGGTTTTCCTGGGGATGGCACAAGCTGGGGCACCAGTGAGGGTTTTGGTTCGTCCTTGCCTTCTGCCAAGTCGAGTAGGAACCTCATGGAGCTCACTTTGGCTTGGCAAAGAGCCTGTGCACAAAGGTAGGCCCCTCTCTGCAGTATCAGCAGGCCTTCCTTTTCGTAATACTGCCAGCCTTGTGTAGTAGCTCCTAATGTGCTAAACTTGGCCGCGTCTGCTGTCCCCTCTCATACTTTCTGCATGTGTCACTCACTATTTCTGCACATTAAGGAAGTTCAGACATCTCTTCCCAAGTGTATTTAAATTAGAATGTTGGAGGAGACCGGGGGTAAAACTGAAAGCCAAATGGATTTTGTAAAAGGGAAGTTATCTCAGTTTGCTGATACACA
This sequence comes from Regulus satrapa, assembly GCA_013396955.1. Taxonomy (NCBI): domain Eukaryota; kingdom Metazoa; phylum Chordata; class Aves; order Passeriformes; family Regulidae; genus Regulus; species Regulus satrapa. Next base: position 193,811 of record VWZN01008032.1, read on the forward strand.
TCATATTCCTACTGCTTCCTGGGAGAAGGTTCAAGTACACCTTAACCCTATAAGTGTCTGTTTTCTTTCAGGTTGTCTTCTTCGAGGTATTTTCTTCCTTAGGTGCCTTGTCATAGTCAGGTGTGCTTATGAGTTGTCAGCATTTTAGAGGCTGAGATCTGGGCTAGTCGTGCTACTTTTGTTCCACTTAGTCTTGGAGAGAAGTAATCACTCCACAGGGCAGCCCATCTCTCCTGAAGCAGGTGGCTGTCAGGGTACACCAAGCATCCATTGGAAGCACTAAATATACTCTATTAAAAAGAAGTGTGAAATTCTTCATTTGTTTAGTCACCAAAGAGGAAAATAACAAAACATAATTTCAAATGGTTTTTACTACTCATTCCTCTGATGCCATATGCAGTGGAGCATGAGTATTATTAAGATATAATTGATAACAGACTGCATCTCAGTCCAGATATTGCATCGTGACTGGGATGCATATACCCTTCCGTAAACTATTTAATTCAATGTAATTTGAATTATCTATTAAATGAGTAAGCAAGTAGGGTCAGACGTGAGAAATTAAGCCGGGCTATTCACAGTCAGGTCAGAAGACAAGACTGTTGTTTTTAAGTTTTGAATTCCTTAGGGTAATTCAGTATAATTAATTCATAAAATTAACAATAATTTTATTGTATTATGATGAAAGTAGGGCTGTGCTTTTGGTCGGTGTTCCTAATGAAATGAACTCATGTTCATGTGGAGATTCTTGTTTGTGTGTGACCCAAGACCTTCTTTGGAATGTTATCTCTAAACTTAAATTTTATCAGCTGCTATTTCATCCCATGTGGGCTGCCCACCTGCTAGTTTTTAAAGTTTTTATTGTTTAAGTGTTGGTTTTCATTCTCATTTACTCATAGAGGTGTAGTTGTCGTGCTGCTTTCGTCTGTGTATGTGCATTGTATTCTTCTCCATTTACTGTGTCATGGTCCTAACGTACTGAGTAATACTCTGCTATCATATGAGAGTTGGGTTTATTTTTAACTCATTTGATTCATAGTTGAGTTGTATCTTTTCTGTTGTGTTCCCTTTTCTATTCTTGCTTCTGTTCTCAGCTCAGAGTACAAACACAGCAAGGACTGGGGTTCCCCTTACTGGATTACAATAAAAATTTTTTTTCCTGTAGTTGTTGACTGTCAAGTAGGTTGCGGTGATTTTTAGGGATGATAGGCACTTCATTAAATAATTGTAGTCCATGTGTGTAAACATATCTATATATCTATCTGTATATCTAGTCTTAATATAGATATATTTTATAGAACTCAAACTGTATTTTTTCTTTTTTATTCTTTATAGAGGTCACATCTGATACCAATGAATACAAATAACAGTTAAAAGTTTTTAGAGGTTTATGTCTTTACTGTTTCTTGTTGGTTTTGGGGCTCAACTTGCTCTAGACTCTTTTGTACTTTATGATGAACTTGATTTTTTTGATGTTGAGAATATGTAGCACCATAATTGGTACCCAAATGTCATGGGATTTTTCCAGGTTCACTGCCTTGATCCTTTCCTACTTGCTTGTAGAATGCCACTGTGGGATTGCAACTTCCTTGATCTCTGATGGTAGTGCTGAACATCTTACCCTGAAACATCTTAAGGGTTCATACCTATTGCCTCTCCAGCTTTGTGAATCCAAACTTTTCCCTTCTCACCATGGTGGGGAATGTATCACAATTCTTTTGTTTATTAGAACTCAGTATTCTTGCAGGGCTTCTGCAAAGTTGTGAGTCAGATGAAAGCAAATTATCATGGGGCTCGCAGCAACCACCGAAACTCCTCTTAACACTGTATTTCTCCCAATTATCAGGTTATAAGCTTAGCTGCATACTGAATGAGCAGAAGGGTTTCTGTTTTATTGACAATAGTTCAGTGAAGGGATCCTCTCTAATATTAGGAAAAGCTTGAAATACTCCCTCCCAAAATGCTTGTACAAGTAAGAAATCAAGTACAGTGGACTTTTTCTTTCTTCCAGTAAACTTTGCTTGTGAGCATACTATAAACATCAAGTAAGAAGCTTTGTTATTACTAAAAGTTATTAGCATGAAAGTACAGATAAACTGTCTTATACAGAACAAATGGAAAAATCAGGAGTGGCTTATCAACATATGTATAGTACGTATAAGATAGTGCATATTTTTGGAGGACAATAATTAGTTTCTATTCAGGCATAGCTCTATTTCCTTGACACAGGTTTAAAAAAAAAAAGGTGGTTAATAAAACTTAAACCAATCCAGAACACTCTCCTAGCTCTTATAAATAAATTATGGAACTTAAGGTAGATGGAGGGCGTACACCTAATAAAACACAAGTTTGCAAGCTTTGAGGAATGAACCAAACTTTGGTGACATTAAGGCTGAGATGGTGTGTTTCTTTGTGTAATCTGTTTCCTTTTCTAAGTATTCATTAAGGGCTGTTGTGAGGGGAATGACAGTGAACCAGATGAAAAAGTAACATACCTAATGTGGAAATGAACATGTTCTAAGATGCCTGTTGACACCAGAACCTTTTCTACTTCTTTATTGTCTGGGAACTGAAATAGCACAGTTTGCTCCTTGCTTTTATGTAGATCTTGCTGTAGTCAGCTGCAATTTTATCACTTCACTGTGTAAGCTACTATAATGTGCTTTATTTAAAACATGGAAATCCAGTTAAAAGGTATAGCTGTGCAGAATGGCAGTACTGCCTTACTGTGGAGAAGGACTGAGAAGAGTGGATCATTTACGCTGTTTTCTAGGGTGTTTATGGGTGTAGGTAAATGTTTTGATAGCTGTGAAGCTCTTAATTGAATTCTGAAGTTAATTCAGTTCTTAATTGAACTTCTGAATGTCCTTTATGCTGGAGGTCACTCTTGCTCTATGGTGAGACCATGGAGCATCAGGAAGATGCAGCATGTGGTACTGAGGGTGGTAATGTTTGTTGTGCTGCTGTGGGGATACAGCTGCTGGGCATGGCCAGCTCCAAGTGCAGGTACAAAGGACAATGCCTCCTGTGTCTGTCCGGACGCATGAATACTTAAATATGACATTTTAATATTGAGGTATGTTTTTAGGTTGGAGAAAGATTTAGGTATTTTTGCTGCTCATGGGCTATACTAGCATTTTTAGAATCAGATACAAAGCATCCTGTGAACTATATAAAACACCTTTGAGCTTAATCTGATAAATAAGTGAAGCTTAGATTGTAACTAGGTTAAATACCTCAGAAAGGTGTGGGGAGTATTGGGGTCCCCTACTCATGGAGCTCATTTTCTGAAATGAAACACAACGGAGCAGGTAAGGACTAGGGATATAGGGGTGGACATGGCACAATGGATCAGTAGGCCTTGAAAATCACAGGCAAGTCTCTGTGTGTAAAGAGGGCAGCAAAGATGGTGCAGGGCCTTGAGGCTGCCCCAGTGTCAGGAGCAGCTGGGATCACTTGGGCTGTTCAGCCCGGAGGAGACGAGGGGAGACCTCGCTGCAGTCTGCAAACTCTTCGTGAGGGGAAGAGGAGGGACAGACACTGATCTTTTCTCTCTGGTGACCAGTGACAGGACCTGAGGGAATGGCCTGAAGCTGTGTCAAGTGAGATTTTTAGTTCTGATATTAGGACAGTATTCTTAACCCCGAGGGTGGCTGGGCACTGGTGGCTGGAACAGGCTCCCCGCATCTGGTGCTGTGACCACTGCGTACCCGAGTTCCTGAAGAGTTTGGACAATGCTCTTGGTCTCATGGCGGCATTCTGGGGTTGTCCTGTGCAGGGTCAGGAGCTGGACTTTTGTGGCCCTTTTGGGTGCCTTCCAACTCAGGACATTCTATGATTCTGTGAGTATCAAGTTATGAAAACAAAGCTTGTAATAGGAAGAAGTATTCCAATACTTCTCACAGTAACAACAAAGTGTGGGGTCAGTAAAATGAGAGCTATTTGGGGTTTGTTTTCCTTCTAATTTTTCTTTTTCTGGTAGTCCTAAATTAATGTTTTTAAATTTTGGTCTACTATTATAGTGCTTCCGAGAAGAAAAAAAAATGCATCATTTTTATCATTTCTGTGTGAGCTGCTTGATAAAAAATTGATTTTAGTGGTTTCATATTTGTCATTTTATAGTGGTCTTGAATCTCAGAAAATATGTGAAACAGGAAAAAATCAGGACTTCTACTTATGCTTTTATTGCTTTTCTTTGTGCATTTATTTCTAATTATTTAAAATCTCAGAGAAAATAGAAAGTGGTCTCATAAGAATCAGGGTTTTACATAAGTTGTTTATTTGTGCTCTTCTTTTGGGAAAACAGAGAGAAGCTGTTTCATATTCGTATTAAATGTTTGCATAATAAGCTTACTCATGCAGTTCCGTATATTGTATTAACTTAATTTGTATTACTTTATATTTGTAAATAATGCTGCTGAAGCTGGATTTTGTGAGCAAGTCTTAATAGTTTCATTTCTTTCAGATCTGTTTGCAAACTACCACATAATTGGCCTGGTTTATTGATCTCACAGAGATTACATGTCTGACACTGCACCAGTTAATAAAAGGTTTTGTTGGCTTTCTTTAAACTGAGTATTTGAGAACACACAGTTCTGTTATGCTGTAGAATTTAAATTGCTTATGTACTGGAATATTTACTACCCTCTTTGTTGTTTCATTTCAGAATGACCTTATTTAAAAATGTATGAGGCTATTTATAATCGACTCTGTGGCAGTGATTAAAGAGGTGTGAATAATAGCTTATTGGAAGTTGACAGCTCCTTGTTTGCTAAACTGCTGTTAGAACGTTTATGCTGCACAGTTGTACCTCATTTTTCTGAGGGGAAGCTGCGTTTTGACAAGTGCATAGAACAGGTATATGTGGCTGACATTTTTATTATTTAAAGAAAACATTTTGGGCTTATTTCTTTAACTGCATGAAGTTAATTAATTGCTTACTCTGTGCCTAATGATCTGTCTATAGTGTGTTAGTAAAACAAGAGTGAACAAATGCATTTTTACTTGCAAAAATCAGATGTTTTTCTTTCTGAATAGAAAGTGTAGGTCCAAATGTGTTTGATCAAGCAGCCAGGCATCTGTCTTTCTGATGAAAGTAAGACTGGTCTCTGATGATTTTGATTTGTGATTAGGATTCTAAATATCTCTAACTTCAGGAAGGCAACCAGGTAATTCTTTTTTTCATTGCTATTCAAAAGTAAGAACAAAGGAAAAAAGAGCCATGACTTATTTATTTGCAAGTCACGTTGAAGTAATTCTGTTTTTTGTAACAGCATACATAGTTACCAATGAGCTTGTAGATAAGACTGATAATCAGATAATACTCAGTGTGTATCCATACAGCTGATAACACAAATAACTTTCTGGTTTTTGCTCTGCCATCACTAGTATTTCATTCCACCTAGTGGACCCATTTTAAAGGTGAACAGTAATTAAAGCCCCTCCTCATTCTTGTATCTTGGCTTACGGGAATAAATAGTTTCTTATAGTTCTGCACACCCCAGGGTGACAGTATAAAACATAAAACTTTTAAACTTATTTCGGAGAGGGTATGTCAGAATACTGCAGTGACTTCATGTGCATCTGGAGTTTCTTGCAACCAAAATTGTTAGTAAATTTTCTCCATTACAGCACTGCCTTTTAGCAATGGCCTGACCATAACATCAGAACTGTTTATTCGAAGTGTTTATTAAATGGTGCCGAAATTCATCGTTTCAGATTGGCTTATTACTAAAAACATGTTACTGATCCTACTGCATTGTCATGTCTAATGGTACAAGTCACAGTAGAATTACAGAAAGAATGTATAATTTTGCTAGATCCTTTAAGAATTCTTAATAGTATAATTGGTGTTAGCAAAATGCTGTCATACACGATCTCTCTCCATAAGCATTAGTTCATCGTTTCACAGGTTTTTCCCATGAGGAACTAAAATGAGATAGTTTAGTGCACTCTGAATGCTAATTATGCACTAATGGACTGCTATGAGATCTAGATATTGTTTAAATAAATATATTTTGAAATTAATCTTCATTGCCTCTATTCTTAAGGACTAGATTGGACTTGTTACAGAGAAGGGATGATGTTTCTTAGGTGTGTTCAAATTATGACAATATATTGTTTTCAGCTCTTCTGGTTTGCTCAGCTTCCTCAGAACTCTGCATCAGGTGGCCAAAAATGAATGTGAAGTTCCACTCAGGAGTTGGCTGGTTTGTAGTGTTGAGTGTTTTCATTGTGGGTAGTCAGTCAAAATGCCTGGGAATTCTCCTGGATAAAGGAATCTGAGTGTCATATGGCTTGAGTTTTCCTCATGTCTCTAGTTAGAGTATATGTCAAGAGTATGTAGCTTTGCAAAGCAAACATAATTTAATATTAAAAAATATTTAGAATATCAAAGTTCTAGAACACTGTATGGTTTTCTAAGTGCCTGAAATACTTTATCTTGCACTTAAGTTGTTTATATATGCCTTATTCTCAAAACAGTGGCCCTAAGATTGTACTTTTTCATCTAAAAACATATTACCTGAATTTGCTATTTAGCTAAGCATCATAGAATTGGCTTTAATAGATACTGTCGTGTCTTACTTTTTTATTTCTTCAGTATTCTTTACTTTGCTCATCTCCTCTTGTATGTTTAACATCACTTTTGTGTTATTCAAAAATGCAATGCTGCTGTCCTTTTCAGTACAGCAGGCATATTACAATTTGACTATTTCTCTGAAATCTATAAATTATCTGAAATTTTTGTTTTAAATTCCACATCATCCTGGCCAGAAAAAAAAAAAAGAAAGTTTGGTTCCTTTGGTGGTTTTAATGTCTTTAGGTAGATATGAGTGGTATTACAGCTTTGTATTGTTGGAGAAGGAACCTGGAATGAAGCCGGTGTGGGGAATGTTCACATGTGTTTCTCTGCACTGTGTAGTAAATGAAAAGTTTAATTACCCACTCCACTCCCTCGTTTTTTTCTCTTTCCTTGTGTGGCCTTGAGTTTGTTAATCAGCAGAGCTCATAAGCGAGCCAGATGATGTATTGTTACAGCACCTTTACAGCTGCTGCCTTCCGGAGCACGGCCATTACCTGCAGTGGCCAAAGCCTGTTGCTTCCTATTAGAGTGCAGTGTTTACTAATTGATCTAAATTTAGCTGGTAAAACAAAGTCCGTTTTTTACTCTTACGCTAAAGGGTTTGTAACGTCATGTTGTATTTAAATTGTAATGTGAGGCCCCGTGGATCTGTTCTAATTTCTTTGCTCTTTACCTCTCTGTTTTCCTTGTTCTCCCAAAAAAAAACCCTGATATGTCATTTTTGTCAGCTTGCAAGAAGATGGGTGTTCAAAGGCCAGGGTAAACTTACTGACTCGTATTTTCAGATAAAAATATTTATTTCATGTCATGTCTCATGTTTAGCGTAAAAAATTAAATTGTAGGATGAGATTTCATAGGTGTCTCTCAGTTTTTACCAGTCCACAACAGATCTCTCAAATTTCTACACAGTGTCTTTAACCACAAAGCTTCATCCTAATACTTCTTTTCCTTAACATTCATGAAGTTCAGAAAAGTTGCAGATTTAACTTGTTATCCCTAGAACAGTATGGATGGATTTGGCTATTATTTGTATATACAATAATACTTTCCGCTTTTTCATTAGACTTTTTACCAGGCAGCTCTTCATACTGGCCATAGCACCTCTGAGTATTGTATTTTTTGTGGTAAAGGAAAGTTAGAGCAGTCTTTTCCATACAATCCTTGACACAGTGGAAATGTCTCTTTTCCCCTCTACTGCTGTCTTTCCCAGAAGTTCTATTTCTGTCAGGCAGTCTAGCAGAGTTGTGGGGGTTTTTTTTTCTTTTTAAATATCTCATCTTTCCACCTTCATTGTGGCCATTTGTTTTTCTTGGATAAATTGATTTCTTATTCACTGATGACTTCTCAGTAGCCTTCTGCTCACTGACTGTGCTTGTGTTCTAATCCTCAGTCCATTTCCCTGCACCCCCCTTTCTCTGATGGCATCACAACCTCAAAAAAACTAAATTCCCCTGAAAAACTAGTCTGGTATTGATGTAGTCCCTTCCACAGTTCCAATTGCTCTAGAAGATCCTGTTTATTTTAGTTACATTTGTAGCTATAAAGATGTCTCAACTGCTTTTAGGAGGAACAGAAGATTAGATAGATCTTAATAAAGGGTATGCGTATGTTCTTGGAAAAATCATTAGCGGTTGGAAAATATGTTTATCTTTTTAGATCCGAAAGTCAGGTCTGATCACATTTGAATTCTTCAAATTCCACGTTTTCTTGTTCAGTTTCCCTTAGGAAATAAAAGGTTGTAAGGCTAGAGATGTTTAATGTCTGAGCTATTAACAGCCAACTCTTCATTATTAAGATTCACAAATGGAGTAACTCGGTTAAAATGTTTTATATTTCTTAGCTTTTTATTTTTTTACTGCTGTTCCTTTTCGTAGCTTCAGTGAATTGCAGATGCACTGTTCTGATAGAGCAAATAAGATTCTTAAAAACTAAAATCTGCTCTAGAATTAGTCTATAAAATTAAACTATTAAATACACTAAAGCAGCTGTGGGTAGCACTATGCCTTTGCTGTCTTCAATAGCTCTCTGGCTTGTAATTTTAACCAGATAGCTCTTAAAAAATTTCTCAGATGCTGTCTGTGAAGCAATAAAAAAAAATTCACAAGGTATTTGGAAGTTTTTCTCCCTTTTTAGAATTTCTGTCTCTTCATAGGAGATGTGATACAATAATCTTGAAAATCATTTGCCTTCTAAACACAAAGAGTTTTTACCTGTAAACCACACTGAGGTTTGTTAGGGTTCAGCTATTTTTGTGGTAGCCTTTACAAAGAATTCTGACTTGTAGTGACTGCCAGATGTTTCTTGCTGTCTTCCTCAGTACTCATCTGAAATCAGACATGTCTACGTTGCTTTCCAATTGTGTTTTCAATTCACTTACTTGCCAAAAAGTTGGCAAAATTAATTAATGTTTGACTTCATCCTTGTGTAGACAGTGGAAATTTGGAGGTGTTGGACTAAATTGAATACAGTTATTCATCACCCTTAACAAGTCTTGGAACACACCTGCCATAGAGTAAATTCCACTATCATATATTAGATCTTGGTTTTTTTGTGTGAATTGATACTTTGAATCCTCTTTATTTGCTTTATTTTTTAAAGTATTTTTTTGTTAGGAGCCTTTTACAAGCTTTACTGTGCCATGTGTTGATCCTGTGCAAACATGCATGCATGCTTTTTCAGAAATTCAGTGTATCATGTAGTTGAATACTGTAAAAAGTAATTATGAATGGTTAAAGGTTTTAGTATTAGCTTATTAGTGGCTGTTCATTCAGCTCACTTTACAATCATGTTAACACTAACTGAAGAATGTCAAAAAAGCTGTTCCTTCCTTCCACTGTTTTGTGCCAACACTTAATTTGCCCCTCCAAATAATAATTACAGATAATATTGTATAAATATAAATAATTATCTGCACTCTCTCTTTCTCTCTCTCTTTTTTTTTTTTTTTTTTTTTAAGGTAGCCACAAATGAGTGAAAGATGAGAATTTTTTTGCCCGTTGGTTTTGGGGGGTTTTTTTGTGACTGGAAAATGCAAATTAGTGTAAGGAATAATTCACTTTAGAGTTTATGAAGAAACAAATGTGGGGCTGAGTGAAGCAAAGCAGATGAGGGAGTTTCTCCAGAGGTGCAGCCGAGAACAACACAATGTCTTTTCCTGGATCTCGGTCACATTACAGACCCAATTACTTCAGTTCTGTTCAGTGTGGAAAGATTATTTCTTTTCTGATTGTAAAAATGCTTTCTTGGCCATTACTCTTTAGGGTAGATAAATACTTTAAATTAGGTAAAAAATAAATAAGAATGTTAGAAATCCTGGCACTTGTGTCAGTTACAGCCATTTTTCCCTGTACTGGGTTTGTTTGTGAACTCAACATCTCTCTTGAAAGAGACAGATTATTTTCCTAAATCATTGAGCAATATACAAATTTTCAGCAGTTGATAGGACTTTCTGTTGGTGGTAGGATTCAGAAATGCAGGAATTAACTATAATCAGAGGAATATAAGGCTTAAAGGCGAGGGTTGCCTTTTGGAAAGAGCTCTGATGGTCAGGAAGGCAAGAATAGGAGCCCTCCAGGACTGAGGAGGCTCCAGGACTGCAGGAAAGGCAGACAAGGGCCTTCTTCACCTGCTCCACTGCTCTGCCAGTCTGAGACTGCTCCACTGCTCAGCCACCCTCTGGTGAAAATCCTTTTCCTGGTATCCAGCCCAGTCCTTCCCCAACACAGCTGCACACCGTTCCCTCATGTTCTGTCACTGGTCACAAGAGTGCAGAGGTCGGTGCCTGCCCCTCTGCTTCCCCTGATGAGGATGTTGAGGACCACACTGAAGTCTCCCCTCGGTCTCTTCTCCATGCTGAACAGATCAAGTGACCTCAGCGACTCCTCACGGAGTGACCTCTGCCTCCCCTCATGGCCCTTCCTTGCACACTCTCCAACAGCTCCATGTGTTTTTTTACCCTGTGGCACCCAGAGCTGCCCCCAGCACTCGAGGTGAGGCTGCCCCAGTGCAGAGCAGAGCGGGACAATCCCCTCCCTTGCCCGGCTGTGCCTGGTGCCCCCCAGGACAGGGTTGGCCCTCCTGGCTGCCAGGGCACTGCTGGCTCCTGTTCCACTGGCCATGGAGCAGGACCCCCAGGTCCCTTTCTGTGGCTCTCCTACTCTGCCGAATAAGTTCAGACAGAGATCATCGTGTCATCATGTTATGTCTGCTCTGAAGTTCCTGGCTTTGCAGGGTATTTTCTTATTCATTAAGACTGTTTTGATAGACAGAGTATCATTCTTCAAGGCTAGCAGTGCTGTTTTCTCAGGATATTGTTTCACATTTTAAGAGAAACAGTCTGAAACAGTTTGCTAGAACATTTAATAGCTTGCTAGTTCGTCTAAATAACTTATATTGAGAACTGAAGGAGATCTTTAAAAAATAATGAAAGGCTAGTGCCTAATTTACTATTTCTTTGTTTTAGAGTGCATATATGAGTATATTTCAGCAAGAGGCTCTTGTATGTGTTCCTCTTCATTCTTGCAGTGCTTTCTCATTGCTGGTTTGAATGTTCATCTCTCTCATGGGGAGCAGCCATAGTGTCAGTATCAGCATGGCTGTGTAAATCCTGAAGGTTTATTGCGTTCTCTTCTCATACCTTCTTTGGCATGTGCTAGACAGGGGTTATTCTTCAACATGAGAGCTAAAGAGCTGGTTTGTCCAGTTTTTGGTCAAAACATCTAGGTCTAAGGGCCTTTGCAGGGAGATTCAGTGAAAATGTTCACAGCTATACGTGAACAATTTGTGTACAGGAGTGGAACGGTGTAAATCCAGATTACAGTTTTAAAGAAGCTAACCCCAGCTTTGGAAGCATCTATCATAAATTACTTGATCTTCAGAGAAAAATAACATCTTGCTAACGTGTGCTGTGGAATACATTCATAGTATTTTGAAGTATTTTTGAGAGGTTGGTATGGCAAAATATGTTTATTTCCTTAATATCATATCAGAAATACCAATTAAGTTTCATTCTGATGTGTATAAATAGAAAAAATATTAGTTAAATGTGCAAATGTATTTGTACAATTTATGTACAAATTATGTACAATTTAAATGTACATAAAACTTTCCATTGCTATTTTAGCAATGTATATAGTTGTCATGGAATGAATCTTCTGAAAATTAAATTATTCCTTAAGCTTTAGTCTTCCATTTAAACGGGATAAATGAGGCCTTTCATAATCTCATGTAGCCACCTGTTTCAAGAGAACACCAGGGATTGTCTATCCTTGAAATCCAGTAAAACACTGTAAATCCCTTGCATGTTTTTTGACCATGTCTTTTTTCATGCTCCTACACTGCAGTAGATTCCTGGGAATGATAGCTGTTCATTACCTTGCAAAGAGAACAAGATACACTTAGAATTTAGATGGTGCTTTATTTCCCACTTCACACAAATAAATTATGTAAGTGGTCAGTGATTTCATATTTTGAAAGAATTGAAAATCAGTAATGTGAAAAATCTCTAATGTAAAAATGAGTATTGCAGAAATATAGTAGACAGTTAAAAATTGGAGGGACTTGGAGCTTGTCATACCACTCCCAGACAGCAATTTTCTGCTGCCAATGTTTTGGTTGATTAGCTGTGAATATAAATGCCAAAAATTATGTGCATGTCATATATGAATATGCATAATAAACTCATGTTAGTCAAGGTACAAAGCTATGTGTAGCAAACCAGATCATCCACATGCTAAAACTATGTTCATTTAACTACGTTTTGATATTCTACCATCTCATTGTAATTTTTTTTCCAAAAAAAGGGAATTAGGAATGTTTGCTATAAGAAATCTGTCATGATAATAACATAAAATCACTACAAATTAGTTACTCTGAATCCAAAATCAGGACACATCTTTTGAAAACTGGAACATAAAACACCATTAAAAGTGCTATTCTGTTATTATGTGGAATTAGAGTAAAGCCAAAAGGTAACTTATCAGCTTAATAGACAAATAAAAAAAACCCCTTTGCCTGTGTTGTAAGTAGGGAACAGCCAGGAGAGTTACTCAAGCAATGGAGTGTTTGAACTTATAGTCAGAATAAACAGATGACCATTGTGCATTTGGCAAACTACCTCTCTCTCAAGAGGTATATTTAAGAATTACTTGGAGATTAGGAAAAAATGTTGTTAAATATGAAATGAAAATAAATTTGAACTCTACAAATAAATTTATTTTGATAATTCATTAATTTAGATTACATTTATGCAACATCTCTTCAAAATTGCATCATTTATTGTTTTATTCATTTAGGAATAAGTAAAGAATAATGTCAGAGATTCACAAGGTATGTGATTAATTTCAATGATGTGTGTGCCATATATAAAGTTTTCATAATGCTGAAGACATTTCTAGTGGCATCTTATGATAGTCATAAAATTTTTGTGACAGGAAAAATTTATGTCATAGGCTATTCCCATGTATAAAATGTGCTATTGGAGTATCATCCTTCTGCTTATATTTAAAAGTATCTCAAAACTTAAAAGCCAAATTGATATTCCTGTATTGTAGTCTTTTTATTATCCCTGAAATAAATATTTACTGTCTATAAACCTAGGTAATGACGTTATATAAAATAACCAATATTATGAAATATATACATTGATATAAATATGTCCGCTGCGTCTTCCTGAAGGATTAACCTGGCCTGATGGTATCTGAATTGATTGAGGGATTGAGTAGCATCGTGGAATGGGTTTGGTTACGAGTGATAGCTTTTACTAACACAACTTTTTATGCTGAGTGCTGTGCCTGTAGAAAATGTGGCTGTCAAGTTTTTCAGCATGGATTAAGGTAATTATCAAACTGTAATTCAGATTAAGTCTTTAATGAGGATAAATCTAAAGCAACTGTGTTAAAGTTGTGTTGAATTTATGCTGCAGTTGTGACCAGAAATAGAATATTGCATTTGTTCAGCAAGCTGGGCAGTATGAGGGAACTTGTATGTAATTTTGGTTTGTGTGGTTTATGCCTGTATGTATCTTACAGCTAGTGCCTCCATCTTGCTGCAGTCAAATAAGCTCCTCTTGCCACATTTTCCCAAATGATTGGAACCCATTGGTACCTAGTGCCAGTTAATGATGAGACAATTTTCTGTGGCTCGTCTTTGGTTGGTGGCATTTTTCTGTGTGCAAGGGTTAATTTCTACTGTAATAATAAATAATCTTTTTAAAAACCTATCTCTGAGAAAGTAATTAATGGTCTTACCTCCTGAATGCATCTCTAAGCTAATTTTTCTCAATATCTGAGAAATTTTATAAAGAAAAAAATTTTATAAAGAAAAAAATGTCAACTCTATTTGTATCATAGAGCAGTGGTAGAGTCACCAGTGGAAAGATAATTTTTGAAGAGTTAAACAGACTGTGTAATACATGGACATACTTCTTCCTTTCAGCCTTTTGTCAGTTTAGTTCATTGTTTCCATTTGTTCAGTAGTTGGAGGTACTAAAAGATGAAGGTTTCTTAGATATTTATACATTTGACACTTGATTTTTATGATCACGGTGCTCAGTTGTCTCGGGGGCAGTAAACCCCTGCAGCCCTCAGACTGTACTCAGCTCAAAGGGGCAGGTCTGAGTGTGCAGATTAATTTTTCCAGTCTTCTGAGTAAAATGGTAAACTGTTTAACTAATACTGGTGACAGAAATCTGAACCTACCAGCAATCACATAGGACATGAGGGAAAGGTTTCTACTTTTTCCTCTTTGATTTAATCAGACAGTGACTAAAATGTTACCACCTACGCAGAATTGGTCCCTGCAGTATATTTCTGAAAATTCAGTTCTTGGTTTTTTAGTTTTTTTAAATCATTAACATCAAGATTTTCTATTTAGACTTTGAATAAAGTGCAACTTTCTGGAAAAATTCTGTGTTCTTTAGAAAGGGAAAAATGGACAGAGTGCAGATTTAGTCAAAAGTTCATGCCTGTGCATTACATAGCTACTCACATAGCTACTCACACTTTCTGATTTTTTTTTTTTTTTTTT
>VWZN01008032.1:208446-248223 GCA_013396955.1 Regulus satrapa
TTGGTCCAAAGTCATTAACAAATATAAATACTTGTAAAGACTTCCATGTTGCATAGTAGAAGTGTTGTCACCTATATTGAGTGAACACTACTCTGGATTTTCTGCAGCTCCCTGAGGGGACAGCATTTGAAATGGGGGAGCCCTGAGAGAGAAAAATGTACAGTGGTACACAGCTTCTTCCCATCTGACTGTTGAAAGCTGCAGTGAAATTACAGAAATTATAATTTTTTTTTAAAGCATGGAAGGGATACGGTTCTTTTTTTCACTGCTTCGTGTTTTTATAATTACTTCTCTAAAGATTTAAATTTCCTATAAGTTTTTGTAAAGCTTCTTGACAGCAGCAGGTGACATGAAATTACATAGACAGAGTTAAGTTCTCATTTGTAGAAACCTTGGCATGTACAGTGGTGATAACAGGCAAAGGGTACAGTTAATTTTCTCATACACCTTTGGCTGTCTTGGTTTTGAAGGCTAATTTCTTTCTTATGGGACCATTTATAGTATTTTCAAATCTGTAAGCACCATGTAGTAAATACCATTTTTCAAATTATGTTGCCACTGAGAATTTGTGTATTTGTATGTAGCATTTACATCAATCCAGAGACTATAAAGAGAGAAAACTTGGACAATAGTTAGCTCTTTCATTAGAAAAATGACCATCATTTGCAAATCCAAGAGAGAATTCAGTACTGCAAGTCCCTTTGTGTTACTGAAAGACTTTTTTTGGCAAAGCTATAAAGCTTGCATTTTTAACACAGAAAAACTGCAGAGTAATGAAGAGTCTCACAGCAGCATGGTGAAAATTACATTTAAATTACTTAACTGTAGGAGCCCTAATAATAGAAATATTTCAAAAGCAGATTATTTTTGTATTATGATATAGTTATTCATTTCCAAATCTAACTTTAGGCTATCAAACCTGAAAATATATATGCAAGTATGTATATGTACGTATCCGTATGTAAACAAATGTTTGCTGTATTAAGGATCATTTTTGGACCGAGGCTAAGCCCCCAAAATGCTTGTCTGTGTGTACTCTTTGCTTCCCATCCCTGGACTCGTGTCAGTTCAACATACAGCTAAATTCTCATTTGAGGCTGGAGTTGCTTTTTGGAGTTTCCTACCCTTGGAAGATCTATGCATTTGTAACAAGTAACGCTGAGTGGTGGCAAAACTTCCACCGTGTCTGCCCCACCAGGCAGCTTGAGCTCACCCTGCGCTTCTGAGTAGTACCTGACCAAACTGTCCTGTTCCAACCTCGTTTTGCACGTAGGACTAAGTTACCTGAAAGTGACACAATGATAAGAACAAAGGCAACCAACAGAAAATTTTCTCACTGGGACCGGAATATTTGCCAGATTTGCTCCAGGTATCACTTATGTCATCTCTGAGCGTAGTGCCAGAGCTGTAGCCATTACCCTTGTTCTGGGGAAATGGTCCTGACTTAGATCATCAGATTTTACTGCAGACTTTGCCATCAACACTGAGGGTCGGGTTTTTTAGTGTCAAGTGCTGATTGATTTTAAAAACATAATTTAAAATTGACAGGCAGAAAAATTCTATTTATATCGTGGATTTTAATGTGTGTTGGGTAGGCCAAGGCAAACATCCAGTCTCCCTCTTGGTAAAGCATTTAGAGCACATTTAAATCTGCAGTCTGCTTGCAAAGCATTCATTTTAAACTCAAAGTTTCTATGAGTTGATCTGAAGACAGAATAATCCAGTGCATGTGTATTGAGGTGATTTATATACCTTAGTGCTTATTAAGATTCTTGAATTTTATGGGTTTTAATGTGTTGGAATATTCAAAGTGTGTCAAGCTGCATTTGACTAGAATTCAGTTAAGAGGTGTGAAGCTATTTTGAAAGCGTTTTTTATTAGTTAAACAAAATTATCAGAAATGTTCTTGGTACATATAAATATTTAGACTTATATTTTTCCAACTCTTCATATATTTTTATAAACATGTGTGGGAGATGTAAGATTGATCCCTTCAGGCAGAGGAAGGACTGAATCCAGTTTTCCCATTCTTGTGTGAGCACACTCACATGTGTGTATATCTACACATGTACAAATCAACAGGAATCAACCTTTTATGTATAAAATATGTGTTTCCTCTTCACAGTCATAGCACATATACTGTTCTTAAAAGCAGAATGACTTTTCTGAAAATTACAAGTACATTCTTAAATTAAATTCTAATGGATTGTTTCAGAAACTAATTTCTGGCATGGTTTTTGTTCCTGAACAATTTAATTGAGAGTATAATACAGTTTCCTCATACTTTGCACATAATGAGACCTCGTTGTGTATTTTTACTGAATTCAGCAGGCTACCTAATGGAATGTTTTTTTGCTGCCTCCACTCACCTCTGTAATGCTGCTGGCCATCCCAGTGCTGCAGGAAGTCACCCTGCTGTCTGATGGAAGCAGAGAGTGTGAAGCAGCAAATACTTTCTCTAAGGGCTGCTTGTACATGTTTGGGAGATAATGACAGTGTTTCCGTATAGTCAAGCCAGTAGGATGGGGGGTAAAATTCTAGATGGATAAAAGTGAAGCAGTGTGTGTTGAGGAAGGGTCATGTGATGAGTTCTGAGCTGATTGTTACCATTCAGGAACAAGCACTTCTCGGTTCATGGATAATAAAACATCAGTAAAGGACAGCTTAATTATTTGTGGAAGTCAAGAAAAGACCTAGAAATAAGGTTGTGTTGTTCAAAAAGGGATAGAGAAGGAAACAGTGTGTTTTTGTGCTGCCATTCTAATCCAAGATGAATGCTGAGTGCAGTTCTAGATTGTCCCCTCTCCCCCTGCTAACACAGTGATGCAGCAGAACAGAAGGTCCAAAGGTGCAGCAAAAAATGATCCTTGGAAAAACTTGTGTGTGAGTACCAAGCGAACAAGGCCTCTTGGCACTGCTGGGGAGGGTGGCACCATGATTGTAAAATTATGGACAGTACAGAGCACACAAGGAGAGCAACCCAATGGACAGCACTGGATGTAGTGCAGAGCAGGTTCAAAATCAACAGAAAAAAACTTGTTCTGCCCACAACACAGAGCTGTGAAACTGCTTGCCTCAGACTAATGTGGACGCCAAAATTTTTATGAATTCAAGAAGGAAGCAGATAAATTCACAGAAAACGAAGCTCTTAGGTATGAAGACAACAGAAGTCATTTAGGAAATCCAAAAGCCAGAAAACTCCAAGCAGAGAATTTTAGTAGAAGCATGAGCATATGTCTTCTTTTTTCTTAAGCTCTTGCTCATGTTTCTGCTTCAGATAATAGATGGTTCTGTATATATTATTGCATGTCAAGTGTATGTATTAAATTGAGAGGAAAAACAGAAATTACATAAAGGTCCAGCTTTACTAAAGACGCTGGGCAGCTTATCAGTAAAGAGTTGAAAGTATGGCATTTCATTCAGGAGTAGTAACAAAATTAATAGTATACCCTAAAATCTAAGTATAAAATACTGAATGCTAAGTGACTAGGTTTCAGACTTCACAATATATTTTGCTTAAATATTGTACTAGAGCTAAATAATGTATAGGAGCAGGTTTTCAGGTGGGCTGACAGAAAGTAAATGATTTCCAAGAGATGACTGTAGGCTGTTCAGAGCAGAAATCCATGAACCAGGAATGAACTTCAGAGAGCACAGGAGTTGTTCCAGTTTGTAGAATCAAATGTTTCTTTCTAGGAGGATTCATGCATGAGCATTCACAGGTTTTTGGGGTTTATTTTGGAAGTGCTTTGACAAGTAGGATTTCTGAAAGATGAGAATCTCTTGCACCTGTTCTCCTGTTCTACATCCCCTGCCAGTTCCATGTTGAGATGCTGAGCTTACACAACTCAGATGTGTCTGTTACATGTAGAGCATCTTAAAAAAAATCAATGGTGTTTGTGTTAATTCACAGATTCATAAAAGTTTTTGGGGTTTTTTTGTTCAGTGCAAGTAGGGAGGATTTTTGGATTAAGTATGGAGAGATGTACAAAGGACAGCTAGTAAGAATGATGGAGCAGATTCTACATGAAAGACAGTGACCATTGTCAAGTACTGAACAAAAGGTTTTAGCAGGTTCAAAGCAGCCTTCCAGATCCTGGTATTATTTTGCCTTAGCTCTTGGGAATCCTGTCTTCATTTTAGTGCAATTCTGTCCTCTTGCCACCTAATCTCAAATTATTCTGATGCATATTCCACCACGTGTTTTTATCTTATTGAGTGACATCAACTTGATTGTGTCATTCCTTGTGTTGGGAATGTCATCTTTCATGTCATCTAATGATTCAGAGGGTAGGTCTGGATGGGGGAGTGTTGAGCAGGTAACTGCTGACAGCTTTTTAAAGAAGCTTTCCTTCTATTGCCACCCAGGTGGCAATAATAATAATTGTCTTTTTGGGACTCACCCATTAAGTTATGGAAACACTTCTATAGTCTTTCATCACCACAATATCAGTGTTCACCTTAAATTTCTGAAGTTTACTGGTTTTAAATCAACAACTAGAAGTTTTTCCCTTTTAAATATCATGTTTGATTTGATTAGATATATGTATCATAGTTTCCCACCTGTATTCAAACAACAAAATAATAAGTATCTCAATTTTAGCTCTTTAATCAATTCCATCTGAGTACATTTATTTTTTAATTAGAATTGTGCAATGTCATGCATCTCCTTTGCATTTAGGACTGTAAATATCTAGAAAGGGAAGCTCGTTTTCTGCAGTATATTTTGCAGTCATTTTTTCTTAAAGCAAGGAATGTTTCAACTATAGATAGCCATTTGTTCTTTAAGAACCAGGATACTGTATCAAGAAAGTGATCAAGAAGAGAAAAATTAATTACAGTTCATAAAATGTATTTTAATTACTATTTCATAATTATTTCAGCTGTTATATAGTAATTATATAAAAATCGGTTTTCTTGAATAAATATTTAATCTTCAGTGTAATTTATAATATGTTTGTTGAGGCTTTTTATTAATCCGTGAAAGTAAAGCTGAAATTAGTAATTGAACTTCAATAATGTAAAATTTGGCTAAGGTGTCACACTATATTGAACAGAATAGGCCCAGGTGTGTGTCCTACATCATACGTGTTTGTCTGGTGACCTGTCTCCAGTGGATTACAGCCATGGTTCATGATCTGCAGCTTTTACAGTCAAAGATAAGACACCCCTCAGTGGTCTGCTGCTTGTCCCCTGCGGCTGGTGGCTGTCCCTGGAGCCGTGGTGGCCGAGGGTGACGTAACCTCTCTAATTGTCCTTGCTTTTCACAGAGCAATGTCTCATCATGGAGACACTGACTGCTGTTGGTGCCAGATTTCTGTGATCTAGGCTGAATTATTTTATTTAGCTAGTCACTGCTTTTAAATGGCATTAGCTAAAAGTAAATAGTAATGAAGTCTGAAATACTCGCAGCTCTTTCACTGGGAAGCTGTAACTGTTCCAGGCAAGGTTTTATGTGTGTTTTATTTTCTGCATGGAATATTTTGCCAAATTAGAAGCCCCTTGAAGTCATCATTTATGTATAGTCAATTGACTTTCTTTCAGAGATTCTAAGCAGTTGTCTTTACATATTGCTTTTTTATTGAGTATACTTCAATCTTTATCCGAAAAGATTTAATGAAATTTATTCCTCCCAACTTCAGCAGCTACTGTGGCGCCAGGCATTGAGCAAGGCTTGTGAGCTTGTTGTCCTCTTCTTTCAGTGGTGACTATTCTGGGGAAACATCAAGGAAGAGAGGAGAAAACACACAAAATTATGTACAGATAGGAAAGGTCTAAATTTGGCTCTAAGACTGAACTGAAGAAAGGAGAGGGGGAGGATGATTGCCCTGGTATTGAGTGCCAAATGTCATAGTTCCTTTGAAACATGGAGCCAAAACCTGTCTGAGCAAATGGAGGCAGCAGCTTCCTACTAGCACCCATTAGTCCTGTAGGGCACCAGGAGCAAATCTGCATTGCTAAAGCTAGGATTTGCAGCCATGAAGGCATCATGTAATGGGATTTTGATTTTGATTTTCATTTTAATTAGCTAAAAATACAGTAAATTACAAGGTTTGATTGTTTTTTTAACCATCGTTTCCATTAAAGAATGTTAATACATTCTTTGAAATCAAACACTTGACTTTGAAAGCCGAGCATTCAAAAAAAGTTGGAAAATGTTGAAATGAAGATTGTACAAACTGTTTTAATTTGTCTCTTGCATGTATGCATAACGATAAGATCTTTAATTATGTGATCACATAATTTTTTCACAGGAGGAATGCTGCCCAGAGAATGAATCAGGGGTGTTTATTAAAGGAAGCTGTTGCCTCCAGAACCCTTGCCTTAATTGCTGGAAAGCACAGTAATTTAAATAGAGGGCTGCAGGAACCAAAAGCACTCTCTCCAGGGCGTTTGATAGCTCCACAGAAAGACTAGATTTTACTTCTCATTCTGGAAGAGGTTTTATGCAATTCTGGGAGCTCACTTATTTGGAAGTGATCTCTCTGTTTCTAGTTGCTGTGGCACATGGGCCAAGGTACCTGGGCTCTGGGCACAGCTGCATTTGGAATGAACACAAGTGTGCTTTGAATGTGTAAAACGCTGTATAAATGCAAAGTCCTCGGAAAAGTACAGCTTGAAGTGCCCTGAACTGACGTGGCAATGCCAGGATTGCCAGAAGACTTTTCTGGGTTTTAAGGAGCCAGGTTCTAATCTGCAAAATGAAGATAGCATCACCCTACTACAGTTCAGTTAATTATATGTTTTGGAGCATTCCTGCTGAACACCATGTAAGGAAATTATATAGACTATAGAATATATAATCATATAATTATACAATATATAGTTACAATCTATTTCATATAAGCATATGCCATACATTATAATATATAATATGGAATCTCATTCTGGCTAGCCTCTTATAAGTAAGCTTTGGGAACACGGCTGGCTGAAGGGAATGAGAGGTATGAGCAACCACTTTGCAATATAAACAAATGAGGCAGAATGCTACAAATCCTCACAAATATTCACTACATAAAACGGAGCACTCCCTTTGTATTTGCTATCACTACACTAGATGAGGCAGGACCTTGCAGAAGGAAAGCAGCATGTAATCATTTAAAATTACTAACTGTAATACGAGGTATATGAGTGGTTCTGTCATTTTAAGTGCTTGACTTTCTGCTGTATTTTGTAGTTGGTTGCCGGCCACCCCAAATGTGCTGAGGCCTTTTAGATGCTGCTTTGGCAAGATTTATTTTCCCCAAAGCATTTTGGGGAGAGGAAAAAGGAATATTAGAGCCAGACTTCTTGTTTGCTTTATTGTCTTGTCTTGTTGACAACTGAGTTTTAACGGAAGAAACTGAAATCCTAAAGCTTGTTCCTTGCTTTTTATGAGGAAGGAGGAGTTTTTAACTTCTGCAGAGTTGGCACTTGAGTATAGTCAGGATGTATGGAAATGTTTCAAGGTGAAGAGAGTCATAATGAGTAGATTATGTATGTCATGTGTTTGATGAGGAAAGAGGAAACTCTTTTTCTCCGTAAATCTAATTCTTGAATACAAAATATTTGGTTATGGTTTTGTTTTCCATAAAACCACTGTAGTAAAAGGAATGCCACTTAATTTCCTAAACTAAACAGAAAATTTATTTTTAAAAAATCAAGTATTCATTATCTACATCTGAATTTATCCCTATAAATTTTGATCCCCACTCTTAATGATCTATTTTATGTGTAGCAAATGTAAATATGTTGCTATGTTATATTAATAATCCCCTGCATCTAAGCCTCAGAGTAAAACCCAATCAAGAGAAAAGGCTAAAATTATTTTCCACTTCTTGCTGTTTTGTGTCTGTTCTCATATTTTTTAAAAGTTGCATTTACCATTTCTCAGGAGAATAAATTTATATATCGTCTGCTTTGGTGAAGGAATACATCTTCTATATTTGTGTGTCTTCTATATCACACAGTATTATAGCATCACTTACAGTAGCTATTTTACTTTGCAAAATCAGTTACGGGATATTAAGTTAATATCAATTCATCAATTGAAATTGACCAGATACTTGTTTTCAGTCATTTTTCCTAAGTTTGCTGGTTTAGAATATGTCAATACCATGAACAGTGAGGAGTTGCTACATTTTTCAAATAGCACTATGTAAAATATGGAAACATTGAATAATTGTTTTAAATTCAAAAGGCTCTTTTGTCATTCTCATGCATGTTTTAGATGAGACATTTTTCTCCTGAATTGGAAGGAAATGAGATAGTAGCCTATCTGTTCATAATGTTACTCACTTTTCCTGGTTACATGCATTTTTAAATGACTAACATATCTACNAAAAAAAAAAAAAAAGCTAACTTCAGAAGAGCAGGAGTCTGCTTTGCTATTTATCTACCTTAATAGGTAGTATTTCACATGAAAGAATCAGTCTGGCTTTTTTGTGAACTAACAGTGACAGGATGCAGGTATCGTAAAGTACCATAATTATGTGCCTCCCAGGTATAATTCTGATAACCCTTGAAGGAGTGATGCAGCCAAGTCTTGTTGGTTTATCCATCTAAGAATTTATTCTCTTTCTTTGACTGTATTTTGAAGCATTTTGGTAAGAAGTTCAAACTGGGCAGTGAAGAAATAATACCAGTGTAGATCTGTTTCATAGCTTAACTTCAGTGTGAGTAACAAGACATTTAAACAGATCGTGAAAGTAATTTTTTCTTTATACAGATTACTTACAGTCCCTTACATTTTAAATGTAAGTTTAAATGTCTGTAACTGATCATTTGTGCCTACAAATAAGACTATTTTAATAATAATCTGGTCCCATATGACAGAAAAATACATATTATTGTGAAATTCTTTGTGTAATATGCTCTCCAGGCTAAGAAAGTAGAGTTATTACTTTTTCATGGTAACTGGGCAAATGTTATGTGAGATTCCCTGTCTAAGTGATCTCTGTGATTTCTTCCTTTCACATTCATCCTTCTGAGTCTTTAATGGGTGTAACTACAAGAGCATTTTAGCTCGGGTCAGGAGCACTTAGGCCATTCTGCATTCAATCTCATTATTGTTCCCGCTTGCTACCCCGAGGTTCCCGCAGCCGGGGCGCGCGGTGGCGTTGGTTACAGGAGGAGGCTCTGGGAAGCTGGGCTGGGCTGCCTTCTTTGAAAGGGGCCACGGAATCTTCAGTGCCATCATAACCCTAAATGAGACATACGGCAATGCTGGCATCCTCATTGGGGTGATCCAGTTGGAGTTCTCCTGCTCGGCTCTGCCTCCAGCTCTGGAACTGTCCGCTGCCTTCCCTTGTGCCGCCTCCCGTTGGGCACTGGGAGCCCAGGAGCTCTCAGGTGCTCTTTGTGTGCTGACATTCCAGCCGAATGTCCCAAGGCAGAGCCGTCCCCGGAGGGCAAGGAGCAATGATAATGTGACCCCCACAGAGATGTCCCGTGTGTGCCACCTGGCAGGAGTAATGAAAGCTTTACTGAAAGCTTTGTTTTTTTTAGCTGTCAGTTAAGAGGGTATTGATCAGTATTTTGGTTTTGTGTCTCCACAGTCACCAATTATAACAATGTGGTAGAAGCAAACTCAGATTCAGATGATGAAGATAAATTGCATATAGTGGAAGAGGAAAGTGTAACGGATGCAGCAGACTGTGATGCTAGTGTGCCAGAAGATGACTTGCCAACGGACCATATAGTATTACCAGAAAACAGTGAAAGAGAAGGGAGTACAAACAGTTGCTGGGAAGATGAAGGTATGTCCATTTCTACTGATGATATTTTGTAAAAAAAAAATATTTCTAAAATGAAGATTCAATAGAACTTTCTTTTGGTCCCTTCGTTACTGAAACAACATGTAATAGTCACAATTAAAAAATAGATTTTATAATATATTATGCCATACTTCATGTTCATTTATTATTTGAAACAGACTCGGAGGTGGATTAATTCCATTGGCATTGTTTAGCAGGAGCTTCCGGTTTGTAGATGCAGCATTCCAAGGGCTGATTAGAGACTAGTTACTAGATCTTGGTTTGTTCAAGTCTTTGCCTGGCAGGTCTCTGCCAGAACTCCTTGTAAGGTTCAGGATTGCCTCAGCTTGGGGAGTAAGCAGTAAACAAAAAACATTAAAGAAAAATCAGATGTTAATTTCTTTCTTTTTCATCGTAAAACACAGGCAGAAAAAAAAAAATTTGGATGATTAGTTTTAGAACTGGCTATTTAAGTAATAATGAATCATTATTTTGAAAACGCTGGAAGGAGGTAAATGTCCCACGTATTAGGCGTCAGGTTTAGAAGCTGAAAATTTTAAGCAGACAGGAAATGGGCCTTTTTTTACTGTGGAATCAGATACTGAGTTTCATAATATCACACAGCATGCTTACTTTGGAGCCAAATTGGGATAAATGCATAAATTAGTGGAATTTATTGTGGAATTTGGCCTTAATGCCCTGAAAGATACAGAATGTTTTCCAGCATATCCCTGTTTGTATCTGAACTCCAGCCACAATTCCTAGCATCCACCTTTTAACACCGGTGGTTTAATACACGGTGCATGACCTCACATCTAAATAAACGGAAAGCAGTCATATGGTCCCTAACTGCAGTCCAGCTGAGAGAGCAGCTGAGAGTTCAAAGAATAGCATCAGCTCAGCCTGTTTTTACATAGCTGCTGCTGCCAAGGTATGCTGTGCTGGAAAATTAGTATTTTGGAGCTAAATTATTAGGCAGGTAATTTTCTTAGTTTTCCTGTAAGATCTTAGTTCTCCTGCAGGCTGCCAGTACCTGCCAGAAATAGAGGTTAGATGAAAGTGGGCTCTGTATAGGCTGAAACTCTTCAGGCATAGGTGTAGGAAACCTGAAAAGGGGAGGGAAGAAGAGCAGTGGCTCCAGACATTTGGGATCAAGACCTCTTAGACTCCTCCATCTCTTTTCTGGAGATGTACCCATCACACAGCATCTCGGGCAACTTTCTGGGGCTTTTCAGGGCTCTAGACATGTGATGGCATAATTTTTGACTCCTTGTGTCAAACGTACCATTTTTAACCTTTAAAATGCTGTTTGTTGAAACTCTATATTCTCTTTCATTTTAAACTCTACTATGGTAGTAGATTTGCATGTAGGCAATGTTTCTCTGCTTTGGAGTTTGCTAATGAAGACAGAATTACATTGGTAGCCAGACAAAAGATTAATCAATTGCCATACAGGCTTGCTCAACAACCACAAATTTCCTCTGTAAAAATATGTATTCTGAAGCCATTTTTGTAGCAGTCTGGAAGGGTTTTATAATTTGATTATAAGAGTTTTTAAAATAAATAGTTTAAAATTTTGGCAATGACTATATGAGAAAAGTGAAGGCTACATTAGGTTTTATGGAGCTTTGATTTGCTAGGGTAGAATACTGTTTAATCTTTTGATAGCTTTCCTAGAAGGAAAGGTATGAGCTGAAAATCACATCATCAGTCTTGGTTGTATGTTAAAAATATGAAAGGAGAGGTTCATGATCTCTCACATACAGGGATATGTACTGGGGTAGATGGTGTGCAACCATCTTCAAGACTGGTGATTATCTTTAGAAAAATATACAGCAGATTTAGTAAGTTGTGTTTCATCAGTGAAGTAGTACCCAGTATTTCTGGGTTTAGCTGAACTTGACAGAATGAGTTTTTTTGCATATTTATTCTGTTCACGAATTGCCAAGAATAGAAACAACATGCATAACATTTCTTTATCAGATTAGTTTCCTTCCGTTTCCAGTCATTCTAACTGAATTTCTAAAAGACCCTAGGAACAGGTGTTTTAAATATAAGGTGTGTTTCTCAAGAGGTTTAACTGAAACAGTCCTATGGGTTTAAAAAAATGAACCACGTGTATCCTGTACAAGTTGTTGACAGTGTGCCAGCATTCATGTGTGCAATGATTCCCTAATATGATTTTTTCTTTGCTTTAGTTAGAAGTAAAACCTATGCTACAATTAAGAGAAAATAAAAAAGGCAGGAATTAAACTTAGTGTATTGATGCTCTTTGAAAAGCATTATTATGTACAGCAAGTATTTAGCAAACCTGGAGGCCTCAGGACTGAAACTAGGATATCTTTGAAAATTTGAAACTTAAAAAAAAGAAAAACAAACCAGACCTTGAAATAATCTTCAAAAATGAAGGTAGTTATGTTTTATGATTGTCTTTCTGACATTCAAAGATTCCTTTAAGCCATCAAATTTTAGGTTCAGCCTATATGCTCAAAAGTGTGTTCTGACATTTGGTGGTGTTGTGTGGCATCTTTTTGATCAAAAGGCAAACACCCAGCCAATACTGCAAGCTGTAAATAGTGCTTGCTACATGAGAATAAGAAAATTAGCTCTGAAGAATTTAAATTAGAAACTCTCTTGATGGGCTTTGGAATTCATTCCCTTCTCTGCAGATAAAGACCGCAGTGGAGATTTTGGTGAAGTTTGTCTTTTTGCCTACAGCCAAAATTTCCATATTGCTGGTGGTTTCATTTTGATCAGTTATCTTAGCCATGCAGAGATCTTTGCTGTCAGCCAATGTCAGTAGTTGTCAGGCGTGTTTGCTGCTAGTTAACACTGTTCCCTGTCATCTGAAAATCATCAGCATTTAACCCTGGGAAGCCCCACTGTGTCTCTAAGCAGTAGCTCATAAGCAGTGATGAGATGTAGAAGTCCAAGAACCTGTTTTACAGCTATCTGGTATGTCCAGCTGTAATACCAGGATGGCTCTTCATGACCTAGATGTTATTTGTGGAGACCTCAATTTAAGCTGTCATTTAGCAGGTAGCTTGAATTTCCTCTGGAACTCAGAGCTGTGACTTCTGCTTGGTGGAACAGTGTCTTAAGATCTGTTCCCCCATCATCACATCCCATTCTGTTGCTTCCCAGCTGTGTGATAACTGGGCTTCTGAGGGCAGGCTTGCAACGTTGCCTTTCTTTGTGGACCATACATAGCGATAAAGATGTCGATCTATTTAATATTTTTCAAATTATTAATTATTCTGACAGCATTTCCCTGTGGAAAAAGATTTCTCCTGGTCTTATACCCTACTTATAGCTATTGGGAAGAGACAGTACCAAACAGAGGTTAGAATTATTAGAATTGGGAGGGGGTTTAACTTCACTAGATTAATCTATAATTCCATAAATTCCTTGACATTCCCTTGGAAATCATAACTTTTATTTGTACCGAAGCTAGTGGAATTTACTGGAGACACTGTAATTTAAATTTCCAGAGTAATAACTTACTGATATTCCCCCACTCATGTAGATCCTATTTCATAATGGAGAAAAATCACAACTGTCCAAAAACCCTTCTTAAAGGAAAACAGTGGGTTTGTATCCTGTAAAATTTCAAGAAATTAAATTTTGGCTTTCAGTTTGCATTGCGTCCAATCATCCATCTTACAAACTCTGAACCAAATCTGGTACCATGAGCCAAAACTGTAATTAGTTCACAATCCAGAACTGACCAATCTATTACAGACTGTTTGAGTTTGTTGAGGTTTTTTTGAGTTTGTTTTTTTTTTTTAATATATGTCAGTTGAAATTAAGGTAAGATTTAGGAGCTGCAGTTTCCTTTTAAACACATTTCTTGTTCAAAGCAAAAAATGTGTTTAAATTGTCACTATTTGCAGATACCTTGGGTCTGTGGGCTTTGGTCAGTGTAGGTAGAATTAAGAAGCTTTTCCTTTGAGGGAAGCTGGTACTATTTGAGAATTTAACAGTTCTCTCAGGATTTATCATCTTCCACATTAAGGAGAAATTGATTTCTCCTGTAATTAAAAATTGAATGTTCTGGGCTTTTCACTTGCTAGTCTAAAGTATTTTTTCCTGCACTGAAGTAAGGTAGATAGAAATATAACAGTTGCCATTTCAGGGCAAAGCAGCTCTGTGCTCTAACCTTCTGCATCACCAAAAGGCTTTTTCTAGAGTGTGGGTCTGAAGCATCCAAGGTTTCCACTTTTGTTTCTCCTCTATTAGCATAGCATAGTACTGATAAAAAGCAAACCATGCTTTCCTGTATACTCCTGCCATAAGCCAGGTACTGACAGAAATGTCAGCAGTGGCTTTTCCTGTGGGAACTTTCAGTCCATGCTAACCAATGAACCGAAATGAGGAACAACTTGAACCAACAGCCTGGAGTGAGTTAAAAATTCCATGCTGCATCCTTGAGGGCAGCAGCTCAGCAGAGCTGGCAGAGCTGGGGCAGCAGCTTTGGCTCTGCAGCATTGGTTCTGCAGACTCACGCCGAGTATTGGAATCAATATGTGAAGCATATCTGTAGTGTACAGTTGTTCTGAAGGGGGAGCCCGTGTTTAAAATCCCTTTTTTTGTTTAATTTTTTAAGGCAATCACAACCTTAAGTGGTTTCCAGATGATTTGCAAGAAGCAGAACACATTAGGTTGCTGTTTGCAGACATTACCAGCAAAATTTCAATCATTTCTGAAAACCACTAATTGGAGAAAACAACATAACTGCATTTGTTTCATGATGCTTTGATTTCTGGAAATAATATTCCAGTGTATCAGGTGTTTGCAGTTGTAGATGGGGTCACTTAAGTAGCTGACTCTCTATTTGCTGGTGAAACACACTGTCCATGTCTTTACCTCTCATCACCTAATGGTCAGTGTTTAGTATTGCTTCCTTTTAAGGTTTGGTTTCCTAAAGTATGAAATATCTTTGTGGTTCAACTGACCACACACTGCTGAAATAATGTGCCATCCATATTTTTGAAAGAACATTGTGTTTAAGTGCACTTCTTCTAAACAATACAGAAATGGAAAGCACTGCTGAAGAAATAACTTAAGTATATTAAGCTGTTGGTGTGCATGTGGCTTTTGTTGTTGTTTTGTGAGGTTTTCTTTAAATATTCATTCTTTTTGTGAAACGTGCTATTTCAGCTGGAAAAGAAAGAAAGGAAATCCTGGGGCCTGAAGCTCAGACAGATGAAATTGGATGTACAGGTATTTCTTTGTTAATCTGAGTCCCTTATTTATAAAGTGCTATTGAATTTTGGTTAGGTGACTATCATTCCAAAATCTCTGGAATTCCCCACCTCTGTTTATAAAAATGCTTTGCTTTTCTGCACTAGAGGTCTTAAACAGTAAATGCTGTTTTAGCTGAGGAAAAAGTCTGGACATCTTCTGGAGTCCAGAGGTGTAGGTGACCAAAGCAGCCTTCCCTCCCAAGGACTGAGGGCCCAGCTCTAGCAGCACTGCATCTCCAAAGGGCAAAACAAGGAATAGCAATAGGAATAGCAATGATCCTACATGTAGGTGTCAACAGGTAGTGCTCTACACTATGAAGAAATATGCAAAAATACATTTAAGCTGGTACAGTATTTTGTTACCAACTCCCCTGTTTGTACTGATTACACAGAAGGCAAAATAAAACATGTACTTCAGTTTCAGACTCAAACAAAAACAGATGGTTTGATATTTTTTCCATTTCTCTGTTTGACAGAAGAGTAATATATATCCCATCCAACTATTTTAAAGTTTATGGGGAGTTCATTTAATGTCCTTACTAGATAGGTAGATAATATCAGAATAAGTATTATTTAAAATAAATCCCCACCTAAACACATTGTTATGTTTCAAACTCTAGTTTCACACATCCTTTTTAGTTTCTATGAAGTCAGTTCTCTATGTAGGTATGGAGAGCTGCATTATTCATTGCATTACAGTCTGCATGTGATAAAAGTCTCATGTCATAAAAAGATTGTGTCAAATTGTAAATTGAGTATGTGACTTCATACTGAGAGATGAATCATAAAACTTCACTTTCCTATTAAAAATATACCTCACATTAATAGTAGAGAACATCTGTCATGATTTAGGGTGCTGCAGGCAGAGCTTTCACAGAACGTTACACCAGGGTAAAAATAAACTCTATGAACAATGTATTTAGGCAAATACTTTGGATCAAATATTTATTGTACAAGCATTAAATAAAATATTTAATTCGTTATTTGATAATTTTGCAATACAGTTTTTCATTGGGTTTTTCTCTTAAGTTTTTAACTGAAAAATGTTGAAGGTTGTTAACTAGATCTGAAGCCTTTTTGGTAGCCATTTCCAACACCACAGAACAAACCAATCAGAGTTCAAGTTTGCTGCATTTATCTGGCCAGCTTGTTACTGAGATTAAGTATCTTCTGAGTTGGTGCTAATATAGATGTTTATAACAGCTATAAATAACATTAAAAATTGTGTCTTGAAGGCAACAAATATACTTCTGCAAACACAGGAGCCAAGATGGTAAACAGGCCTTCCAACTACAAGGCCTAAGTCATAATTAATGTTGCATTTAAGATTTTTAGTGAAATTGAGAAGAACAGCTAAATCTGAAATGATAAAAATGCCCTGAGTTAAAGAGGCAAGCTGTATTTAGTCAAATTTTTAAATATCATTATGTTGCCAGCTCTTCTAAACATGGCATAATCTCACATCTTAAAGAACTTGACCTATGCTAGTATCTGTAAAGAGTTTTTAAATACTTGGCTAGAGGGAGATTTGGCACTGTGAATTACTGAACCTCGTTTATGTTCTTTTCAAACTTAATTTTCTATCTTGTGTTTTGTTTTTCACACTTAGTAAAAGAAGATGAATGTGATTCGGATGCAGAAAATGAGCAAAACCATGACCCTAATGTTGAAGAATTCCTTCAACAAGAAGATACAGCTGTTATCTACCCTGAGGCACCTGAGGAGGACCAGAGACAAGGCACGCCAGAAGCTAGTGGTCAGGATGAAAATGGTAAAGATGTCATCAGTTCAGTTCTTATGAAATCAGTTGTACTCACTACTTGACCCAAAACTTCTGCTGTGTTTAAGAAGGCAGCTGTGCATATACATGCCCCTACAGAGGAAAAAAATATTATAAATAATTGCGATTTTGTAAACAAGACATTCACTGGTATTCATTGTATGAGTACCTAAATGATAACCTCAAGTTATTGAAGAGAAAAAGTTCAAGCTTTCATAAATCCATTCAATATCATCATATGAAACAACAGAATAAACATTTATTAAATATAATAGAAGCAAAATAGTAACTTTTTTATATAAGAATAGCTTAAGGAGCATTATAACATACTTCTTCCCTTTTTTATATTTCTAAACAAAGCTCCCAAAAGGGTCTATTGGATATAATTTCTTTTATTGGGGAGCCAGTCTATGGCAGGCTTTTTGGGTTTTTTTGCCTGAAAGGACAGCAACAGAGAAAAAAGAAGCATTGTTCATACAAAAATGTTTATGTGAAAAGAATAATGACTTGTTTTTATTTTAAAGTAGATATAGCTTTTTTTCCTCTGAGGAAGTTTCTCGTGTTCCGAGTGAGATGAGAAGTTACACTTTGTTCATTTCTTGGTCATGAGATATTTGAAGACGAATGCTGTTGAGATTGGTTTTTCATTCTATGTGTTTTCTCAAGTGTTCAGCTTAGCTTGTGACAATTGGAGTATTTGTGATTTTTCAAGAAAAAGTAAGAGCCCGCATAAATGGTTAGGAGTTGTGTTCTAGTTGATTTAAGAAGTGAATTATAACTGAACAGGTAAATGTCATTGCTGTAGTACTGTACTGGAGTCTAAGGGAAAGCAGTTAGAGAAGTAAATATAACCTTTTTGTTCTGCTCCTCCCAAGATTTTATGCTATTAGAGATTTTACTTCGAAAAATGCATTCATTAATTTATGATTTCAATATGTGGTTGCAGTGGTACATATTGTCAAGTTCATTTTACAGACTTACCATATGATTTCCATGTAATCATTAAAAATACACATTTGTATTAATCATTTAAATTTAAATACTATCCCAGTATCTTCACTGAGAAGTATTGTAAAGACCACAATGCTGAATAATAGTGTTTAGTGTTTTAATCATTTTGGAACAGAAAATGCCAAAAATATAGTGACATTTGGTAAAGGTGCATGCTTCCAAACTGGGAGAGTGGACAAGTGGAGCGAGTCAGAGGTTTTAGTGACTTTGGGAAATGCTTGTCATTTCTCCATTCCCTCCAATGGAAATAGAATTTAAGTTAACACACTTCTGACGTTTCCACTGAGTTGTATTTATACTGAAATGGAGTATTCTCTATGTCAGATGCGTTGAATTATAGATGGTAAAAAGAGAATTGAAAGGAAGCATACTTGGTCTACACTTGTGGGGGTGGCTTGGTTTTTGGACAACTTAGCTAAACCAGGAAAAGCAGAGATGGATAGGAGAACAAAAAATCTCCTGGCTAAGGGGTTATGTTGATTGTTACTATAACAAGAGTAAAATAACCTATATGACAGAAAAAGTGGTCTGACTCTACTTTTCACCATTGAAAGAACAGCAGCACATTCAGTAAAAATAAAAAGTTAGCCAGTTCCACACAAACAGAATGAGTTGCTGTTTTGTAGAACATATAATCAATCTGTGGTGGTAACTGCTGGAAGAGGTCATGAAGGTAAATAATTCAGAAGTACTTTCTAAAGTACCTGTCCATTTTATGAGTATTAATAATTCTTACAGTTCTGAAACTTGAAATGACAGCGTGTACAAATGTGCCCCTTGTGCGTCAGAGTATAAAATGTTAATCAGTGAAGATCTTTCACCTTTCTTATGTTTAGCACAGTGCAACATTTGCTTCCCATTTGTCTTGAAGCAAGGA
Organism: Regulus satrapa; assembly: GCA_013396955.1. Lineage (NCBI taxonomy): Eukaryota > Metazoa > Chordata > Aves > Passeriformes > Regulidae > Regulus > Regulus satrapa. The sequence goes on from VWZN01008032.1 coordinate 227,095, forward strand.
AGAGTAGCATGGTCATTGGAGGATATCACACCTATAAACTGATGGCTTGATCAAATACAGCAAATCCTACATTTATTTGAACATACCTTTATCAATTTATAAAGAAATGTTTTTCAGTCCTTTAAAAAATTATTTTTTCAAGGATAGAAAAATTACTGTGTGCAGGGCTAAACATATCTTACCTTCTGGTAAGAAGAGATGGAGCTAAGCTTCATAAATAGTGACTTCTTGAAATAGACTTGTGAAATTAATATTTAGCTTCAATCTGGTTTCATTTTTCCTTGTACTAATACAGAAGTACTTTATGAAAGGCAGCAAAATACATTCCATAGATCACATTAGACTCACATATCTGGCCTCCCGTTTGATCTCTCTACTTTTTGTCCTGCAGACAGTATGTCCTACTTACACATACGTATCTGTGGGTCATAGAATGGTTTGGGTTGGACAGGACATTCATCTAGGTCATCTAGGTCCACTACTCTCTTTTGAGCTGACATCTACAACTTTATCATGCTCAGAACCCTGTCCAAGCTGGTCTTGAATATTTCCAGGAATGGGACTTTTGCCACCTCTCTATGCAACCTGTTGAAGTATTTCACCAGCCTCATAAAGAAAAATCTCTTCTTTATATCTAGTCTGTATCTACTCTCTTTTGGTTTAAAACCATTTCCCCTTGTCCTAGGGCATATTGTGCTGACTCTCTCCAAGGTACATTGAGACAACCATACCATAGTGTGGGACGTTGCATAATACCTGTGGAAAAACCTAAATTATCACTAGACCTTCTCTAAAACAAATTGTGCTTTCATCAGCTGCATGTTTTCTTACAGTAACAGGTGTAAATATAAAACCTGTTTGTTGCTGGTAGCAAATTTGGAGCTCGTGTATTTAATTCTGGTCCATTGTCTCTGCTGCTTAGGAACACCGGACGCGTTTTCCCAGCTGCTCACCTGCCCGTACTGCGATCGAGGGTACAAGCGCTTTACCTCTCTGAAGGAACACATTAAATACCGCCATGAAAAAAATGAAGATAACTTCAGCTGCTCCTTGTGCAGTTACACGTTTGCCTACAGAACGCAGCTCGACCGCCACATGACATCACACAAATCAGGAAGAGATCCAGTAAGTGGCGTTGGAGTTTAGGGCTCCTTGTCCTCCGTAGCAATGCTGTGATTTGTGATGTGCAAATGCAGAGCGGGTAAACTGCTCACAGCAGGTTTGTGTGTGCACGTGGTCCAGTCCCAGAGCACACACTCAAGAAGCTTGCTGCTCGAGTCTGGCTTTTTCTGGAGCTGTCAAAGGTTGAGAACTCAATTCCGGTTTTCAGTCATCTAGGCCAGTAGGGTTGTTTCCAGAAGCGCTTTATTACATTTATAGGTAATTTGTTGTTTTTTTCTGTTTATTGGCTACCATTGCATTAAAATTATAACTCAAATCTAATTTCAAGCCTTTAATGAAACACTTCCTCTTTTTTTCATAAGTCCTGTTAGAATATTTCACAATTTACTGTAGTATTTTTTCCCTTAAGAAACAAACCATAGTGTTGCTTGAACTGTGAGGTACAGTTTTGAAATGCAATTCATGCTGTAAGACAATATACAAATAATTAGCATGTAAAATATGGTGTTTCAGTACTAAATGGACCAACAGAAAAGGCTAAAGATGTTATGAGCTTGTTTTCTCTGGTTCATGGTTTGACCTGAGGGCATGGGTCCCTGGAATGTCCTCCATGAGTTAACCATCTGATCATTATAGAAGATTCTGAGACTCTGTTCTCCTGTCCTTCTTTTTCTTTTCTTTTTTTATCCCCACAATGCCTCTTCATCCATCCCCAGCACACGCTTCCATAGTTTATCAGAGGTCCTCTGAGGCTCAGGAACCAACTGGAAGAGTCAGAAATTATACTGAGAACAAAATATGTAGTTTTTCCACCACCAAGTTAAAGAGGCTTAGAGATGTTTCCTTCAGAGGACAGACTAGAAATACTGATACTCTCCAGAAATGAAACAGAAGACAAATATAACAGAAAAATGCAAAACAGAATGTGAAAGTAAAGGTACCTTCAACATTTCTGGTTGCACCAAACCAACAGGCTATAGCCCAGAGAAAAGGAAGATGATTTGCTTAAGGAAACCAGAGTAAAGGAGATGTTTTTTTACACATCAGCTATTAACCTTCATCCTACAAAGTATCACCAATTTCAACAATTTAACAGGCTTAAAAATTTATTATACGTTTTTATACCTGAGTGTTCACATTCACAGGTCAAGATGTATCAGCCATCCTGCTGCAAGGATTTTATTATCTCACAAGCTTCGCAATAACCTTACCAGCATATTCTGGTGTGGCAGCTCTTTCTTACTCAAATGTGCTTCCCATGAACAATTAATTTCTGTTTCACTTCCTTTTTGGCTCGGCTTGCACTTTATAAGTTACTTTCATCTTACATACATCTTATATTTTTAACTATAAAATCTATGAATGCTATTTATATAATGTTTTTCTTTTGAGCTACCACATTTGTTTTCAATCTTTTCAGTTACAAGCATAAAACTGTAAGAATAAAGTAGCTGGGGGAGATCTTCTATCTTTCCCATATTTGCATGTAGTTTGAATGAAAAAATAAAAAATACCAAGTGAGTAAAACACTCTTAGAAGAATTGCTAAAAAAGGGAGCTTAAACTGTATTCCCACAAAAATATTTTAATGGATTTATATTTTTGAAGGCACAATTGTATTTGAATAATGTTTTTCTGTGGAGTATCTGGAACTCAGTATTACACCTGGTTAAGTGTGTTCTTTTCTCTCTCAAGCCATAGCCAGAATTAAAACTACAATAGTTGAGATACTTGTTTATGTTATTATCGCATAGTTGTCATGTCTTCAAAATTGGCTGCATATACATAATTACATCATTTGTGTAATGGAAAATGAACTTTTGTCCTTAGAAAAGTCTAGACCTCCTGGTTGTGGATCTTAACTGCGTATTTAAAAATTGTGTCTTATGCTTAAAGGACTTCACCTGACCATAGATTATTTGGATAGCTTTTCTAGCTGGTAATGTAACATCATATGACAATTTTGTAATTGTTCTGTGCAAAGCAACGAGTAAAAATAAAATTTAACTTAGTGAAGGCAAGTAGTTAAATAAAATTTAACTAAGTGAACCCTTAGTGGAAGGGTTACCTGCACACTGGGCCTCCTTCAGAGCCAGGGAAGATACGCAAAACTTCTATTCCTGCTCCAGCAGAGAGCTGAGAGCCATCCTGCACCTTCTGCTTCTTGCCTCCCTCCTCTCCATGCTCCTCACAGCACCCTTGGCTGCTGCTCACAGCACCCTTGGCTGCTCCTACACCACTAACAGTTGGTAGGAGGTGATGCTGCATGTGTTGTCTGCCTTCACATGTGAAACACCAAAAGAGTTGTTGAAGTGTGAAAAAGTGCTTCTTATATTTGTTTCAATTTTTTTCTCATCAATTTATGAAGCACCTGTAGGTAAGTCTTTCAGAATTTCAGTGTCGGGCACACTGCTGAGAAATGGCAGTTCTTGGAAACCATGATCAAACCATCTGTGGAAAGCCCCTGATATACCTGTAATCTCTGTCCTCCAAATAACTTCTGAGGATTCTCATTAGTTAATTTTGTTCTCTGGTGTGAGAGGGGTGGGTTTCATTCCTAAGCAAGGTAAACATTTGGTGTGCATATGTATTAGTAGCTAGTTACAGACCTTAATGCTGATGTTCCTTCTTTCAGTCCTTGGCGTGCAGAAGAATATTTTTTGAATGTTGCAGTTCATTCATTAATGAGCAGAAAACATCAATTGTATACAGTGTATCAGAAATATATCACATATCACAGGCACAAAGTACTGTGCTTTAACAGTGCTGAGATGGGGAAAACCGTTTGGATCTGAGAAAGGTGAAAGTATTGCAGGTGGTACTTTGGAAAAGTGTTATGATTTCTCAGTTACATTTAAAGAAGATCCTTCAAAGTAATTCTGAGGAAGTCCCAGATTTATAAAACAATATTATGAAAGACAGCAAGAAAACGGAACAGAGTTACAAATATAACAAGATAAGGCAAAAATATTTGGAAACATTACCTAGCAGAAAACTTAAAGCACCTTACAGCTATGACCAGGAAAACTCATTAAAAATTGGGAAAGTAGAGTGTGGACTTTCATGCCTTAGAAACAGAACATTAGATTGTAAAGACTGGAGCAGAAACATTTCGGACAGATTGAATACATGCACTGATATTTAGTATGAATATTTATGTAGTCCAGGACCTGCAGTAATTGTATATATCCTAAGGTCTGTTAGCTTGTATAATTCAAGTCAAATGGTTGTAACTGATTCTCAGCAGGCTTAAGTAAATTCTGACACAGTCCTCTAGACTCATTGCAGTTGGATCATTAAAGTGAAATGCAGTGAGTCAGCCACAATCTTCTAGAACATCATCTTCAAGGGACTTAGTTAAATGGAGCTGAAAAGCCATGTGAACTAGCAAAAGACAGCTGACAAACCCAGGAACAAGGGTCAGGTGCTGATCAGGGTAAGCTAGAATGGAGACCCAACTGTAGAGCCCAGGGGGAGGCAGCACACCCTGAGCAGGGTGGGAGCAGTATCTGCTGAGAGGTAAAATCTGCACCTTAACCAAATAATTCTCCCAAGGGAACTGTTGAATTAGAGTATGTGGAAGTAACTTAGATGATCTCACTTCAATTTGTCTTCTGTTAAAGGAGGACAGGAAGTAGAACAGGAAGGATTGATAATTTGGACAGCATATCTTAGAGCAGGCAGTTCAGACTTTCATCCAGCAACCTGCACAACTGCAGGTTCTTCAGATCTGCAGGCACGTCTCACAGCAGGGTCATCATCCTGTGTTTTATCAATCCCTGCTTCTCCAGCACCGTTCTCAGCCCCCAGTTGTTGTGTCTGTGCTCAGGAAGAGCCCCAGAACACAGTGAGCATCTGCTCCCAAGCACAGCAGGCCAGAGCCAGGGATAGGAATTCCCTCCACGCTTTCATGCCAGAGGCAGCTGATCCACACCTGGGTTGGTGGTGGGCAGCCTGTTTGTCCCCAGAGTCCATGAACAGCTCTGTCCATGAGTTTATGAAAGTGCTTGCCCCAGTTACCAAAAATCTGCAGTGCATCCCAGCAGTGGTCGAGTATCTTTTTGTCACGTGAGCTCGACTTAAAAAGGGGCAACTGGGTTTTTTTAAATAAACAAGTTGTTTGAACAAAAAAATTCCTAATTCTTCCATTTTATGTTGGTAATTAAGCTGCTTTAACTTTAAAAGTGCATGTAATTTTTTTGTCCTTAAAAATACACATTCATGGATGTATATAGTTTGTGGTAAAATTACAGATCTTCTATATATGTGTCACATATATACTATATATATCTATTTACATGTCTGTCTTAGCTTTTGCTTTTTTTCAAACTGGTATAGAAATAAAGACAAAAACTATTTAGACATTAACAATAAGTACTTTCACAAGCCAAAATCTAACAATAATCACAGAGCTTCAGTGAAGAGGTTTGGTGTTGAGTACTTGGGAAACCTCTCCATATTTTTATTTATTTCAGTTTAATTTCTCACCTTTATTTTGCAAATTAATTGTGACTGAGAGGACCTTTATTGTCACTGAGCTACCTCCTCTTGAGCAATCCTGTGGCATCATTATATAGAGCAATCCAAGGCCAACAGTAAGCCCTGGAAGCATGTAAATGGAAAAATCAAGTCAGCCAATTAAAGTTTAAACAGGCTTCTGTAGAGCTTAATGTTTCTCTGTCCTGCATGAAATATTCTGTAGGGAGTGGGCTTGGGGCTTTTCCTGATGGTTTTGCTTTCACAAGTAGAATTAACATTCATCCTAGAACTTCCTACTAACGTGTCAATGTAAACTTCACCTGAATTTAGGAGAAGGGGCAACTATATTTTGAGTTTGTTTCGTTTCTTTCTTTTTACTGTACCAGATTTATTCAGAAGAAATGTGTGCCTCAGTTTTTATCTGATTTGTAATTTGTTTGTTTTTCCATACCACCTTCAGTATCCCACAATTATGGTTGATTCTTTTTGGGTTTGTATTGCATTTTCTCTGTTGCAGTATGAAAATACAAGGTGTTTCTGCAAGGTGCTGTCCTGTACAATAATTAAGATTTCTTTCTTGCAGAGACATGTGACGCAGTCCAGCGGTAATAGAAAATTCAAGTGCACTGAATGTGGAAAAGCTTTTAAATATAAACATCACCTAAAGGAGCACCTACGAATCCACAGTGGTAAATAAATGAAGCGTTGAACTGAATACTAATGTTGCCATTTATGCTCTTAATAACTTTGATGCAATAGCAGTCTTGTAAGTCTAAGTTTAAAATACTAGTGCTTTTCTTATTTTTTTCCTTCTGGAATACTGCAAGCACTGACTGCAGCCTTCAGCTGTGTGCAGGGAATATGTAGAAAAACCCAAGAGGATTTAGAGTTGCAACTTAATCTCTTACAATTAAGGAAAACTTTACTTGTTGCAGAAGAAACGGGAGCATCTTTCTGGTTCTTTTCCTTTTTCTGTTTTTTTCTTCAATGTTTGCAGATCATTCAATGTGTTAGAAGCCTTGCTAGAGAATTTTAATTGATAATAATCAAGACATAAGAACTGTGTGTTCTTCCTGTGTCTGTAATTGTCAGCATTCGAGATTAGTCATATTAAAGTAGACTCAGGACACAATTTATTAGAAAACTTAAAAGAAGTGTTATATAAGAAGTTAGAAGTTAGTGGTGGTAGTACTTTATTGGAGTTCAATGAAATCTTTAATTGTCAAATAGAGAAACACTGGAACATATGATCATGTGGGCTCCATCCTATATCTACTAGTGGATCACAAACTTATTAAAGGAGCCTTGGCTCAGAGCTATACTCCAACTGTTCAATTCACTAGATAAGGTATTTTTTTCCCTAGGACTCTTTGAGAGGTCATTATGATGTTACTCATTGTGGTAATTATTGTTTGATGAAGTTACACTATAACCTGGTTAAATGTTGCCTGTGTCTTTTTTCTTTTCTTTTCTTTTTCCTTATCTTTAGGAGAGAAGCCATATGAGTGCCCAAACTGCAAGAAACGTTTTTCCCATTCTGGTTCTTACAGTTCACACATAAGCAGTAAGAAGTGTATTGGTTTGATGCCCGTGAATGGTCGAGCCCGGTCAGGGCTCAAGATGTCTCAGTGCTCCTCCCCTTCCCTTTCTGCATCACCAGGTAGCCCAGCAAGACCACAGATACGACAAAAGATAGAAAATAAACCCTTGCAAGAGCAGCTTCCTCTTAACCAAATTAAAACTGAACCTGTGGATTATGAATTCAAGCCCATAGTGGTTGCTTCAGGAATTAATTGTTCAACCCCTTTGCAAAACGGGGTTTTTAGTGGTGGTAGCCCGTTGCAGGCAACCAGTTCTCCTCAGGGTGTGGTGCAAGCTGTTGTTCTACCAACAGTAGGTCTGGTGTCTCCCATAAGCATCAATTTAAGTGACATTCAAAATGTACTGAAAGTGGCAGTGGATGGTAATGTAATAAGGCAAGTACTGGAAAACAATCATGCTAATCTTGCGTCCAAAGAACAAGAAACAATCAACAATGCATCTATACAACAAGCTGGCCATTCCCTCATTTCAGCTATCAGTCTTCCTTTGGTTGACCAAGATGGAACAACCAAAATTATCATCAACTACAGCTTGGAGCAGCCAAGTCAACTTCAGGTTGTTCCACAAAATCTTAAAAAAGAAAACTCTGTTCCTGCAAATAGTTGCAAAAATGAGAAATTACCAGAAGATCTCACAGTGAAGTCTGAGAAAGATAAGAACTTTGAAGGAGAGACCAACGATAGCACTTGTCTTCTTTGTGATGACTGTCCAGGAGATCTTAATGCACTTCAAGAATTAAAGCACTATGAAACAAAAAGCCCTCCTCAGCTTCCCCAGCCCAGTGGAACAGAAGCTGAGAAACCCGAGTCTCCTGTCCCATCAGAAACCGGGGAGAACAGCTTGTCTCCTGGTCAGCCACCTTTAAAGAACCTTCTGTCGCTCCTAAAAGCATATTATGCATTAAATGCACAACCAAGTGCAGAAGAGCTTTCAAAAATAGCGGATTCTGTAAACCTACCACTGGATGTGGTAAAAAAGTGGTTTGAAAAAATGCAAGCTGGACAAATTTCTGTGCAGTCTTCTGGACCTTCTTCTCCTGAACAAGTTAAATTAAGCAGTCCTGCAGACAACGATGATCAAGCAGCAAGTAAAAATGAGAGCGAGCCCCAGACCAGCACAGAGAACTCACAAAATCCTGTCAATACAACAAAATCTCAGACTTTACCAGGGGCTTCAACTCTGAATGGTTCACACAGTAGCACACCATCTGCATCACCACTAAACCTTTCTTCATCAAGAAATTCACAGGGTTACACATACACGGCAGAGGGTGTACAAGAAGAGCCACAAATAGAACCTCTCGACCTTTCGCTACCAAAGCAACATGGAGAACTGTTGGAAAGATCTACCATAACTAGTGTTTACCAGAACAGTGTTTATTCTGTCCAAGAAGAACCTTTGAACTTAACTTGTGCAAAAAAGGAACCACAAAAGGACAACAGTGTTACAGACTCTGATCCTATTGTAAATGTAATCCCACCAAGTGCCAATCCCATAAATATTGCTATACCTACAGTCACTGCCCAGTTACCTACAATTGTTGCCATTGCTGACCAGAACAGTGTTCCCTGCTTGAGAGCTCTCGCTGCCAATAAGCAAACCATTTTGATTCCACAGGTGGCTTATACATACTCTACTACAGTTAGTCCTGCAGTTCATGAGACACCACCAAAACAGACCCAGGCCAATGGAAATCAGGTACTTCGGTCTCCATATTCCTACATGATGTATGTATGACGTATTCAATCTGTATCTGTGCTCAACTAACAGAAAACTACCAAGGTGTCCTAAATAAAAATATAAATACAAGCTGTCGGGCTTATTTGACTAGATTGTAAATGGGTAATAGATATTACTACTGTGCCCTCTGCAAAGATAGCTAGCTCAGGAAGCTTGAGTCCAGACTAACAGAAACTGCTGTGCATGGACAACTGAGTTATTCTCCATATTTAATCTTCTAGGACATTTGTGCTCGCTATTTTAAAGACTATCTAATGCTCCTGATCAAAATGCAAAATAAAACCATGGCTTCTGTCTTTTGCTGGCTCTGTGTCTCCTCTTTCCCCATATTCAGAAAATAAACTCTTTGGAACTTTGGGCTACTCCTTTTGTGCTTCTCTACTGCCTTGGTTTGCAGAGTAGCTGAATTCATCCTATGCCATAATGGCACTTTAAACAAAATAAAATACAATATATTCTCAATTGAAAGTCAGGGGGGTATTTATCTTCATCTGCCATTCCTGTATCCCGGCTTGTTCTTCCCTGGGTACATCCAGATGTGATCTAATTGGGGTCAGTCCTCCTGAGAATCACCTGTGCACGTTAAGGTAGGGACAGGGCAGAACAGAAAAGTGGCTGTGTTTCTACTTAAATCTTAGAAGTTGGCTGTCTAGCATTTTATTCAGATTTCTGTATTGCCAGAGACTGAGGAGCCTTGAAGAGTTATAAGGCTGCTTATATTAAAAGTTTGAGGCTAATATGTACATATACCTAACATGTACACTTTTATATTCAGATATCTGATAAAATATGTGTGTAGTGATGCTGTTGACATCAGTTGAAAATACTGTGGTTCTACAGGAGAGCTTTAGCACTTAAAATACTTGCAAATACATAACAATCATATTTTTGAAACTATTTACTAATTAAAGTTTTTGAAGTCCCCTAAATTTTGGGTTAAGTAATACTTGTGATAGTTTCATGAGGAATAGTCAGATAGGCAAATTGAAATGGTAACTTAAATAGCTTTTTTGTGAAAACTTCAGCAAAAACAGTCCTTTAACTTCATAAAATCTGTGAGGCAGCAAAAGGTAGGTGACCAACGTTAGCTGAAAAATGCACTTAGGTGGCAAATTTGCTCTCCCTGCTTACTGAAGTGCTTTACAGATCTGTAATACTGTATTTATTTTATGGGCTGTAAAATAAGGTGTGCCAGTATAGCTTAGACCTGGCCACCAGTCAGATTTGGATGTGATTAAAGCCAGTCCCAGTGAGGATTCTGCATCTGGATGGTGGCAGGGACTGCAAAGCAGAACAATGCAATAAAGGACTTTTTTTGGCTGTGGAGGTCTAAAGAGTTCTGTTTGACTATTTATGGACTTGAATGAGAATAGCAGCTTCAGTTTATGTGGGTGATTTCTTTTATTTGTTATTAATTTTTTTTTTGTTATTTTTCTGAAGGATGAAAGGCAAGACACTAGCTCAGAAGGAATATCCAATGTAGAAGATCAAAATGATTCTGATTCAACACCCCCAAAGAAAAAGATGAGAAAGACAGAAAATGGGATGTATGCATGTGATTTATGTGACAAAATATTCCAGAAGAGCAGCTCATTATTGAGACATAAGTATGAACACACAGGTATGTACTAGGAAAAGACTTTTCTGCTGCTTATTTCTTTCCTAACATGTAACTGATAATCTCAGCTGGAATACAGTTTGTGGACAGTGTAGGGAAGTGTAGCAGTCCTTACTGCCTGTGCCAAGCTTTCTTTAGAATCCCCTGTTTTTGTGTATTTGTTTGACAGAACAGCAATTCTGTCTTTAAGTTTGTTAAACCTAAACCCTAAATTAAAAAAAGGTCAGTTTTTGCATCTGGCTTATGGATAATCATCTGTGAGCTGCAGCCTCTAACTGAGGATATACTACTTCTAATTTACCTTGCCTGGTTATAAATTTTTTTTTTAATTAAAAATAAAAATTGGAAAAAAAAATCTAGTATGTATTTGATAGTGGACATGAAAAGCAGCGTGCCTTCTGGCATGAAGGATTTTCAAATTGAGCCACATTTATAATGACCTGAAGTTAACATCTTCAGCTGTTCATTAGACATAGAAATCTAACCACTAAAGACTACCCTTTTGGCTTCAATTTTTATTTTTAATTTCTCATAGTTGTTCCTTTTGGCTCTGGATCTGGTATCTTAGGGATATTTTTTAATATCTCTTTCTGTCTTATTTCTTCTGTGATGTCCTAAAAGAAAAATTCTTTTTTTTATTGGTTAGGCACCAAATATATTGAGTTTTGTATTATATATTCCTTTCTTGCTGGCTCTGTTATCTTCTCTTTCTGCACATCCATAAAATAAACTTTTTAGAACTTTCGGCTACTCCCTTCATGCTGCTCTCTTTTCTTGGTTTACAGAGTAGCTGAATTATTATATTAATTATATTTCTGCATATTAACATTTTAATGTTATCTCACATATAAAATTAAAAGCACAACGAATTCTGTTTTGTCTTGATCAAGTTTCTCAGGTTGTATTTGTTAAAGGTGTCTGATTTTATACCTATCCTGTCCTGAGACTCTTTTAACTCCTCTTTTTCCTAGCCCAATTGTTCTTCCCTTACCACTTTTAAGTTCAATGTAATGTTCAAAGTCATAGAAACATTTAGGTTGGAAAGACCTTTAAGATCATTGACTCCAACCATTATCCCAGCACCGCCAAGTCCACGGGTAAACCACGTCCCAGAATTGCCACATGTGCTTGTTTGTTAAACACCTCTGGGGATGGTGGTTCAACCATTCCCTAGGCAGCCTGTGCCAGTGCTTGACAACCCTTCTGATGAAGAAGCTTTTCCTAATTTACAGTTTAAACCTCCCCTGGCACAACTTGAGGCCATTTCCTCTTGTCCTGTCACTTGATCCTCAGGAAGAAACACCAACACCCGCCTCGTTGCTTGTTTGGCATGAGATGATGTGGATGTGCTGTCATCTGTGTAGTGTGACCAAGAACCGGATGTCTCACTGTCTTTATGGCTGAACTAAGACTGCAAAGTTGTTTTGTGTTACAAGTTGAAATGCTAAAATCAAAGTAACACTGCTAGGTTTCTGATACATTTATTAAGAGACTCTAAAAACAAGGCAATAGCTGGAAAACATCAGGAATGCACTGAGTGAAACAGATTTTCTTCATGTCAATATATGCGTAGTCAGCAAGTTTTGTACATAAGACATTCAACCTAGATTTTAGAATTATTTTCCTTTTACCTGTATCGTGGAAGGACTTGGTGCACAAAAACCAACATAAAAGTTTAGTGGATTTAAATTGCTGTCAATATGGAAAAGTTAAAATTATTTCAGTTGAAAATACTTTATGCTAGAAAAATGTCTCCTTTTCTAGTTTGTATTTGCACTTCTTTTGTGCTAAAAGTTATACATGAGAATCTCTTTATCTGCCTCTGATGAGGTTTCCTAGAAAACTTATACATTACTGCAGTGATTGTGGCAATGCACCCTTGTACCTTCATCCTTTGGGTTCAGGAGAGAAAGGCTGATAATGCATGGAGTAGAATATCTTGTTATATAAAATTTAATCGATGCCAATATGTTCACCAACAACATTTTGCAATTAAAACAGCAGCACAATTTTTTAAAACTTCAGCTCCAAGCTGCCCAATTGTTTGTGCTTTATTTTCCAGGTAAAAGACCTCACGAGTGTGGAATCTGTACGAAAGCATTTAAACACAAACACCATTTGATCGAACACATGCGACTGCATTCTGGGGAAAAGCCCTACCAATGTGACAAGTGTGGGAAGAGGTTTTCCCACTCGGGGTCTTACTCTCAACACATGAACCATCGCTACTCGTACTGCAAAAGGGAGACAGAGGAGCGCGACAGCGCCGAGCCCGAGGAGATGGGCCCGGAGGTGCTGAGCAGCGAGCACGTGGTGGTCAGGGCGTCCCCCTCACAGATCGACTCGGACGAGAGGGAGAGCCTCACCAGGGAAGAGGAGGAGTACAGTGAAAAAGAGGAAGAGGAGGAAGAAGAAAAAGACATAGAGGGACTTCAGGAAGAAAAAGAATGTAGGGAACTACAAGAAGTAGGGGATGCAGAGGAAGAAGCGGCAGTAGAAGAGGAAGAAGGGAAAACTGAAGGTAGCAAGAACGATGAAGCTGTAAATCAAGCAAGCAATGCAGAACCAGAAGTTATACAAAATGATGGGCAGGTGTCAGAAGAAAATAACGAATGAAGCTTACATGCTAGGTTTTTTCTATAAGGAAAAAAAAATTGGTAATGAAGTTCCTTCTATATTATACATGCTTTTCATGGAAACGCAGTAGCCTGCATACTGTGATTTCTGTTCACTACTGTGTAAAAAAATATATATATTAAAAAAAAATGAAAAGAAAAAAAAAAAAAGAAATCCAGGTGTGCCTGAACCTCAAACTTAGTAATTTTTCACACAGTTTTCAAAGTTAGGAACAAGTTTATAACATGAAGCAGATTAGAAAAATACAGTGACTCTGGAAGCAAAGATTTAACAGGTTGTAGGAAACCTGATTATTAGACAAGCATCTGGCATTTTTTGTTTTATCAGTATTAATTTCATTCTTAAGTTGATTAATTTTTAAACTGTAAAATTGGGAGAGATTTATATGATTTTTTTTTTTTTTTTAATGGTAAAACATTTCCTAAATCCGCTTCAGTATTTTCTTATGTTTTACAATGTGAGAACTTCTGCACTACAAAATTCCCTTTCGCAGAGACATGTAATGCAGTTGCAAACAGTGCTTGGCTACCTTTGTAAATTCAACCTAGAAGGTAGCTGTTTATGACATTAAATGTTGTAGTAGAGCATATTATCATTTAAAGTGTATTGTTAGCCTTAAGAAAGAAGATGATAGAAGAACTGAAGTTTCTTACTCATGTGGTTAAAAGTGTAGTTGAGAAGATTGTCGTTGAGTTCTGATTGCAGGGACTAACAGTGTTAATACTGGTAAGGACAGGAAAGTTGTCAAAAACAGTGTTTGTAATTGTGTTTTGAGTATGTAGTAACAATATGAAGGATATGATATGAAGCTTTGTATCTCCTTTGGCCTTATGCAAGACCTATGTGCTGTAAGTGCCATTTATCAGTATTAAAAGGCTCTAAGCAGCCTTTATCCAATGTGTGGCCTACAATAACTAGCATTTGTTGATTTGTATCAAACTTCTAAACTATTCATGGGGAAAAAAACACTCAGCCATCAGAGAAGTAAGAACACTGGTATATTTCATTATTTAATTATTTGGTGGTATTTTGGGTTAATACCTGACTTGCAGAATTTCTCTACAATAATTACAAGGGAAATTTTCTAATCTGCTTTATTGCTTTATTGGTTTACTTTAATTTCAGACACATACATGACATGTTATCTGGCTCATAAGTATTTTCAAATGTTAGTTATTATGGACCCCATTTATTAACAATGTTAGCTGATTTTTACCTATCAGTATTATTTTATTTCTTTTAGTTTATAGATCTGTGCAACATTTTGTACTGTATGTCTTCAAACCTGGCAGTATTAATACCCTTCTTACTGACATATGTACCTTTTTAGTTTTAGAAAACTTTTATATTTATGTGTCTTATTTTTATATTTCTTTATTTATTACACAGTGTAGTGTATAATACTGTAGTTTGTATTAATACAATAATATATTTTAGTATGAAAATTTGGAAAGTTGATAAGATTTAAAGTAGAGATGCAATCGGTTCTCTTGCATTGAGATTTGATTTAACAGTGTTATGTTAACATTTATACTTGCCTTGGACTGTAGAACAGAAGAATTAAAATGGGAATGTATTAATTTTACAATTGCAATCAATTCATTTTACCTTTACCCAGTTTTTAATATAAAGCTCTTAAATTTTGAAATTCACTGTGTGACTAATAGCATGATGCTCTGCAGTTTTATTAAGAGATTAGTCTAACCATAAAACTCTCATTTCCTTAGTAAGCCAAATTAGAATAATCTTATAAAACAGTGTTGGGAACAATGTTTAACATTTTTGTGCCAATTTGTTCCTGTATTCATGTATGTATGTTACAAATCTGAAACTTCATTTTTAAGTTCCTTGTTACATCATGGTCATTTTCTAGTTTTTTACCAGACTCCCCATCTCACAATAAAATGCGTCAACAAGTCTGACTTACTGTCATTATTCTGGTAATGCAGAAAGTGCATTTAAATTGTTTCTGAGAGAAGTTGCTGAGGCACAGCTCCTGCTTTGGTCCTAGGTTTCAGTGGTACATAAGGAGCATGGAAGCAAGAGAAGGATCTGAACTGTGTTCAGGCACAGGGATTGTTACATTTGTTCATTGATTTACCAGTGTCAGGAGAACGACTGAATTTTCAAAATGAACCACCATGTGGGTTGTTCTTTGGGGTCTTTTTTTTTTTTTTCTTTTTTTCTATACCTATCTAATATACTGTTTACTACTATTTTTTAATAAGACTAACTTTAAATATGTCCACAACTATTTTTTTTCTTGACTTATCAGTAAGTTAGTTCTCCATGGAAAGGCTGATGTATATATTGCTGTTGAACTTTCCAAAGATACAGTGCCAACATTGCAGACATACAATTTCAGTAATGTAAGTATAAAGGCTTGAAAATGTTATTATATATGCATGTCTACAATGTTTTGCAGTTCAAGCAAAGTTTACAGACTGTTCTTTAAGCAAAGTTCTTTCTTTAATGATCCCTAAAATGGGATTTTGGTTATTAGTGTGTGTGGGGGAGGGGGGGTTCACAAACATAATTTAAGTTACTTTATATTCACATACTGAAGTTCTGAGTATTTCTCAGTCTTATTATCTCAGCATGAATGCATACAAAGGACTTTTCCCATCTATTAATCATTTTACTTCCTATGCATTTTGCTGTACAGTATACAAATACTGCACCTTTAAGTAAACTTCTACCTTTGTAGTATCATTGAGCTAAATATGGGAAAACTGTTTGGAAAAAAAAACAACCATTGAAGTTGTATTAATAATATTGCCTTGGAATTATTATCATAATAGAATTAATCAGGTGGTTCAGAATTTCTCACAGGTGAAATTGTCTCTGCTCTCTTCTAGGTAATGAAATGCACCTTCTTAAAACTATTTTAAGATTTTCCATATTTTTCATATTCCAAGATGTCTGTTGTAATAAAGCCAGTGAGACATTTGTTGAAATTAGAACATTTTGTTGTCTTTGGTATTAGAATAGAGAATTTTGGTAAACCTGACTCAACTCATGTAAGTGACAGCTGAATGTAGAAGGCCAGTCGCTTGGATAGAAAGTAAAGTCCAAGCAACTTGTACTCAGGAAATGTCATTGTTTTGGGGCAGAATATTTATATTCATTACTTACACTATGTTATTAATATTTGTATATTGAGTTTTGCATCTGTTAAGCCCAGTGATGTCTCTGGTGTTTGTGACTTTGTAACATCATCTGTTATCTGTTTGAAAAACAGAAACTGTGGTGTGTCTTCATTCAGTTGAGCAAACTCACGTGGAAGCCAGAGGTGCTCAGAGGATGCGGGCACCGTTCCCAGCCCCAGGCTGTGAAATTCCAGCAGTGAGGAAGCTCTGTGTGTGTGGAGATGCCTGGGCAGCTGTGATGGAGTCCAAGCCCCAGGGGAGCAGCAGCAGCCCAGCTGCGGCCGTGTGGGTTTTGTGATTTTGTGACCTCTCTCTAAATTTACGGCAAAGCAGTTTCAAGGGCAGTAAGTTTCACATGAAAAAAAAAAAAAAAATTAAAGCCTTTGGTTCTGTCTTTTAGAGATAAATGAAAGTTGGGAAGGAGCAGCAAACATGAGATGTGTAGTTTTAATGAAACTCCACTGTGCTATGACCCGTTCTTCAGTCACAAGATGAAAAGCCCATCATCAGCTGCCCTGTCTGTGGCTGCTTCTTCCTCAGGCTTACCATGCATGGCTCGTCTTGGCACAGCACTCAGGGAGCAGGCTGACCGAAAGAAAAATGTCCTTGGAATTCCGCATGGGGCAGAATCCTGCTGTGCCTGGGTTTTGGTTTCTGGGGTGCTGGTTTTGTTTGTTACTGACCTATCTCCTGTGTATAATAAATCGCCCCCACAAAATCAGTTGTAGTCACAACATTGTGACAGTTGTACTTTCTCTTTTGTCAAATAACTTGAGAATAGGAAAGCTGTTACAGAATAACTGTAGGAAGACTGTTACAGAAATAAATACTAAGTTTCCTCACTGGGATGGGAAATACCTTTGGAGGTCATGAGCTAATAGGGGGAGAAAGAGTGACTTAAGGCTACAAAGAAAACTTCAAGGAGAGAAAACAGAGAATACATTGAGGAGGAGTAACTGCTAAGTCTCTTTCAGTAATACTCATATGGCATCCCAGTGATGATTTTGATGGCATTCCCAAATTCTCCACAGCCAAATTACTGTCTAGGTGCTGTTTTTCTGGGGCAACCTATCCATATGTGTAATCAGTAGCACAGCAATATTCAGCAATGCTGTATGATGAGCTTGAAAGTTTGGGGTTTTTTGTTTGTTTTTTTTTTTCTTTTTTAATCTACTGTATTGAATTCCAAATATGTTCGTGGATGCTATAAAAAGAAATTATAAAGTTTTCTTACTTTAACTAGTCTCAAGAGTTGCAATGTGTTTCAGTAAATATCTTAAATTTTAGTAGAATTATGCACTCTGGCATATCAACCCAGAACATAACATATTTACCCTAAAAGATGCTGTTGCTATGTATTGTTAATATACATGTATAGTTATCTATTCATTGCTTCACAAGAAGGAATCTGCTTTTTAAAAAACTGTAATTAAAAAAATAAACTGATATTGGGACTGAACATGAAATGTGCTGATGAAGGGAGCACTTTTGTGGCAGAGCTAGTAGTATTAACCTACAATTAAGTAAAGTTTTCCAAGGCCTTACCTCTACAGGGGCAGATCCCCCTAAAGATCTTTAAAAATTTTGAGAATAGTGGCAAGTGATCTTTAGAATACATGTTTGAGAATGCCATTTTGGTCTTTCCTTTGGTTTTCTGGTGAGCCTCAAGTCCTCTGATTCTGCTTTTAGATTTTGACATTTCTGTATTGAGGACTATCCTTGGATTTTGCTCGTCATTGTGTAAACTAGGGTTTGTGTAATGATCACAAGATTTACATTCTGTGTTAATTCAGGAATGAAGGGGATACATTATTAAATGAAAAAAAAACCCAAACCTGAAACATGCCTACACTAACTTTGTGTTGTTCCTGCCAAGCTTCTGTTCTTCTGCCTGGAAATCCTACTCAGTTTTAGCTTTGTACCCGAAGAAAGACCCCCAGTCTGACAGTATTTAGGATGACTGGGTCCTATTCCCATCTCTTCCCATTCAACAACTCTCTCTTTAGGCCAAATTCTGCATGAATATCATCAGATCTCTTGGATTCTGTGAAACTTTCTACATATTTCATTACAGGTAAGCAAAGAGGGACCATTTTGCTCTTTCATTGTGCAAAAATAAAATCTGCTGAACCAAATTGTTCAAGAAATAATCGGAAAATCACACAAAATCCTGAGAAGAGCAAGAGCTCCCAACAGGTTTGCAAATTCCTGTACACCAAAAGGGTACAGGAAAGGATACTTGGAATCCTACTCCCTTCTCAAATCAAATTAATCCAATAATGGGGCATCTCTATGGACAGTAGTTCTCAACTTCCTTTGCCCTGGCTGGTCCTCTCCAAACCAGGAGCTGAGCTAAGACTTGTACAGACTCTGTTTGAGTCCTCGTGATCAGAAAAGGCACAACTCCCTTGTTGGAGGGAGGGGGAGGAAGGTTTGACCCTTGTGGAAGTTGGAATGGGTTGTCCTGCTAGCAGCACTTCTTTGTGAGCTGCTGCCCTGCTGGCTGGGCAGTGTTTGTAGTGGCCACAGTTAAATGGTGACCAGGCAAATTATCTCAGCTGTGGTTGCAGAGATAAGAGGGGCTTCCATCAAGACAAGCTGGCCAAGCTGACCTCAAGTCAGCTTTTTTTCCCCGACTTAGATGCTCCAAAGAATGCATCAGGCACGAGCCAGTCACACTTTGGAGGAGCTACTGGTTTACATCGTTCAAGCCCAGAGAAAAGCTGCCCCTCAAAAAGTCTGTAAATTACAAATGGTTGAGAGTAGTGACTCATGTTCCCCAAAACATGGTTTTGTCTTTAAAATCCTCCTTTTATCTTTTTAATCAGGCTTCTTATTGGCATTCTGGTCTCCCAGACAATCTGTTGTGTCCTGAAGCTTAGGGAGAGGCACTCTATAAACCAAGGAGCAAGGAATTCTACCATTTGCATTTGTGATGAGTGTTATCACCATTTCTGTATCTTTTCCAACTGTGCTTATAAGGTGAGTTTTCCTGTCTTAGGAGAAGAAAAAACAAAACCAAACAAAACCAAAAACATGCAAAAATAAATCATTGATGAATGGTAACATAAATTGAACAGGGTTATTCAGACAGACTTGGGAACAGAACTGAAGACTCTAACATGGGAGAGCCTTCTGTCTTACTTAGGCATGCAGGTTGTTCTGAAGGACAGTGGCAAATGGAGCATTTCTGTGATTTTCAGCAGCCCGGGGAGCTAGCCATTAGCAGCTACACCTCTTGACAAACTTATTGTCTTACACTGTGGTCAGAGGCCAATTCTTCAGCCCAACCACCAGTCTCAACTCTCTTTGTATACAAAAAAGTGTCGTATGTGGGGTCAGCAGATTAAAAAAAAAAAAAAAAAAAAGGCTGCTGGGATTTCTGGCTTGGTGGTTGGTTGCCACCAGCAATTTACTTCCAGAAGTGTTCCCGGAAACCAGTGGTGTTTGTGCCTTGTTGCTCCCTGCACAGGCTGATGGATTGCTGCTGTACATGAGGTGGTGAGGGTCTGTCAGTCTGGGAGAGCTCAGGTTCTGCCAGTGGCTCTTCTGGAGGGGAAGGAGTAAAAGCTTTGCTGGTTCTCTATAGCTCCCTGTAGCTGGCCCAACACATCATCTTGTTCCTTGTAGGTTTTTTTGAAGGTCACCTGTTAGGGGCATGTGGGTTTACTCCAGTAGAGGCTCTGCCTTCAATCCTCAGGGGAGAGGAGTGAAGAGGAGAAAACACCTCAGTGCAGCAAATTGCATGTATGTTTAAAAATACAAGTTGTTCCATCCTTTACATAAATTGCTCATCACATGATCATTTTTGTCAGTAAAGCCATTGTAGAATCTGCTTTTTCTTCTTTGCTATTAAAGTATTCTGATTTTTCAATGATCAAGAAAATCTTAATTTCTACTTTACTGTAGTTTCTTATTTAATCTAGTTCTTACTGCTTCACAATTTATATTTAGGGACAGTACTGCATTGCTTACTTTCTGATAATGAAAATACATTTCGTTCACTGAAATCTGAATCTGTTCAGCTCAATGAATATAAAACTAATTGAAAATAGTTGGAAAATTTGGTGTAAAAAATGCTGCAAATATTTAATCACAAGAATCATCTATAGGCCAAAGGCCATTTGTGTTCCTTGTTTTTTAAGCTGTATTTTCAAAACTGCTGTTCAAGCCCATCTTCTGCTCCTCCTGCTACCCAGTTCTGTCAGTTTTGCCCCATAGACCAGATCCAGCCAAACACTTGTGCATCCCTTGTCCCTGCTGTGGGTAAATAATGTTCTCATGCTGGGGCCATGTTCCAGTGTCTGTCTCTACTGCTGGAAGAGCCAGCACTTGAAAACACCAGAACAGGGAGCAGCCTGGATTCACTGTTGCAGTAGAACTCCCTCAAACATTGCACCGGGGTCTAGTCATAGACTTCCTTCTGAGCACAAATTTTAAATTCCTCTGGGATTTCTCATGGTTAATACCTTCGTATTTCACAAATTAGCCTTGCCTGTAATCCCACTACATGAGCTCTCTCCAGTAGCTTCTGAAATGCATTTTGCCCATCATTCTGCTTAGGTATGTAGACACATTGTTTCCTGACGTGGAGTTTTCTGAGTGCATGTTGATATCCAATTCTCCTTGTGGAAAGCAGCCTATGCTCCCCAAAAAGGTTCATATTACCATCAGTGTCATGCAGCTCATGGAGATGCTCTGCTGAATGACCAGCGGTGACAAGTAGTGGAAGAATGCTGCTGTATAATCTCTGAGGTGCACTAACTTAAGGATAATTTTAAAT
>VWZN01008032.1:248240-323695 GCA_013396955.1 Regulus satrapa
AAAAAAAAAAAAATTAAATAACCTTGTGAAATACCATTCCCTTGCTATAAATATCTTACAACCACCTCCCTTGGTTTTTGGCTTTGATCTCCTAAGCAGTCATATTTGTGAGCTTGTGCTGCACGTCCCATTCTCTCATCTTACATTCTGACCTGATGATTATGCTTGGCCAATTTTGGCAGGGAAGGTGATGTGTCAAAGGTGTGAAATCCTTGCATGACTTCTGAAACTTGGCTTCCTAGGGCAGAGGACCAAACTAATGTCCTTAATAGGCAAAGGCAGCTATTACTGCATCCCTTACAGTGCAGTTCTAAACTGCACCCAGCCACTGTGCCACTGCTTGTTCAGTCAGGAGAGGTAGGAAAGGTGAGAGTAGATGTCATTAGTTCAGTCGCCTTCTTGTTTATGCTGTTATTGGAGAGGACAAAAGGTAAAAGAAAAGAAACAAACACAAAAGTGCGAGTATGAATTAGTGATTTACTATTGCACTGCCTTTAAATAGGAGACTTGAATTATGGTGCTAACTATGGTGCCTGGCCATTATCCATATGGGACACTGCCAACAGGATTGATACCTTCATCTCCATCACAGGCTAAGAATCATGTTTATTTTTTCATTCTCCAGCCAGATATGGGATTCTGTCATGCAGGGTAGAACTAACCCAACAATGGAGTCTTTGTCTTCCAGGAGAGCCAGAATGGAGTGTTCTGCCTTGGAACCTCCTGGTTTCAATGGAAAAAGTGAGTGAGCAAGTTTCATATGTCCTTCATGAGCGCTGTAACATGGAAGTAATCACAAATTGTCGTGTATTCCCTCATCATTGTGCAATTCAGTCCAAATGGTTTAGGTGGGTTTTAGCCTTATTTGCCATTCTCCCCAAGCAATCCAGGTGAAGGAAGAGCTGGTCCATGAGCTGTAATGGATTAATCAACATGCTGATGCTGCTGCACTTCTGGGAATGTCAGAGGCAGATGTTTAAACCTCCTGAGAACTATCTTTCCAAACTCTGAGTCTGCAATTCAGAACCATTGCAGTCAGTATTAGCAAATGTTGCTGCTGCTGGAAGGAAGAACCCAGTCCCCTTTCATCCTCTGCCCTCTCCTTCTCCTTTTCCCTTAGGACAGATCCCTAACAAGTTAACAAGTAACCAGCCATTTTTTCTGGATTATTTTTCAGTTGAATCCGTTCCCCAAATAACACCAAAGCAAGAGAAAGGAATGTTGGGGAGTGGATTTTCTCCTTTTAGACGGGTGCAAAGCAGACACTGAACATGTTCTGAAATGTTCTTCAGTTTAATTTAAAGTTGGTTTCCCAAAAATAGTTAATCTGTCCAGTTTATTAGTCCAAGACACATATCTCACTATCAGTGTTGAGAAGCAATTTAGGAAAGATCCTCCCATTGTAGTCAGCAGCAGCACAGCTCATAGTTAAACCCAGAACTACTGGGTTTGCTCAGCTCTTATTGCTGCATTGACATTGGTTACTCTGAAATGTAAGTAAGCGGTGTCGTGTAAATTAACTCTTTTGTTCTCTGTATGTGTGACTTCCAGCTACTGCTAAAAACTTAATTTATTTTGTGATGCAAGCTTATCATTTTTGTTTTGAGCTAAGGACCTCTTCCTCTGCTGTTTGACTTAAAACAGTTCTTCACCACTCTCCCACCCCTGTGTCTGTGCTTTGCATGCTGCTTTTGCTAAAACTACAAAGAAGACTCTGGATTACAGGTATTCTACTTTTCTGGGTTTGCTTTGTTCATCGCAGGGTTTCTGTACATTCCGATAGGTACCAGAGTGAAGCCAAGAACAGTGTTGCTTAAGATTGGATCGAAGGCAAAAAACTGAGGTAAATTACAAGGTGAGGGCCCCAGTAAGAGTGGACTGCTGGCAGCAATCCCTGCAAATGCAAAAGTGGGCTGCTGAGTTATTGTCAGAGCTAGAAAATGTCCTTTGCCCTATTGTGTCAACCCCTCTTTTTTGCTTTCAAGCTGCTACAAGAGCAGAGGGCACAATTAGCTCCATTAGTCATTTAGCAGATTCAAAATCTGAATGGGTTGGATTTTCCCTTGCTTATTGATGAGAATGTCATCATGCTGAGACTGGAAGCTAGACATAAGAAAAGACTTGAGGGCCTGAGCCTGGAATAAAGTCCAAGGATCTCTGTTGGGAAGCTACAGAGTGCAAAGGGAAAATTAGGTGGTTGGCATTGCCTTGGCTCAGGGATGCACTCAGGTCCTTCTGTCCATGTGAGCTCCCAGGCATGGATTTCTCCCTTAGAATCTGTGTTTTTCCAGATCTGTGCTGGACAGGGCTCACTGCATTCCTTCAAGCCCCACTCCTGCCCATGTGCAAAAAGTAAAAGTATTCATGTGAGGAGAAGGAACCCAACATCCTATTTAATCCACCCATTGTCGCCTCAATAGTTTATCGCCATAACCTAGCAGACACAAAGTATTTCAGAGCAGCACTGGTGCACACCCTTTCCTTTTACTGAGGACGTTTTCCTCTTTACACAGTGTTTCAGGACCTATGAGAAAGGAGAAGGTGGAGAGAGGACACAAGTCATACAAACAGGCATAGGCACCAGAGGGAACCTGTTTGATCCTGAGGGAAGAGCAGTCCCTCGGCAGGAGATGCCCCTCTGCTGTTGCTGTGTCCTTGGGTCGTTCCCAACGTGCATGTTCAGCCCCCATGGGGTGAAGGAGCTGAGAAGCACCAGCCTGAGCACAGCACTGTGTCCCTGTCGAGTGCTCTCGCTCCAAGCTGCTGCACAAGGGTTAGGTACCTCTTCCACCCAAGCTGTGGAAGAATATGCTGAGATGGCCTCAGAGCACAGCGTGCAGATCGGGCTCTTTAGGAGGTTTTGGGAGCTCGTTTGGGTTTTGGGTTCTCTCTAAAACAAGGTGTTCCTCACCTGGTAACTGTGGGCAGGAAGGACACACTGACCCACTGGCACTGAGGTGACCCTGATCACCTGGGCACAGGGACCTCTGGGTGCCTGCTGGAGGGGCTGAGGCACCTCATTAGATCTGGCTTCTGCTGTCTACATCACATCAGCAAACGCATAGCCTGGCTGTTTCCATCGGTGTCCAGGCATCCATGGCCATTGCCTTGCTGGTTTTCATCCAGTCTCCATATGAAGTCTTTCCAGCTAAGAGTATGGCTCTGCTGTATTTGCAGACCTGACCTCACAGGAGTATTTTTATAGCTATCCAGTGGATGGTCAGCAAAGCTTCCAAAAAATACCTGAAGATCAATCTAGCTTCCCCTTGCTGCCCTACTGAAAAAAAAACCCAACATTTTTTTGGGCATCTGAGTGGGTCTTGGTCTCTTTCTGTCAATGCCAACAGGCAGAACTGCCTGGCGAAACAGCCAGGTGCCTGCTTCTTCCCTCCTGTGCAGGAATACATGAGGTGGAAGGCAAAAGTCCTGGATCACCAGCCATCATTCCCATCATTTGGGATGGAAACAATTCAGCCATTGCTACAGTAGGGAAAAAAAATAAAAAATAAAAAAAAAAAACAAAACAAAAAAAAAACCAAAAAAAACACAACAAAACAAACAAACAAACAAAAAAAACCCCCTTGTTTTTGGTGCAGTTTCCCTATCTTTAGAGCAAAGGTAAGTCATTACCCACAAGCATGCTGTGGGATCCAATTTCTCTTCCTGTGAGAAAATGGGTGTTGAAGGTGTTGGTGGAGCACCCTCAGTACTTTGTGTATTATGTGAGAAGAGGTGAATCAATGTTTTTCTTTCAAAGGTGAGGTTGACATGGTTCTTTCTTCCACTGGATTAGGCAGGCAGCAGGTTTGTGGAGGTCAAATCTCTCCTGTCTCTTGGGATGGTACTTAGGTAGAGACCACCTGGACAGAAAAGGAGCATGGCAAACCCTGCTAAAAACGTGGAAGAAGGGGCAGGCCAGCCAGGCAGAGAGAGACATGGGCTGAGGCTCCTGGGGCCTGGTGGACAGGGTGTTGCTCTCATTAACCCCGTGGTCCCTGCCCATGGTCATCCTCCAGCTCATGCTGGAAACTGAGGCTGTGCACATGCAGGATGGGAAGGGTACTTTCTGCCTTTTGCTTTGTGTTTTTTAATGCAATTAGCTCATTATCTCTTTGTTAAGGTACAAAACTTACTTAAATTCTGATTGTTATGAGACAAAATCATATGAAGAATGAGTTAAATATGTATTCCACATGCTTGTTACTGCAGTCAGGTGAGAAGGGTCCATGTGCATGTGGACTGCAGACCTAAAAGGCTTTTGTTCTTCGTAACCAACCTTCTCTGAGACACAATGAGCTAAGGAAAACATTACAGCCAGATAAAACTGGATTAACTCACACTTGAACATTATTTAAGCCTGTTGTGCAATACCTCACAGTAAAATCAACAGTCACAAAGCAGAAGAATTCTTTATCTTCATTTCACGGAAGAAAATCTTCCTTGGAATCAATTTGATGTTTCACTTTTTTTCTTCTGGTATTTTCCAGTGAAACAGTGCTGGACAACTTGTTCTCAAGACAGGAAACTTGGTCTGGACATGATGGAGGATGCTTACAACTGTCTCAGCAAAGGGGTGTCAGGTTTTGTACAGCTGTTTCCTCAGCCCACTCAGGGGGAATTGTTCTCACTCCTTTTACTCTCACAGCCTTTTACTTTTTGTTGGTGGTAATCGTTATTCCAGCTGTGAGAAGCTCTCCCACTGGTATCAGCATGCTCACTGGAAGAGCTGCCACTAAAACCTCTGTGTGTTGGGCAGGCAGGTCACAGGATTATCTTGGTGAGACACTGCAATGCCACCACTCCCCAGCTCCAGTGCTGGGTGCTGTTCCATTCATCCAGCAGTGTTTCCCTCACCCTGTTTCCAAGAGGGAGCAAAAACACAGCAATAATAAGGATATTTTAGCCTGATAACGACAAAGGCCCAAATAAGAATAAACTGTCCAGCACAAGAAATGGAGACAAAGGGTACCTGAAAATCTGGAAGTTGCCCACATTGCTTTGGAGATCACTGCCAGCAGCCTACATCTGTGCACCATATGAGCAAGTGAGAAAGTGTCTTTGAGAAGGGTGTAATGTTGGTCCTGTGTCAATAATGGATGTAGTCCAAGGTACTGAAGCATCTGCTCTATATTTCAAGATTTTATTTCTTACACTTGTAAGGATATATGAGAAGGTGAGTATCCACACCAAAAAGACTTCATTTGAAAGAAAAGTTAAGATGTGGTCACCACCAGCCAAAATGCTCGCTGTGCTAGGAGGTACTTTGGACTCTCCTTCAGGCTACATGTCAGCATTGGAATCAAATGATCACCATATGTAGGTCTGTAAAGCTCCAAAATTAGCTGTGTGGAGAGCAGCTCTGGGATGGTTACTGCTGGGTGGTTAACTGCCAGTGAAGGAGAATTAAATTATTATTGGCTCCCAATGTGACACCTATATGCTGTTAATTCATTACCTGCAGCTTAATTGCCAGCAGAACGGAGCAAGTTTTTTCCTTGTCTCAGGGAGTATCACCAAAAGAGGTTTGTTAGTGGAGCCCAATCAGAGAGGCCCACAGGCCAGCCTAGGTGTGAGATAAGGCCATGTGGGAAGTGGGGTTTGGAAAGCAACAATTTAATCCATATCCTGTACACTCATTCACAGAAAATATGGACTTGTACTATATGTGACATGGAAGGGAATGAATCACAGCCACAGTTTTTCCATCATTTTCTCTTCTGCAGGCTCTCACTGACCCAACAAGAGGAATTTTCTTTTTCTGCATTTACAACATAATTTTCTGTGCCTTGGGAGGGTGAGATTCTCTTTTGTGTTGGGGTGTTCTCCCCAGCAGCACCAGCAGAAGGCAATTACGATGCTGGTGATGTGCTCTCCTGCCCTGAAGAGTTAATGAATTCCATCCTCCTATTGTTGCAGAGTTTCCCCGGGACCTGCAGCAGGGCAGGATCCTCCACACTCTGCAAAGGTTTTGCTTCCTGGTAACAGAGCAATCCATTAGCTCTTGTAGCTGTTGTTCTTGAACTGAAAGCTCTGTGCTCTAAAGCCCAGCAGGAAGAGATAATTAGCACTAAATTGTGTATTCTGGGCAAAATCCATCCACTTCTGCCAAGATTTCACAAGGCCTCAAATACAGTGGAAATACGTGTGGGGTGGATGCTTTTTGCATAAATGTGGAAGGAAGTGTGCATGATTGCACTCTTGGTCAGCGCAGCCCAGAAACGGGATCTGGGGTCGATGCGGGTCCGTGCCAGCTCCACACCCTGGGGGAGCTGAGGGTTTGGTGATGACAGCTCCAGCAGGGGACAGGGGCAGTGCCTGCAGGGACAAGTGGCTGCAGTAACGTGTGGGAGAAGTAGCCCCTATCCCAGGGTTACTCCCCTTGTTCTGCTGCCTTCCTTGGCTTTCTTCTGTGCACGCTGCTTGCTGCCAGCCCTGCTGGGCAAGACATTGCTCTTGGTCCTTCAGGAAGGTGGGCTTGGGGATGCACCAGGCTTCAGTTTGGGCGTCTAGGTTGCAGGACAGAAACCCCAGACCCTGCACAGCACTGTCACTGCAGCACGTTGTAATTCTTTATCCATGCACTGTTGTATGTGCTTTAATAAACACCCTGCTGTTCCAGTCCTTCTTCCTCTGCCTCACAGCAGGCACAGTTCAGATGCTTGGCTGCAGCCTTTTGGCCTTTTTCCCCTAGGAAGTGCCACCTGAGTCCAGGTGCTGGTCCAGGAAGATGTAGGGCTTCTGTAGGGCCAGTGTCATACCTGGCAGCCCTGGCAGGTGCATTCTGAAGATACCCATGTTGGAAATACCTCCACCACTGCGTCCAGGCCGTGTCTCCCAGGGCCAGCACTCCTCAGACTGATGTTGTTACTAAGAACCATCATGTCCCAGAGCTTGTCTTAGTTTCATTGCAGCATTTCATGACTAAACCATGCAGTGTCCCAGACAACAGGCTATGTTCAAAAGCACTTGGCTGTGATGGATGCCGGCCACAAAACTGGATCCTGAGAGGAGCCTTGCAGGACTTTGATCTGAGGAAGCTCTGGCTCAGCCAGATTAAAGGCCTGAAAATGCTATAACAGGTGGTCTGAATTTGCACAGTACTGCTGTACCAAACCTTACCAAACAAAAACAGAGAGTGGAAGACATCACACTTCAGATCACCAGTTTATAATGGGTAGAAAGAGGTCAGGTTTCTGCCAGACAGCTAAGTTTTAAGTTTTTCTCATCTTCTCATTTCCAGACAGAAAATGCCCAGTTCATCAGCCTTTTGTCTTGGATTGCATCTTCTAAATTTTGGGCTTTTATATGAGAACCTTTGGACCTTGACCACCCATTTTCCTTAACAGATGATGCTGTGAACTGGACACTGAACTATGAGGAGAATGCACTGTCTCTAATTAGGGCACAACAATTTCTTCCATGTTTTATATTAAACAACTCACAGGTGCATGAGTCCTAGAATGGCATTTGCTTTCTCTTTTGCTGTGAGCAGACCATACCAAACATTCAAACAATTGCTGGATCTCTAAAGACTGTGGGTCCCTTTCTGCACAGTCTGCACTCCTGGCAGGTCACTCTTCATGAGAGCCACAGGTTGGGCTTGTTTGCTGAGGACTTTTGCATTTGACATTTCCCTCTTAAGTGTTTTTTACTGACATCTATTTGATTTCTGACCATACCTCAGGTTCAGAATCAATTTGAATTCAAACACTGTCTTCCTGTGGGAAATGGTATAGATGACTTGTGGACAGGATGATCATTTATCTTAGTTTGGGTACTAAAAGAGTAGTGAATCTTGGCTACAAGGACTTGTGCTTAGCAGGCTGGAGAATTAGTTTCCTCAAAAGGCTTTAACACTTCAGATAAATTACTATTAGTTTCCCTTCTTTATTAGAGGACATAATGATACAGATATTTAGATTAAAAACTGTAGATTATTAACTGCATTGTGAGATGCTCCCCTGTCCCTGGCTACAGCCATTTACTCCAGAACTGCTTTTATTCTGCCCGTGCTAAGGACTGGCTGTGATGTGGCCTGGAATCTCAGTTCTGTGCTAAGTTTTCCATTCAGGCTGCTGGGGCCGTATGGGAGGTGGGAGCACTGCCAAGGCACAGTGGGACCTGTAGGAGCACCCAGCACTGAGAAGTTTGCTTCTCATTGTGCCCAAAATGCTCAAAACGACAACGGGGCCATTTGCAATCTCAGAGAGCTTGGCAGGTCCTGGCACAGGCGGGTGAGCAGAGCCTGGCTCACCCCACAGCCTTGGGGCTGAGGCCCCAGGCCGGGCCTGGGCAGGGCTCACTGCCCATGGATGCTCCATCATGCCATTAAACCAGCAAAGAAAGAACTCTCTGGCATTCAGCTGTCAAATGTATCATGATTAGATCACAGTGTGCTGTGAGATTTCTTGTTTTCTTAGGTGATGCATGATGTTAAATGCCAGCTATGGCTTTCATAATAGCTTTGGACCACTGCCTTTGCCTAGTCTTTGCCAGATTTGTACAATGAAATATTGACTTTTTTCTCTTCTTTTTTTTAAAGCAGCCCACAGTCTGTTTTCCAATTAGTTTTACATCTTTCTTGATATTAAATCTAGCCCTTTTCCCACTAGTTTTCATGCAAGTATGTTTTCAGGAAGTGTGTTTTCATTCTCATTGAGGAAAACGAATTAAACTAAGGATGTACAAACACCAGTATCTAGAAAAAGATACTTCAATCCCAGCAGGGCTATCTTTATAACATTCCTGCAAAATTAGACATTGAGTTTGTTATGGAACCAGGCTTTTTGTTGTTTGGTTTTTGTTTGTTGTTTTTTGTTTGTTTTTTTTTTCTATAGAAAGCAACAAAAAAATGAAGTTATAGGAGGCTTTACTTTGGAAAAGCAGTAAGAAAAAAGCAAAGAAGCTTGGCAGCAGACATGTCAGGTGCTGTAAGCCCGGTGAGTGC
This sequence comes from Regulus satrapa, assembly GCA_013396955.1. Taxonomy (NCBI): domain Eukaryota; kingdom Metazoa; phylum Chordata; class Aves; order Passeriformes; family Regulidae; genus Regulus; species Regulus satrapa. The sequence goes on from VWZN01008032.1 coordinate 257,188, forward strand.
TGTTAGTTCAAAGAACCTGAGTGTTACAAATAGATGGTCTTCCAGCAAGGAAAGAGCCTACACAGATCTTCAGAGCCATTACTGTGGCAACACAGTCATTGACTTCAAAGGTGCTGACTGGACTTGCAAAGGGTTATCAAGGCTTTCTGTGGAGCATCAGAAATGGGACTGCTGTTGAATTTGTAAGGATAGAAACCTCACATCCCTTTGAACATGTGATCCCAAGTGCAGCTCTCATTATTACGAAATAAATCTCTTTTCAGTTACTGATTGCTCACAGTACTGGGTGGCTCTGGATGCCTCAAAAATGCTAAATTTTTACAAAGATTTTTTGTTCATTCCTATACCTATATGCAACTTCCCTTCATTCCACCACCCTCCCCCCCCAATTCCTAAAATTATTCCTGTGGGATTAACAGCACCCACGTGTTGGATTTGCAGCACCTGCTCTCAGATGGACTGTGTGTTCCACAGCATAAGCAATTTTGCTGCACAAAGAAAAGATGAGAAAAGTGCCTTGAAGGGGTCCTCCATGGCTTCTAGAAACACCTCAGTCTTTGGGCAACAATCCACAAATGAAGCAGGTGCTCTTGGTATGACAAGCAAGGCCTTCTGCTGGTGACAAGATTTGTCATCATTCATCTGACAAATTCTCATGAATGAATGCATGGATGAGGAAGAAGGCAGGTCACTTTAACACCCTGTCTGTGTCCTGGTTTCTGTGAGAAAAAGATGCTGCTCTGTGCCTGGAGCCCTGGGACATGTCCCCACGGGGAGCCTCCCTGGGAAAAGCCGGTGATGATGGAGCTGTGGGCAGCAGCAGCTTCAGGTGGGTCAACAAAGCTTCCCTCAAAGCCCAGAGTGACCTGCAGAGATCCACCTCACTTACACCACTGGTTATTTGTGCAGTAGAGGTGTCTCTCATTCCTTCCTGCATGCGAGCTCCCAGGAACAGCTCTGGCTGAGAAACCTCTCTCCCTGTTTCTTCCATCCTCCTCCCTCCATCAGCTTCTTCCAGCCATGCTGGTGTTTGGAGCTCTTGGAAGGAGTGGTGCTTTGTTTAACCCTCACAACCTTTCCTGCCTGAAAATTAGAAAAGGAGGGGGAAAAAAAATGTTTTGAGTATACATGTGAAACTGTTTTGAACCCCAGAGCTAAGCTGTGTCTCAAAATTAATTATATTTCTCTACAAAGAAATGCAATAGGTCAAAGGACATGGTGAAGTAATACATTATGGGGAAGCTGACAGGAGAACAGTAAGTTTGGGCTTAAGTGAAAATTTTTTTGCTTTGCTGGCTCTTGGTATGGAGCCAATAATAACAGAGCAGGAGCTGTCTTGAAATGACTATGGAGAGCAGGTGTCTTGCAGACAGTCTTGGAACCACTGAAAATAATACTCTGAGTTATGGCACTTCTGTTCAATGTCTAATAATAATAGTAATAATAATGATAATAATAATACTAGCCTTTTATGGGACACATGAATACAGAAATACTGTTTTATCAGGCATCACTTTGCCTCCCTGGGAAGAGTCATATGGGACCCCCTCCACACCACATGGAAACAAGGAAGCGTCTTTTGTTTTAGTGCAAGTTTCAGGGTTTACAATATGCAGTCTGCTGAAGAGTCAGGAGCACAAATCTATCCGAATTAAGAGATTTTCCTCTCTCCAGAGAGCCACACAGGCATCTGCTACCTACCATCCCTTCTGACAGCAGCTCTTTTTGTTCCCCATTTTAGACTGCTGCTGTTTCACTACAGCAAGCTGAGAAGCAGCACTACGTTCCCAGAACCAGGAGCTGTGTTCACATTTTCCAAGGGAACAGGTACTCCTGTTACAACCCCCAATCTCTGCTGCCTGCTCCACAAATCCAGGAAAATAATTTTATTGTGCTCAAAACTCTTTCACTCTCCTGCCAGTCAGTGAAGATCTTTTCATTAAGTAAAAGCCCTGTGTACACATCCTGAAGGGAGACGAGCACCTGGAGGCCTCTTGAAGCCAACAGGAGTTGCTTGCAAGGGCTAAAGACCTCTCAGGGTTTGACTGTGAGTGCTTAACAATCCACCCTCTGACATGCTTTTCATTTCCCCCCAGTGTCTATTCTTTTAGACCCTGTGCTAGCTGCAGCATGTGTTTCTCCTCCGGAGTCATGGCATACAAAACTGCTTTGATTCCTGACGCAGCTTCAGCTGGCTCCTCACACCGTGCTGCTGAAAGATGAATTAGAAAATGTTTCTCCGTGCTGCAGGCACCCGGCTCACCCCCAGCCCACTCTGGGCTGGCAAAGGGAGTGAAATGAAAGACAGCACCAGAAACTGCAGGGGCAAGGGAAAGCTTCCCACTCAGATTAGGCTTCGGTGGCTTTTTGCAACAGCCAAACCAAAAGCATGAAGTCCTTGTACTGGTAACAGTGAGATTTGTACCTGCATTTGTGCCAGGGACTGTAACACTACATGAGAGGCAAGCCTTCTCCCTGAGTACATAACCTCATCGCTGGGTAGAGGCAGGGAAAAAGTTACCTTATTTCATATAAGTGAAGCTTAGACATTCCTCTGAAATGTCAAACACCAAATATTGCTGGAGAAGAGACCCTGAGCTGGGTTGTTTTTCATGAATGGCAAACTGTTATTTCCAAAGAAGAGGGCTCATAGGAGCAGACGTGCTGCATTTAACAGAGGTTATATGGTATCAACTGGCTGGAGGGAAAAGATGGATTGATATCTTGGTGGTTACTGTTACAGGGGGTTGATAAATGCTATTGATATGGCAATTTTGCTCTGAAGACTAGATTATTAAATAAGTACAGTGCTAATTGCATGACAGCACTGTATTAGTCATAACAAGATCCTCTGCAAAATTATTTAAGTGCTCTTCCAGATGAGATTACAAATATGCAGAGGAAAACACCAAAAGTAATTTAATTCCATGTCACCTCGGGTTTTTTGACTTGAAAGAGAAGCACTATGATAGAAACTTACAAAGACACAATTTTTGCTAAGAAATTAACTGAAATGATCTGCTAATGTGGATCTGCTGATGTGGGGCTAAGGGGGATAGATGTGGTCAGTGTCAGAAATAAAATGGTAAGAGGGAATACTACATGGGATAAATAATAAGCCCAGAGAGACATATTGGCAGAATAATTACATCAAAGCCAGGCAAGTCCAAGAGCGTGTCACTGCTGAGGGCAGGGCAGGACTCAGGTGGGGTGCTCCAGTTTCCCAGGCAATATATTCATCTGTGACAACATCACTGAAATCTGCCAAGACCAGAACATTGTTGGAACTTGAAAGCCACAAGCTTCCCCAATTCTTCTAATCTAATATGCCCTTGAGCATAAGATGCAAGAGGGAGGGGAGAAAATGGGAGGTGGAGTCCTTTGAGTGGCAGGTGCACAGGCAGGCAGAAAAGCCCGAGCTGGAGAGAGCAGGAAAGGTTTCTAACAAGGTGACAAAAATTCCTGAGAAAATAAAATCAGTTAGGACCAAGACAAGAGCTGAACTACTCCCTCTCAGGGGGAACTGAAAAATTAAATCAGGGCATGTTACCATTCAAAATCTGTGATGGAGTGAGAGGCAGTGGGGGGAAAGGAAAATAAAATCTGGCACAAGGAAGAGCAGGTGGGAATATGAGAAACCAGAGACAAACAACACAGCTGGAGGGGAGGGTGAGGGGGGGGTCAGGGTGGGGGGAGAGGCTGTCAGGAGGGAAAGCCTCTTCTGCTAGGGCAATTGTCCATGGGGAGGGCAATACACAGGTTCTTCCCAGGTCAGGCTAAGCAGCTTCTTTCCATCTGCTCATAGAGGAGAGTATCCAAATCTCCTCTTTGCTTTGGGTCCTCTTGGGTCGAATGCTGCTTCCAGGCAGCAGGAGGTTTCTCTGAAGCAAATACAAATACAGGGAGGCAGTGCTGGAATTGGACTCAGCTGTGGGAGGTCATCAGGAGACACGAGAGGGAAGACCCAGCAGAAGCTGGTCAGAGGTAATGGGCAGGGAGGAAAGCAGCTCAGATGCAGAAAGTGCCATTTCCCTGGGGGCACAAATATTTGGGTAGGAGATGAGGGAAAGGGGAGAGGGTGTGGGAAAGATACCTCTGGAAGGCCACAGACAGCAAGAGAGATTTATAGGAAATAGAAAAAATTATACAGACCATGGAGGAAAACAAGGGGGGAAAGGGAAACCAGGCTGATGCCCGGAGCAGACTGAGGCCAGCAAGGAGAGGGATTTGGAAGAGGGACAGGGCTGAATAGGCCTTTGATCAAGAGCTTTGGGCTGAAGTTTGGGGCTGAAGAAGCTGTGAAATCCAGGCAGATATTGTGCCCTGATGTTCTGCCTGTACTAATGGGTTCACTGGCTGGGCAGAAAAAGACTGCCTGCAGCCAGCATTGTGCCACAGGCTCTCTTTGCTGCCCTCTTGGAGCTTTTACAAAGTGTCTGTAGGCATGGAGCTGTACCTGCTTCTTCCAGAGCCGCTTACTGAACACCAGAGAGTGGCTTTAATTCCACCCCTTTTTGTCATCAGCCATAATATCTGCAATATCAGAACAGCCTTAAATAGGTGTTTTGGTAATATTTGAAATGGCAAATGAGACTTAAATAGGTGTTCTGTGTAGAACAACCTTTTTTCTTAGCGGTTTGTGCAGTGAGGATGGGTGAGCAAGTTTCATTTCTGCTTCCTGCCTTTGTGAATTTATGCATTTTAGACCTGGGCCTCTGGCAGGCTGTGTAGGAAGAACACTGCTCTCAGATGTCTGTGGGCAGCTCTTATGAGAATGAAATTATGCCCCTTTTTGTGATACTGCCCCGTAATTTAAAAATAAAATCCCATGTAGTGTGTTTAAACTCATTGTAGATACAAACCCAACAGGACGCAGAGTCCTGAATTTTCTGTTAAATCTCTTTTCCAATAAAAAAATAACCTGCAAGTTCCAGGAGCAGATTAAAACTTTGCTGAACTTTTACACTTCTGCATAGTTTGAAGGTTGCTGGATAAGTTTCCCAGGAGTATCCCTGCACCTTCCATCCATGGCAGTCACCAGGCCGTGGGGAGAGGAGCTGAGAAACGCACAGCAAAAGCAAGGGAGAGGAGCCAGAGGGGACGGAGCAGCTCCCTGGTACAGAGCTGAGCATTTCTTTTTGCTGGAGAAGCAGGAAATGCCTCAGCTTCTGCAGTGGGACTGGTGTTCCTTGGAGCATTTCCAGCCCAGTCCCCTTACTGGTTTCTCTTTCATGGCAGATGCTCCTCCTCATGGTCGTGCTTCTCCTGTGCAGCCCGGGGCCCTGGCTGCTGGCCCTGGTGGCTGTGGTGGCCCTGCACAGCCGGCTCCAAGAGAGGGAGTGGCAGAACCTGGGCCTGGAAGCAGAGCCAGAAATAGGGAAGGCGAGTGTCTGAATCACAGCGTCCCAGTTTAGCCTCTCCTGGTCACATGCCGTCTGCTCCCTGACAGCCCTGCGCTAATGTTACAGACATCAGCAGAGCCCCGCTCCAAGGCGCTGCCTTCCAGTCACAAGTGGAGTCATGAGCTGGAAAAAAAGCAAATACGAGCTAAAACTGAAACGTCTTGAGGCAAAGATGAAGAAAAAGAAGAAGAAGGAAAGGAAAAAAAAAAAAAAAAAGCCAGCACCTGATGGGGATGGCTGTAATGCTCTGCCTCATCTTACATAAATGATCTTTCTCAGCTGTCCCAGTTTGAAAGTGTGGGTGAGGGTTTAGTCATGTTAAAACTGGCATCTCCAAGGCTGCTGTTGATTGTCACATTGCTAAAATGAGGTTCAATGATAATGGGAAGGATACTGGTAATGATTGGGGTCCAGATAACCAGAGAAGAAAAGAGAAAATATTGCTGACAGAAACAGCAGAGGCCCAGGCAATAACTATAATGAACATATCAAACTGGGTGTTTGTAGTACAATATATTTTATTGATTCCTGTATGTTCTGCAGCACCATTTCTTGCTTCTTTCCTTCTAGGGTGGCTGAATTTTGGTCATGAGGATGAGGCAGTTCTTTTGCACTGTTTCTTTCTGGTTAAGGGAGCAGCAAGCAGAACCCACAGTGGGCTGCCCTCCTGGAGTTAAGAAAACTCAAAAACCCCAGAAGGAAGTGAAACCACCCTTTCTAGAACATGGAAATGCTGAGGGGGTGCTTCATGCTCCAGCAGCCAGAGAGGCTTTAAGGGCAACAGAAATCCCCTGATGGGTCAGCAGTAGGTAAGGGAGAAGGGGCAGCACTGCAGGCATCAGGAGGCAGCTGGCAGGCAGCTGAGGCATTGAGGAGGAGCTGCTTAACCCCTGCTGGCACCAAGGGAGGGGACAAGAGACCGGGAGTGCGTCCCAAGACATGGAGAAGGGCACAGTGAGGGAACACAGCAACCCACGGCCAGTCTCAAGCACCCAAAGAGGAGTGGAGTGTGATGGGTAAGAGCTGCACCATAACTGCCCTGAGACAGGTCAGCACCAGGCTTCCCTCAGGAATCCCTGCTACAATTTTCCCCCATTTCTACTGTAATCCTGCAATTACACCATTCTGCCTGTAATCCCCTCATGAAAGCCAAGCTATGGGGTGTGTCTACAAGGCAAAGTTTTCAATATAGTTCTCTTAATTCATCCTTCCTGAAAATTTTATGTTATAACACAATGAAACATTTAGAAGTGAAGAGGCACCTAAAACATAAAGTATAACAAAGGTTTTAGGTATAGTGACCAAATTATAAAAATTGCAAGGGCATAGGCCTGAGATCCTAAGGCAAATCAACATGTAATATATATTTTTTTAAAAAGAAAAAATAAAAAAAGCAAAGGTAAGAAAGGCAAAGAAAGGGGCCCCTGGAAGGAATACTTTTTGCATTAAGAGATTATCAGTAATAACAACCAGCTGGAGAATGAAAGATCTCAAATTTATGTAGAGATTGTTGAGCTACTCAGACTCAGCATGCCAAGAAGATAAACCTCTCTCTTCCAGGTCAAGTTGCTGCCAGGTAAATTATGTCTAAGCTCTATTTGTAAGAAGCAATAGTGACCTCACATGGCTTTCTAAATTATTCCAGCAGATTGTGATCCCAGATCTTGTTATTACCTTGATGAAATAATCTAAATTCAAATCAGGAAGCCAGGTCTGAATGCCAGGGCACTCCTGTCCTTCTGGAAATGAAACTTCTTTACATGATGGGAATGTTGGTGACACGGGGTGGGTCAGCCCTGGTAAGCCTTTGAAGGATCCTGACAGACCATGGACCAGGACTGATCCAAATATCTGATAGCTATTTTTCATCCAATATTTTCAATACCAGTTATCTCCTTGCAGCTGACTTGGGATGGTGAAGGAGTGATACCTCAGCTTTGATGTTTCCCTACTGACAATTTTTGGGCAGCACTTTTGGGCAGCAGTGTCTATTTGAGAGAATTTTTTTATTTTCACAGGTCTTTTGATATAACTTGATGTCTTGATTTCTAAGACATCAGTAACTGCTTAGTGTAGGCATCAAACACAGGAACTCTTGGGAAAACTCCCTCTCTGTTCTGCATGGCCCTATTACAAAGCTCTCTACAGGATCCTTAAAAATGGGAAAAATCCTTAAAAATCTCAAGGCCAAGATGCAGCAATGCAGCTTTCCCTACCTATGTTCCCAGATGGAGAAAGAAGCCTTTTAACAGCTGCAAAGTAGATGGCTCTCCAGTATAATCAGAGTTCACAGAGTAGGTTCTTCTGACCAACTGCACTGATGGTGACCATGTGGACAGTGCTTAAACTTGCAGCCAGGAAGCTCCTGAGCATGGAGTGCTTCAGCTCAGTGCCAGTGTGATTACAGCCATCGCCTGGTTAGCAGTAAACCTTGCTCCAGCTTTGCTTTAGTCCTGGAGCTACAGATTCAGGGTGTGTTTGTCCATGGGACACTGCCAAATCAGCCCATGTCACATGTTTGACACAAGCTCCACGCAGTCTGCAGCAAAGTGAGGAATAAAACCTCAGGAAGGATTTGTAGGTGCTCAGGCCCTTTGGCAGAGTCTGGACACACACTGGAGCCACAAATCCACTCTGAGCAGGGTGCCTGCATGAGAAACTGCCTGCCAAATAGCTGCTCATGAGGTAGTAAGTGTGCCTAGGGTTTAGTTCATAAGAGACTTGTGCGTGACTGCCTGTGGAAGAAGAGGAGAGGGCCTGAGGTCACCCTTTATTCAGAAAAGAAGATGCTGAAGAAAGTCAGTGCTGCATGTGCAGCTTTCCACCACCTCCGAAAAACATTCCTGAAAGCTGACACTGCCAGTAATTTTTTGTTTTGTTCCAAGGTGCTCATACTTCAGATGGCGACATCTTGACATTCACATCCATTATGTGAATGGATTGCGGAAATAACTCAGCTCTTGCTCTCTCTGTGATATTAATCCCCAGCTGCTGGCTGCAGCACAGAGCTGCCTCGGGCTGCAGGCACCCCAACAGCCCACCAGCTCCCCAGCCCCTGCTGTTCTTGGCTGCAAGGAAGACAGAGGAGCATTTCCTAAATCAGCCTTTCCCTGCTTCAAAATGTGAATCCAAGTTGGCACATTAGAGCTTTCCCTCCTTGCTGTGCAGCCACAGGTGCTTGGGGTGAAATATAAGGCCTTTAACATGAGCATTGTGATAATATAATTTCCCATCATGGGAACCAGACGGGCTTCATTAAACAACAGCTCAAAATTGTACAAATGAGAAAGGAGCCTGCAAATTAGGATACACAGCTCTTGTTCACATGGCAAAACATCATTAGCTTTGAGGTGGGAGACTCTGTTACCTTTTACACCCTGTTGACTTTTAGTGTTGGTGTTTTTAATGCACACGCTGCAAGCTGGTTTGGAAAACACAAACTGTGGTAATTGCTCCAAAGCTCAGTTCATCATTTCTTGGAACAGATGTCAGTGGGGAAGGAACCTGCTGAAGGAGAAGGGGAAGAGTAATCGAAAGGACTTAGGAGTAGAAAAGCAGAGTAATTTTGCATGAGTGAAATGCATCTGGACATAGAGGCAGGGCTGGCAGTGCTCAGGGCTCTGCCACAGTGCCTGGTACTTGCTTTTACCACTGGGTACTTGCACATTCAACAGCGTTTAGGAGAAAACACATAAGATGGGGGATACATCAAAGGCTGAAAAACAAATGATCCCTCTGCTTAAGTGTTGCCTCAGCTTAAACCTTGCCTAGCCTCAAAAAACAAAGGTGATACATTTTCTTTCCTTCTGTCTTTCTTTGGGGACAGAAGGGGAAAAAAACAAAGGGAGGAAGGCTTGAAGTGGAAAAACAAAACCAAACAAAAAAAAAGCCTCTGTGGACCTGAATGTGTGAATGCTGCCGAGGAGAGCAAAGACACACTGACAAAACAAGCCAGGAATGCTGAGGCCCACATTCAGAAACACATACGGTTTATGTTGTTCTTACCACAAACCAAAAATATGTTCCCATTTGAAATGGTTGAATCCACAGCTGTTTTAAAATCCCTTGGTACTTCTGAGACAAATGATCCAAGTCAGACTGTGCTAACAGGGTCAGTTTTAGAGCCAGGCGAGAGCTGTGACTGATGCAGAATCACTGCAGCTCCATCCTTTTCCACATCAATCATAGCTCAATGAAAATCCTGTGGGGCTGTCGGGCTCTCTTACAATATTGTTTACATTACAAGATGATGTAAAGCTCCTCCAGCAAAACTGCACTGCTGGATTATGATCTTCACTAACAGCAAAAGAGCTTAAGTTGCAGCTGCAGGACAGCACAGAGAGATGCAGGCACATACCCCCGAATTTACATCTACAAAAGCAGTCATTAATGTTTCATAAAATACACCCATTGATTCATCTCTGCAGGCAAATTCTCTCCCTTTAAACCGATGATTATAAAGCACCTTGGGGCGAGTCTACATCCTAGATGCTCTATAAAGTAACCAGCTTGTATTGTCATAAAAGCTGAAATGGCTTTAATCCATTTCCTCACAATAGCAGTTTTAATTCACTCCAAGAGGGCTGGCTGTCAAGAAAATAGTATTTTTCTCAGATTCACACCTGAGGTCAAAACCTTGCCCTATATGCCAGAGCTAATAAATCACATTTCTTTTTTCCTGTTCCTTTTGAACAGCGAGGACAGTCTTTTGCAGAAAGACAAAAAAAGGGTCTTCACAGGAGCGTGTGCAGCATTGTGGGGGAAGGATGTGGAAAAAGTCCCCAGCAGCATCCCATAATCATGTACTGGGGAGGCTTGCAGCTGTGCCTGGCCTTGAAAAGAAAGGCTCAGCACCTGTTTACTCTTGACTGAAAGGTCTCAAGTTATGGCTCTAATACACCCCATTAAATATTTGCATATTAAACATACAGAAAATAAAACCTTTTTGAAGTGACAGAGTGAATAGCATTGCAGCCTCTCCCACTCTCCACAGGTCCCTCTAATTGGTCCCTCTCATCCTGACACTTGATTGCTCTGGAGACAGGGTGGGTTTTAAGGCAGAAATTCCCCAGGCATTCCAGTGGTGCACAGCAGTAGCTGCTCACAGACAAAGCCCTGGCAGTTGCCATCACAGGATCTGGGAGCTGGCAGCCTTTCCCTCAGCCAAGGAGGGGAGACTAGACTGTGTCAACAGGATCAATATGGCAGGTCATGCCCTCTCTTCAGCCCAGCTTTCCCACTATCAACATCCCCTTCCCAAACCAAAGGGAAGTTTGAAATCCAGAAATGTTTCTTTCTACCTGCATCCTCTAAGCCCCTGTGAAAAGTCCTCCTAGCTGCCACAGCTCCAGCTGTAACTAAATCCAGACAAAAAACCTTCTCTGGGCTGCTCAGCAAAATGCCAAGGTGCCCACAGAGCCTGCTACCCTCAGCCACCCAACAGCTCAACATCCCACAATGGTTTGGGACCACCCTGCCCACCATAAATGCCCTGTACTGATGCCAGCAGATGGAATTGAGTCTTGCTGCAATTCCCAGCTCAGTGTTTGAGCACTTGGACAACCTGCTGGGGGGCAGCTGTGGAGCCCTGGCGGCTCTGGGAGCAGGCTGGGAGCAGGCAGTTCCAGAGGCTGGTCCATCCCCTGGCCAGTGCTGTTGGATGAATGCTCTGCTTCACCACAGCGCCCGGGCCTGGGGACAACAGCAAATGTGACCACATCAGCCATTTTCCCACGCACGTTTGAAAGACTCAGCTGAAGTCAGACTTGCATGTGGTTTCAGAGGTAGCCAATGTCTGGTTTGATATTCTGTTGACATGATTTGTTTTCAGTTGTGGTTTTAAGCACCAGCTTCACAAGTGCTTCTGCCTGTACAGGGTATTTTTCATTTGAGAAGAAGGGTAGGAGGGATCCCCTCAGCTCACAAGCTGGGTTTGGACCAGCAGCAGCGGAACATTTAACAAATGGCATCTCTGTCTGGAGTATGAACACTTGTTTGGGGCTTTCCAGCTCTCCAGCCTGGATGTGAACCCCAACCCTGGCCTTGTGAGGTGCAGAAGAAGAGATTACCAACTCCTGATGTCCCGGTCACATCTGGCATCCTTGCCAAAGGTCCCAGGATGGTCTGGTTGCACTAGCAGCAAATACCAGACACCTCAAGCATTCAGAGACAACACTGCAGTGGTGAGCCTCAGCTTTGCACCCTGAGCTCCCTCAGAGAGCAGTGAGATGACCACCCTGGCACAGCTGGCCCATGGCCTGGGGCAGAGGCAGGTGCAGGAGAAAGCCCCTTTCGGTAGCCTGACTCTTTGCAATGAATGCTGCTGTGTGCTCTGCAGCATCAGAGAAAGATGCCTCATGCTGGGAAAGGATGCCTGATGCTGCCCGCTCTCTAGGGGTGTTCCTTCCACTGCCACACGCTGGAAATGCTCTGCTCCTGGCACAAAGAAGCTTTATTCTTAAGGCAGAGACTTTTATTGTGCTAAAGGAACTTGTTCAATACAACAGCCCCCTTTGTACGGCTGCTTCACCCATGAGCCATATGCAGTCCTAAGGCAGGGCCTGAATGCTGCGGAAAGGCTTTACATGATCTCCCTGCACAGAGATACATTCAGCTCAAACACTGCGATTTTTGTCTTACTTTCTGGTGACTGCCAGGGGAGACTCGGATGAAGACAATGGTGGGGAAAGTGTGTATGAGCCCTGCAGACACTTTATGTCTTTTCACTTGCAAACATGTAGAGAGGGAAAAAAAGCTCACTGAGTTCCTGATGTGCCTAATTGCCCAGCAGCAGCAGAAAGTGAATTGGCAGAGTCTGCGTCAGCCCGCACCGGCTGGTTCCTCGCCTCACCATATGTCTGCTCAGACACTCACGACTCCCCCGAACAAGCCACATGGCAGCTTGGACACTCCATAAGGGCTGTGCATGCTGTTCTAGAGGAGTAATCAAAAGTCATTCCAAATGTTCGGTGTTTCTGTCCTTGCCAGAGACTAGAACTGGGTTGTTATGGTGCCATTCTATTCTGTAGATAATTATAAGCATTAGAGATGTTAGGAATGTAACCCTGCCCTCTGGTCAGTCACATTTTTTAACAAATTATTTAATTAAATTACCAACTAGGTTGACATTTCCTATTGCTCTTTACTGACTGGATTATTTTTCAGTCACAAAACATCTTTAATCCAAGTTAGCCTGTAAGAAATGTCCTCTCTGTCAGGTGCTACTGCTAAATGACCTTGAGCTAGAATGATCACAGAGGTTCAGCTAGTACTGCTGCTCACCTGCAGGGTGGGTTTCTGGAGCAGCACAGCCTTGCCTTCCAGCTGGCTCCTGCCTCCATGGCACCAGCAGAACACTGCTGGGCATTACAATTGTTTCACCCTCCACAAAACCAACAATTTTCATCATGACATTCCCCACTGTTCTGAGCTCCTATCTCATTGCACACAAGTAGCTCCTTACTGGGATACACACAAGAAACACAGCAGTCTCAACTTCTTGGTTCTTGCTTCTGGGGGATGGAGAATGCCTGCAAAATCTTTGTCACTAGCATACCATTGTCATCAGCTCATTGACGTTAGATGCTTCCGTGATGGAGGGTGTTTTGGCCTGACACAGACCTAACAGTGGCAGGAGTTAATACATTCTTGTGTGAGTATTGCATGCAGCTCTCTCTCAGCATTTAGCTTCCAACAGCAAGAAGAGGACAGGTACATTTCTCTACATCCACTGCCCTGTTAGAGACTCAATCAGGCAAAAATCTTGATTCCCTTCTTGTGTCAATGAAACAAAAAACTTTTCCAGCAAATAAGACCACAGATATAGACTCCGAAGTTCATTACCCTCTGGAGGCTCTGCATTTTTCCTCCTCAGCCAATTTTATACGCCGTGGCAGTCAGATATGTGAGCTCCTTTTCTGAATGACCTTCAGTGGGTGAGCACTCAGTAGAGGCAGGGGGAGAGCTCTACCAGCTCTAAAGGCACTGGGAAGAGCTGGGATCTGGCCATGCAGTCACCCAGCCCAGGGCATGCCCGAGGGAGATGGGGTGTGCGGAGCAGTGTCGGGCTCCTGGGCCGCGCTCCTCTCCTCCGGCAGCTGTGTGCAGAAACGCAGATGGAAATGCTTGCCAAGCAGGCGCTTTGCAAACCCTCACCCAGGGGGCAGGCAGCACAAATCCTCAAACAAACGGCTACCAGCTGAGGAAAAGTGAGCAGCGTGGCTGTTGTCATAGCTTTAGGCCCACCACTACCGCTGTGCCTGGCACCTCGGCCTCCCCTCCGCCTCTAATCCCTCGCCGCTATCTGCTTCAGTGCAAGGCCGGCCTTGGCTGGGCTGCAGGTTTTTTTAATCTTTTCAGGCTGCCAAAACCCAAGCTGTCAAACACAAGTTAACAGACCGAAAACACAGATGTCCGTTCTTGACTGAGTTTCCCATGCAGACTGGATGTGCTCGGAGCAGCTTTTAAGGTCAAAGCACTGGTGCCTTTCTCCAGGCCTGGTTCCTCAGCACTCAGGCACTCATGGCCAGGGACGAACCCCGCGCCCGTCTTTGTGAGCAGCGCTTTTCACGCACACTGTTACACAAAGCACTGGCTGACGACATCTGTGCCTACAATTTATTAGGGACAAGAGCAAGGACTTCATGACACATGCACTTCGTGTGATACAGTGCACCGGGGATCACGGATTTCTCAGCTACAGTGTTTGAGTGGTCTGAGGCAGGGGGATTCAAAGTGTGCAAGAAGTTTGTCTAAACGCCCTTCTTACTCACCTGAAAACAGAGATGCTCTGCTTGCTGGCCTGAAGAGACTTAACCTGCACAAAGGTATGGCTTCTTTGTATTATTTGTGTGCTGTCCATGAAGAACACAGCATTGGGGACCTCTAGGGTTTGCTAAGAGCCTCTCTTTGGCACCCAGGGCTGGGCTCTGAGCAGCCTTCTTCATCAGTAGACTTCAGATCTTCTCCAGAAGGCAATTATGCCTGTGCTGAGATCATCACTCAGATTCCATGTCACTGAAACCTCCTAACACTCCCAATAAAACCACATACTCCATGAGCAGATCAGATCTGTCATTCTACCAGTGTGGGAGAATCCTGTTAATTTTTTCCTGATGAATGTAGAAGTTTACCCTCCACCTTCCCTGCTGGTTTACCTATTCCATTCACTTGCCACAGCTTTACAGGACAGTAAAGCCTTTGAAAGCAAGGAGTGTCAAAACTGAGAAGGGCTTGTGCATGGGCCACAACTGTGGGTCCTGGCCAGGGTGAAGGCCATCCTGACCTGATGAAGCCTTAATACAGGATAAACTGCAAGAATAAAAGCAGGACCTAATTGTTAGAATCAAACAATCCTTGCCAAGGCCACCCAAGCTGGTGACTTCGGGAGCTTTTGAGCTGTAAGTGAAAGGCAGTTTTCATGTGTCAAACTGCCAGAGTGAAATCTGATTTCTGAGATGCTCACCCACAAAATCATCCCTGAGAAGCCACAGCTCATTTTCAGCAGTGTCAGGGATAGTCAAAACTGCATAAATATCAAAGTAAGGTCTTTCCTAAAGAAATTATCAATAAAGTGAAGGAAAATTAAAGTGAATACAATCATTCCCTGTAATACTGTATTAAGTTATTTTGTTTCTGTTACTCTAGTCCCAGCTACTTTGAGATGAGGTAGTAAGTCTGAGTTGAGTATTTGGGATTCATTTCCAGACAGGTGCATTGTTTTTTAAATTGTTTTTTTCTTTTGTCTGAAGCATAAAGAATGGGCCACTGCCACAGGCAGGGTACCAGGCTTGACAGACCAGTGGTCTGATCAAGTCTGGCATATCCTTTGTTCTCCTGTTCCAATTTAATGCCTGCTGGGAGTGAATTCCAGTCATGTGGGGATGTTTTTGCCAATGAATATTTACCAACATCCTGACTACCCTGGGAGTACAGTTAAAAAACTAACTCCCAGGGAACTGAACACATACTAGAATAAACACTTACAGATAAGCCATGAGCTTTTTTCTTTAACACTGAAGGTAGCAACATTTGGTTCAATTCCCATGCATATTTAAGACTAAATTAACACAAGGGCATATACTCCATGTGTCATTGTTACTAGACCTGGGTTTTTAGGTCATTTATAAGCACGTGGATCATGTTTAAAGAATATATTATTTTAACAACCCACTGCATCCTTATAGTCCAGGAGACAAATAGGCAGGTGGCAATCTAATTTCCTTAACTGCAGAGAAAGCAACTTGTTAAAGACTCAGGGTTTGTGCAGATAACCCCAAAAATTCTAACCCCTGATTAGTACCAGGAGCTCCTCCATCATGTTGAGTCCATAGATATGTCTGTATCTCTCACCTTTATCAACTGCTGTCCCAGTTATGGTTTGAGGATCAGGTGGTGCTTATCTGCGAGAACCGGTTGATAATGCAATGTTTGTTCTACTCTCTTCTAATTGCTAAGCTCCATTAAAACAGGCAAGAAATCAATGATGCTCTCCCCTGGTATCACATGGAAGAGCAGGCAATGGAAGCAGCTATGGGAATGGCATGTCAGGTGTGATCTTGAAGAAGATCAGGTGTGTTCTGTGACCATATGAAGCGGTGGAGGATGTTGTCCCTGGGTGATCTCTGCTCCCACCAGCTGATGAGTTTCAACCACCACACTGCATTTTTATCTCTTGAAGCAGCATCAAAGGTAGGTAAATGTGAACTCTTCCTGCCCCCAAACACCTCAAGTGATGCCTCTGAGAACAGAGGGCATCAAAGGTCTTCTCCCCTGCATGAAGTGCACAAGAAACACACCTGCAGGGGAGTTGTGTAGCACAGCTCTGCTAACACAATAGCTGGAGAGAACTCCAGAAGTACAGAGCTGCCCTGGCTTGTGTGGTGTTCAACAAAGTAGTGCTGGCAGCCTCAACATTCAGCCTGTCCATCTGCTTAAAATTACAATATTTTATAATAGCCCACAACAAAGATGGGAGACTTTTGAGTTTTAAGTCTGTTACATGACGTTTGCTCGTATTTTCTGGCATTTCTCTGTAAGAAGAAGGGTTGGAAAGTTGGTGGGGAGTTTTGTGTATATTTTAGTTTGTTTTATGCTAAAAACATCCTGTAAACCCTTGTTGCAGGGCCTATGGCTTCAAGAAAAAAGAAATCAAAGCCTCCCCATGAAAGCTCTGGTGCTAGCGGCACAAATGCTCTGTTCTGCTCTGTGATGTTGACCTGGTGTCCTGCACACAAATCCCCAATCTCTAGAGGGGAGAGGGTTTCACCTTCCTGCTTTCATGTGCAAAATGATGACAGGGTCAGGATTTTCTCAGATGGAAGCTGTTTTGGGCAGAGAGGGATCTAGTGTTGCCAGTTTCACCTTGACTCAGAGCACTTGGGAGCTCTAATAAAACCCAGGCTCTCGCAAGAGCGTGCCTGTTCCATGCCTTTGCTGGCACTGACCTTCTCCCTGCCCATGCAAGGCCTCACCACAGGTATGGAAAGAGGAGCAGCTCTGAGGACTTTCTTCCTCCTCCTCCTGCCTTATTTGGGCCTCACATGCTCGACTAGTGAATATCTGCATCTCATCAGTGAGAGCAACTGGGCAGCACAAGGGAGCTGTTAGTGAGCAGCCTGACATGGGAATGCATATTTGTACCTCCTCTAGTCCTGGATAATTTGGGGTGATGAGGATCTGATTGCGCTGGAAGGAATGAGACAGAACTTCAGTATTTATACAGGTATAACCACAAGAAAAGTAGGACAGGCAATTTTGCATTAACCTGTAATGTTAAGTACTTAATCAACAACTTAAATATTCTTCAAATTCCCAGCTTGACTGACAGCATCTGAATAGCTTTCTGCAAATTAAGTGGGCTTAAATTTAAGCACATTAGGGCTCTCTAGTTAGTATTGACAGTCATAACCAGGGCTTCAGCTATGCATATTTATGCTACAACATAGATAGGGTGTTCAGTCTAGATTTGGAGGATTTAGGAATTTTTAGAGTTCCAAAAATAAATGTCATGGAATGAAGTATCAGAAATATGACATCTGCTCTAGTGCATGATTTGCAACAGACTGTAGGTCTGTTCCTATGAGAGCGTTATCATTGCCAGAAAACACTAAGTCCTAAAAAAAGTGTCAACTGTAATTTGCAAATACTAAGCCACATTCCTCAGTCATTCCTTTCCAGGGCAGCCTGTCTCCTCTGTATCCGTTCAGGATGCTTCTCTCTTTTTAGTGCCAGAGAGTCTCAGAGTATTAAATGTACCTATCTTCATCATCCTTGCAGGGCAGCGAAGTGCTGTCACCAGCCTTTAAAAGATGGGGAACATGAGCCTTTGGATTGCCCACAGTCTCTGAGGTAAAGCAAGGAATAGAAAGACTGTTTTTAAAATCCCGGTTTCCCTTTCATCTTTCCTACTGGGTGGCTCGGCTGTTTAGGCAGGAGCTTTTCATGTTAGGTCTGCTGGTGAGAAGTGCAGATGAAAGCAGTGGTTCCCCTTCAGCCACAGCAGTCTGGCTTCATGCTACTGGCTAAAAAAAACAAAGTCCATAGGCTTGTCAGAACAGGCAACCTCTCTATTTTTACAGAGTGCTCAGCAAATAATAGGCAGTTTGCAAACGATTATTATTTTACACCAGATTTTCCAAACTTTGCCTGTTGTTTCCTCAGGTGCCCTGAGTGTAGCTGCTATTTTATCATTTCCAAAGTGATGAAATCAGAAGTCCTGTTTACATGGACACACCTTTAAGAGCAAGGCTCATAACTACCACCAGAAAGGAGCTGCACAAGGATTTTATAGAGCTTGTGAAGGCTGGTTTTAGTGCCTCTTACTCACTTCCAACTTGCCAGGAAATACAGTTCTGATTTAAATACTTACATGATTAAATGCTGCCTCCACAATGGTTTTCAAAGTCTATTTTTCAGCATGGATTAAATAGAACCTGAATTATAAACAGTTGCTTAGCCTTTCTGTCTTAGTCCTACCCCAAAATTGCATAAATATTTGATATTTACTATATCTCAAAGCCTAAACCTTACCTATGGGACATGTGGACTGAGAGATTCTGAAAATAGATTCATGAATTATGATTAGATTTATTTTTTTTTAATCTGGCAGTAAAAACTGTTAAAAAAGAGTGAAATCCCAAATACTTTCCTCTAGGCCAGAGATATAAGTGACTTTTTTTTTGGTTTTTTGTTGGTTTTTTTTTTTTTCTGAATTATCTGTCCTTACCATTATGATTTGCATAATTCAAGCTAAATAAAAATAAGAAAAGTTGACTTTTAAAAAGACATAAATTAATAATCTAGAAGTTTCAAAGTTTCCTTCCTGTTTTGGGGCAGCATGTTAGGGTCCACACTTACTAACATATTTGATTGTCCTGCAAATTTCTGGATCATCCATCTTGACAAAGGCAGCTGCTGCAGCCTGGGCTGAACAACACTGCTCAGATAAAGGTTCTACTTACTGAACCACTTGTATGGCAGTGGCTCTTTTCTTCTGCAGCAGTTCCTTGGAAGTCTAGCAGGGCAAGTTGCCTTGTAGGCCAAAGTTAGGTGCTATAAAAAGCAACACATTTTATCATATTATTATATGGAAACAATAATACAACAATCCTTAAAAGATAGTCATGTCATCAATCTCTGTATTCGGTGTGTCACTGAGAAAATGGAAGACTTCAGGTACAGACCTATTTAACACTTAGACTAAATAATATTTTGTGTTTTCAGAAGTGCCCAGTACACACTCTGCTAGCATCTCTGGAAATGCAAATGGTGTCTTTTTTTTTTTTTCTTTTCTTCTTTTTTTTTTTTTCCGGATATATATTTAAAGTTAAAAGAAGATGGTATTTGTGCATGATGCAATAATACCAAACTGAAGTTATCTCTTTGAGGGAAAAAAAAAAAGCCAGCAGGATTATGGGGTGGCCCACTTGAGTGGCAGACTTGAATGAGGGCAGAGGCAGAGCATATCGCTTATCCCAGCCATGCTTGCTCAGAGCAAAGAGTTCTGCAAGATCTGCCTTGGAGGGGGCAGATTTAGTAGAGAAAAAGAGCATTTACTAATGTAGCTGTTAGCTGCCATTAGCAGGAAACCAGGTGTAGACTGTGTGCATATTTTAAGTCTAATTTAATTTGGCACTGGGATTAGGTGTACGCTATTTATAAGCAGGCAGTGCCAAATGGTTCCTCGGGTCTTACAGCAGGTGGGAGCCCATTTAACGTGGAGTCAGGGAGAGCTGTGCACGCTGCAGGGTGAAGCTGGAGCTCTCTGTGGCTGGTAGTGCCAAAACCCAGCATATAGAGAGGAGATTTACGTTTTCCAACCAAGCGAGCGGTGATTAACAGGCAGAGCATGTGCGTCCCCCCGGCTTTGTGATCACATCCCTGAGAAACCGCGCGACCTTTTGTGCTGAGCAACATTTGCATGAGGTGAGGACAAGGGGTTTGTTCTTGCTTTAGGGCTCTCTGTGTACAGGAGAGGTTTGTTATCTTCCTCTGGACACAAAGAGCCATTCCCACGCGAAAGGCAGAAGGCTGTGGCCGGGAGCTGGGCAGCACCAGGGGTGCTGCTGCTGAGCGGAGGTCGGGCTCGCTGTGTTCTGCACACTATGTAGATGCTGAATTTTATCGGACACATGGCCCTAAAAAAGTTTCCAGAGCATTGTCAGAGCTAGAAACAGGGCATCTAACCCATCAGATCTGGACCAGCTGCAACTTTTTCAGTGGGGGATACAGCTGGTCCCAGGAAAAACCCTCAAATTCTGGATAAAAAGCTATAGGGAATGGCTGAAATCAGGGGAAACTCTCAGCTCAGCTGGTGATTCTTATTTCCCATGCCTCTGTGTTGGAGCATCGAAAAAATCCCATAGTGAAGTCTGATGGCAAAGAAATTGATAAAAAATATGTAATGCCATTTTGTCTCCTGCTTATTGTTCTAATATTATATTATTGCAAAATTAAATCTTTCAGATTGAGCAGATACATTCCCTAGGCATTCAGTCATGGCAGCCCTACACTTCTGTCTGTCTGAAACATGACAGGCACCCAGAAAGGCTGTCTGCTCGCTGCAGGAAGTTTGTCCTGGCTGTCCCAGCACTGCCAGGTGCTGTGACTGTACCCACTGCTGACTCACAGGAGGTCTGTGCACGGCTGCTGCTATGTTTTGTGCAGAGAAGAACTCAAACACAGCTTGTCTGGGGTTTGGATGCTCATTGTCTCGCTGACTGCTTCCTTCTTCTATTCCCTGCCGTGGTACTGAAATGGGGGGAGATGGATAATTTATATGTTGGAGGGCAGAGCTGCTACACTTCAGAACTTAATTGAGCAACCCAGAGAATCAGCTGAGAAGGATCTCATGAAACTCAGAAAAGACAAGCACAGAGTCCTGTACCTAGAATGAAACAACCCCACATCGCAGGACAGGGGGGTGAAGCAAACCGACAGTGGTTCGGCAGAAAAGGATCCTGGCTTGTGGACCAAATGTGGAACAGGAGGCAGCCGTGTGCCCTTGCAGCAAAGGCAGCCAGCTCCACACTGAGCTGTGGGAGCAGGAAGCAGAGGCAGCAGGCTGGGAGATATGAGAGTGTATCTGGAGCGCTCTGTCCACTTTTAAACTCTACAGTACATCAGCAAGCAGGATTGAATCCAGAGGAGGCCGCAGAGATGGTGAGGGGGATGGAGCAGCTGATGTATGGGGAGAGGTTGAGAACTGGGTTTGTTCAGCATGGAGAAGGGAAAGCTTCAGGAAGGGGGTCCACAAAAGGGCAGATGGAGTCCGACTCCTCAGTGGTACACAGTGATGGGCAGCAGACACCAGCTGGAACATGGGGAATTCAAATTAGGCAGTGGGAAAACCTGATTCATCAGCAGGACAGAGGAAGGTCCTGACCCTGCAACAGCTTTCCCAGGGAGGTTGTAGAGTCTCCATCCTTGCAGATGTTCAAAACCCTGCTTATCAAAACCCTGAGCAACATGGTGCAGCTGATCCCCTTCTGAGCAGCAAGGTGACAAGATGATCTTCAGTGATCCCTTCCAACCCAAATTAGTCTGTGGTTCTAAGGCACTATCCAGGTTACTGCTGGATTGGTCTCCTCAAGCATGTGCTCCAGAGCACAGTTTCAGGTTAGATTCTTTGAACTGGCCATAGGAAACCTTTTACTCTTTATTAAGACCTTATATACACCCCTTAGTATGGGTAAATAAGTGTGCAATATTGGATTGTGGGAATACACTCCTTAATTATCCACAAGCCTGATGACATAAATACAGGTATGAATGCTTAATTCTACTGAAATTGCTAGATCCTCTTTTTTTTCTGGAAATCACAACCTGATTTCTGAATCTTTATGTTTCTTTAAAAAATTATTATGTACACATTTTTTCAGCTTTCCAAAAAACTCAGATAAATTCCATTACTATTGCAAAGCATTTAAAGATATGCCCAGCTTAATGATTACAGACATTACTGATGAGACCAAAGCACTCATATCATATTCCAACTCCAGACAAAAGTCAGAAGTGTATTTCTCACTGGGATTCTCTGCTGCTTGTTTTCCCTGTCCCAGTCATTTGCTGTATGCAGAACTACATGATGAGACGTGAGACCAGTTCTGGTTTCAAAACTGCAGAAAAAGCCAACAAATTCTGGTCTGAACAGCAATTTAGGATTTCCTAGCATTCTTTTATCAAACTATCTCTGTATCTTCTCCTAGGCATTTTTAGTTACTTGCCATGAAACTACAAATGGATCAGTGCATAAGCTATTTGCAGGCCTGTCCACCCTGCTAATTTAGCTGGACATTAGGCCAGAAGCTTTATTCTCCTATGTTAATTTATATTTTAGCCCCTGAACCTGGGTTATAGAGTGACCTCCCACTATTATCTAGAGCTTTCTCTAGACTCAGAGTTACTGGTCAGTGAACTTCTTAAGAAACACCGAGTTTTTCCCTTAAGTGCCATTTAATTGGGAGTAGTTTTCCTTCCTGCTGAAGAGAATAGTCAAAGTTTAGAAGTTCCGAGTACCTGAAGCTACTATGAGCTTATAAAACCTCTGGCAAGTTCCTATGACTGCTTGTATGTGATTTTATGTCATGAACTGTAAAACAAACACATTTTAAAGCCTCATCCTTATATTGCCCCACATGAGATTGTTTCAGTCTGTTGTGACAGTGTCCTGAGAGCTGTGCTTTTCAGTGCATACCCACAAGCTCAAGCCACAAAGCCGTACAAATCTCTTTTCTGCACACATTCAGGTTGGTCTAAAATGAATAGAGATTATCAGGTTGTATCCAAAAATGAGAATCCAGCCTCCTTCTGGGCTATTGTATATGCAGACATTCACAGCTGCAGTGAGATGATGAAACTGAAAGAGGTGAAGTATCTCCAAAAGCAACCGACGTATCTAGTCATGTCCTAGCTCTGATTGTCATGAAAAGCAGAAAATTACCTCCCTTTTCCACTGGCTCTCAAACAGCAAAGATTGCTTTCGAGTATTGAGGCAGCTTATGTGCTAAAGAGGTCCTTAGTGCTTTCATTAGACCAGAATGAAATCAGAAGATTATGGACCAGGAGGACCTGTTAGATGTTTCTACCATTTCCTGCCAGTACAAGTTACAGAAAGGAGTAAAATAACAGCAGCACATTTCACCTCTTTATTTTAGATAGGATTGATTGTGGCACAGAAAGTTTCTGCTTAAGGTTATCCAACAGGAAAATGTGGGATGTACAGGAAGTGGAAGAACCTGTCAACTCTTCAGAGACACTTTCTTTGTAAAGGTGAACTCTTTACTGGAGTATTTGACACACGCAGTGAAGAAGGTGTTAATCTGTTCACATTCAAGGCACAGTCTGCAGGCTGCTGGTAATTGCTGCCCCATAAATGTGCCTGTCATGCCTCCTTAGTCTTTAAATATCCAAACTCAAAATAGATGTCTGTGCAACATGTTGAGCCCAGCACTATTGTTTTGTGAGGCAGCATTATTCATTTAGTTTCAGCCAGCTGCTCTCTATATTCAGCCTGAAGGAACAGACTGGAATTTGTAACCAGACAGGCAGGCTGGGAAGCTATAACTTATTCCCTGGGCTGATAAACTAGTGCATCGAAAGTACAGTAAACAAACGCCCACTGGAAACTCATTCCAGTGCTGTGTCCCCTCCTTTCCCCCGCCACAAATAGCAGCGATCACAAGGGAACCTGCCTTCATAAACAAATACCCCAGACCTTAATTCTAGTATCAGCTGCATGACATAGTGTTGCTGGTATGTTGAACACGGCACATAACAGCAGGATACACTATTAGGTCACACATGGCAATATAAAATACTAGGTAAGGTCTATGCCTTCTGCTGGGTGGGGACCTGGAGCAGGTCGGTTGTTTGTAACTACATTGCCCTCTACTGACAGATGCCCAGAGAGGTTGATACCCTAATTCTGCTGAACTCCACTCGGGGAGAGGCTGTCCTGCCACTCTGGTTAGGCAAAAGCAAGAGATGGTGTCATGGCCCAGCCTGGCAGGAGATACCATCATTCGTCTCCTTTGGTGGAGACACCATTTATTCTAGTCCCAAAGATGGGTACTTGGCTATGAATTGATGTTCTCCTTTGAGAGTCTCCTTCCTTTCCTTTTTTGAAAACAAATAAACAATTGCCTGAGCTGATTTCTCTGCATTCTTCAACCTTTTGTGGACATTGGAAGCAACCATGTGCATAATCCAGCTGCAGGCAAACAACTACTGTGAGCAGGAGTGCCTCCAGCCCTTCTGCAGCACCCTGCAGCTGTGCAGAGCCTCAGCACAAGCACATCCTCTGGCAGCTGTAACTGCTGCTGAGGAACAGGGATCTTCACAGGACTCCACGGGGATAAACCGGGAGGTCTGTCTCTGTATGTTCCTACACGAAATAATGAAGCAATGGGCGACTTCTCCTTGGCCAACAGCTCCCAGTCAATGGCTGTGGCTCTGTGTTTGCCTGTGGGAGTTGCCAAGGCTGCCAGGCAGGCTCAGCCTTGACTTCATTTTTACATCAAGGCTCTCAGTTGGATTGTGTCTGGCCTTCAGCAGAAGCTGTGCTCTCACTCCCCATATGTCTTTGAACCACCTCCAGCAGCATGTGGGCTGCAGAGGAGATGGCACTCGTCTGTGAAGCTGCAGTTTGAAAGGTTGAGAGTTAACGCACCAGATTTTAAAAGTTTGTGAACTCCTGTTCTGGGACATTGGTATACTTTACTGAGTTACTTTGCTTTCTTTGGCCTTTATTTACTTGAGGTGGCAGCAAATTTTATAGAAGGCAAATGCAATTCTACAGCTATGATAGTAAGTAGAGTTACATTGTATTTTCTCAATTAGCAATTAATACACTCAAGACTCATTTATATATGTTCCTTCACAAAGTGAGAAATCTCAGATGCCGTGTATTTCCCCAAGGGAAATTTTCACTAGTGACTTTACCATAAAGATTCCATTAGTACAAACTCCTAGTCAGTGCTATGCAATTGTTTCTGTCTCTAAAGATGCTGTTTCATGCCAAGAGAAACCAATAGAAGAAACATATTATGTAGGCATGAGAAAACATAACTACATGCACATAGCACAAAGAGTGTGTAAAATATATGTATATGTGTGTGTCTCTCTCTCTACAACAGGATTCGTATGATTAAAATCAGTACATTTACTTTAGGGATGAATTATTTTCATGCAGTCGCTGGTGAATTTGAAATATTTTCAAGTATCCCATGAAAACAAATGGGAACATCTGTGAAGCCGACGGACTGTAGTGTGTGTGGGGGACCGGGTGAGTTCAGAGGAAGGAAACCAGCCATTGATCAGCTCACCATCAGGTGTCATCTCCATGGCTGGAAGTGCTGGCAAGGAGGGAAGCTGGACACGGGAAGGAACTGAGCAGCAAACAAGCCATGCGTGAAGCCCTGGAATAAAAAGTGCAAAAACAATGAAGCTTAGGTAATGGGAGAACTCCTGCCACGTAGGAAGAGGAACAGGCTGCAACTCATTCCAGCCCAATCACTCCAGGACAAGCATGTAAATCATCTGAGTGTGCACACAAGATGCTATTTATAGCTGTTAGTTGAAGTACTTCTTATTTATTGTTGTGTTTATTCAGAAGGAAACCCACCAGTACAGGAAAGATGCTTCTCCAAGTCTCCAGTGTTTCCTGCAAATTCTATGTATGTGTTTTAGCGCAGCTTTATTTATGTTTGTGTTCTTTGTTTTAAAAAGCATATGGATTAATGGTGCAGTGCTGATAAATGTTTATTGATAACAGTGCGGTCCCCTCTCAGGAATCCCTCCAAAGGTGGTGTGGGGGACCCCTGGGCTGATGAGTGTGTGCATCTCCTGCCAGGCCTTCCATTATCTCCTCCCTCAAGGGCACAAAAGGCTGAAACATTAAACGGCCCAGGCTCATCTTGACAAGATAAATAAATAAGTAGCTGGCAGAGGGCTGGGTGGGCTCTGGGCTGCTGGAGGCCTGGAGGAGGAGGTGGCAGGTGAGCGAGAGGGCACGGTGAAGGTCAGCTCTGGCTTTCCTCTGGGGAGCTTGTACAGCTTGGTTGTTCCCCACTGAATGCCCCGGGGTGGGGAAACGCTTTAGTTCAGGAGCAGCAGGAGCCTGCTTGAGGAGAGCAGCCCGGCAGCCCTGCTTCCCTCTGGGCTGCTTGCCCTGTGCTGCCACTGCCACTGCTGTGGGGGAAAGCAGGAGCCCCCTTGGCTCAGGAAAATGCCTTTCAGGCCTGCCCGTCTCCTGTCCCCAGGGGCCTGGGAAGGCTACGATACATCCCTAAATTGCCAGCTCTGCAATGCTGGCAGGTTTGCACAGCTCCCAGAGATTTTGACTCTGCCCTTTCTGTCAGTGGGAACCCCGCAGCGGGTAATGACCATGCCGAAAGGGGAGTGTTTGTGGGGCAGATCTGTTTACACTGTCTCTTCTCATGGAATGAGGCATGAGACTGCTTGGTGGTGCCCATTTCTCCTCCTGTGCCAGCTGGCTCCCCAGGGGAGCATTTCTGTCTTGCCTGACTGCTACAGCTTTATCTGGTGGGCTGGAGATCTTCTGTCCAGCAAGGAGCTGGCGTGTCTTGGGTAACATTGTCC
Source organism: Regulus satrapa (assembly GCA_013396955.1). Lineage (NCBI taxonomy): Eukaryota > Metazoa > Chordata > Aves > Passeriformes > Regulidae > Regulus > Regulus satrapa. The sequence continues at coordinate 283,689 of VWZN01008032.1, forward strand.
TGATCATTGTCCTGATTTGGTAAGAGGGAAGTAGAGGCAGTGAGACAGTGCTCAGCTGTAGGAATTGTCTTCCCCATTTGCATGGCTGTGTAATCCCATTTCACCGGCAGTCTCACTGTAAGCATCCAGCCCTCCTTTACTGAGGATCTTTGTTTAACCCTTTCCTGAAAGGTCAGCTTCGCTCTGTCCTTCCAGAAAGCAGTACGCAGATCTGTTATTGAATGAAGGTGTCCGGAGTCCCCGTTAGCATCAATGAGGAAATACCATTCAGTTCCTTGCTAAACAAACATTTAATACTTTTTTTAAACCCCACAGTAAGTACTGTTTAGAATACCAGTGCTTTAGTTTTAAACAAACCCATTCAACAGTAAATCCATCAGCTTTTCTCCTACAAAAATTCCCCTTTGTTACCACTACACAGAGTTGTAGTGAACGGTCACATCACAGCACTTGCACTTCGGTACTTCAGTATACACACAGAAACACAGTCCTCTCCAAATGTCTTTCAGAGGTAATTTTCCAGTCTTCATAATATAACTACAATTTGCAGACTGGACTTGAATTTCTTAGAGCTGGAAAAGAAGAGTAGCATCTTTTTTGTTACCTAAACACTTCAAAACTACTTCAGCAAGCAATCTGGGTATCTTCACAGCCAGCAATATTTTCCTGTTATAATTTGACCAGCCTCTTCAGCTGCAATGAGAGTCCTCTGGCGTTCTGCTTTTGCACCTACACTAATACAAACTCATTTGGCTGATTAGTGCACACACCTAAATTTAATTTCTAAATTTATAGCCTCTCTCCAGGCTGAGACACCTGTCTGTCTCAGCAGAGATGTAGTCAATGAAGAGGAAACACATTCACCTGGTGAAGTTTTTTGAGTTGGGTGAACATTGTTAGCAGTTAGAAACTGAAGATTTTCTTTACTTGGGCCCTTCTGGCTGAATTGTCCTTCACGCCATATAGTCAAATCAAAAAGTGCATCTTTGTTTTCATATGATTTCTCTCCCTTGCTTTTATATATCCCATCTCAACTGAGGTGTGAAGAGGGTGGATTATTTCACCAGTTTTAGCATTACAAAATGAAGTAATTTAGAAGTAACCTTAGGAGATGACACCCAAACTCCATTAACAGCAGACAACATCCAACTTAGTAGCTAAGTGGAATTTTCCAGGTTGCAGATTGTGTTCATTGCCTTTTACTGTGTACCTCTTAAACAAGTCTGGCTCCCTCTTCCTTCTTCCCTGCCCCCAGTAGCCACAGACAGCAGCAAGGGCCCTGACAGCCATCTCTCTCCAGGCTGGGCAGGCCCCTCTCAGCCTCTCCTCGTCCATGTGCACCAGCCTCCAACCATCTTGGTGGCTTCCACTGGGCATAATTCAGTATACCACGGTCTGTCTTGTTCTGGGCAGTCTAAAAGTGGACATGGTACTCCCAGTGTACATAATTCTGAATAAAGATTAATCACGGCTTTCCTCAACACATGAAAAATTGCCTCTAACTGTGGGAGCAAAAGCAGCCATTGCTGTGTTTCTGGGAAAGGGGTCATCATAAACAAGAATTTCCAAATCAAAACAACTTCTTCTTTTCCTGTCTTCAGCTGAGGCTTTATGCTGAGCGTCTGGGAGCTTCTCTTCAGCAGGAGAAACCTGCTTGGAAGCCACCTTTTCATGCCCAGTGTCTCCTTCTCACAATTCAGAAGAGGATTCATTACAAAGGGCAAGGGAAATCAGCTGTTCTTAACTTTCACTTCTATACTTTATTTGTCCACAAAACCCAAAGCAAGACTCTTTTTTAATGTCTTGGCAGCAAGGAAGAGAAAGCATTTAGCCCAGATGCTGTATTCTGTGTACATTATTTTATATCACTTACATTAATAATGTCATTATAATATAGTGCAGAGAAGACATTTGATCTACTTTGCTCTCCCCTGAAGGGAATGCATTTCTTTCCCTACTGAGTGAACCTCCCAGCATCTCACAAACATATGGTCTCTCAGGTGTAAGTGATGCTCACCTGCTTTATTGTCTTTAGCAGGAAGGAACTAAATATACAACAGATGCTCAAGTACCTTGAAATGAATGTATTGTGCAAACAGAACTGTCATCACAGCCCTTGCAGTCACATTTTTCACCTGTTGCGTGCTTGTTTATCCATAGTTTGTTTTGACAATGTGTAAAATGGTTTTTTTAAAAGCTTGGAAAACTCCCACTTTCAGAGTGTCTCATGTCTTCATAGATGGCATATTCATATCTAGACTGTTTAATATCTGTCAAAAACTCAAGTAAATGTATTCTACCCAGCCCCTCTGTCCCCTACCCCCCACCTTTTATAATTTATTTTTTAAATTGTGTTAAATCTGTGCTTGGTAATAGACAGTTTGGCAGAAAAAAGGTGTTCCATATTCAGACGGTAGAAGACTTAGTCCTTTTTTGTTTTTCTTGGAATAGATCCAAATATGAAGTTTGGACCTGAATTTGAATTCCTTCAATTTCAGATGTTTTCAGGTCAGACTTCAGGTTTAGACCATCGCAAAACACAAACCAAAATACAAAATATACATTCTGGCTCCTGATTCAGTTTTTTTTTCCTTTTTCTCCGCATCACTTTCACCAAGTAGAGTTTGGGTGAGGATTTTTCCTGCCCTCATGTTTCTCTTTGCTGGACTTAATCTGTGTCCTGTCAGCAAATGAGCCAGGTCCTCTGCCCAGAGCCTTCAACAAGTCTTGTATGTAATCAATTTTCCTTGTTTTATCAAATGTCTAATCTTCATAACAGAAGAAGAGGAGCCCCTTTAGGGCCATGACTTTTATACTTGTCTGTTAGGTGATTGGTACTACAGCCCTTTTGTCACTGAGAAGCAAGAAGTTGACACTTGTGTCCTCCTGGCATCACTTCCCAAGATCTCCACCACTGCTGGGGTGTCAGTGAGAGAGCAGCCCCCATCTTCTCCTCTCCTCCCTGTCTTGGTTACCTTGTGCTCGTGACTGCCAGCCATGCTGCACACAATGTATGATGTGTACCACAGAGTTTACCTGCCCATGGGCTTTTCCTGGGAAATCCAAGAGGCAGGAGGTTTGTTTTCTCTCCACATGTATAAAGCTGTGATGGAAACAGTGGGTCTGTGGGCATTCTGCTTGGTTTGAGGTTGCTCTTGTCACACCGTTGAATTTGAGCACGGGGATGCAAACAACCACACGGCAAAGGTGTGGCTAAGTGATGAACTCCTGGGAGATTCCATGCTGCCAAGCATTCTGGGATGTGCCTGGTGGGCTGCTGAGCTGCTCCACAGCTCACATCTAGGGCAAGATCTCTGTCCAGATGCTCAGTGTAAACTGAGTGAAGGCAGTAAAGATTTGCTGATATTCGAGTGGTTTTAGCCTTTATTGTCTCCATAGAATTTGTTTGAAAGCTTCTCTCCCCAGTGAAGCCAAGTCAGAAGGACCAGCTTTTCCCCATTTTAAGCACTTCATTGTGATGGTTAAATGGATAGAAGAGAGAAGCTCACAGCACAGTCTGCTCAAAGCTGCCATACCTGACTTTCTGAGTGAGTTTTCTGTCCCTTTGATCCACTCAGGCTCCAACTCTCCCATATTGTGAGACAAAAGTGGCTCCTGCTATAGGGACTGGAAGAGCAAACTTGCCCTCAGCTCCAACCCTTACTGCAAGAGCACCTGAGGCTGGCAGCGCATGCCTGAAGCCACCACAGCCAGGGAGAGCTGTATTCTGCCTCCTACCTCCTCAGGCAATGGGCCATTGCAGGATTTATAGAATGGCTGTGATCAGCTCCTCCTGAGAGGGATACAGCAGCTCCAAGAGTGTCAATCTCAGACAATGATAAGCCACTGCTCCTGCTGCAGGACTTCTATGTTTTCTGGGTACATGGCCCAGTGCACAGGACAGATGTGAGTGTTTCCTAATAGCTGTGCAGGGTTATTCCTGAAGCTTTGTTTTCACCACTTCTTGTTCAGAGGTGCTTGACTCCCTGCAGTCATACAGTGTGCAGAGAGCTTAGGGGCTTAACCCAGGGCCTTGGCTTCTAGATGGCAGATAAAGTGTCAAACCTTTTTTGTGCATCTTGCCCTGAGAGATGTGTGCTGAGAGGTTGGTGTTAGCAGAGGGTCGCTTCCATGCCCACACGCCCCTGACCCATTGCTGGCTGGCACTCTGCACCAGCACAGGCTGGGCTCATTTGTAAGCCCCGCAGCAATTCTTGGAGAGTTGTTCAAAGGCTTCAGGCTGACTCTGGGACCTGTCTCCCAGGCGTTGTGCAGCTGTGTTAGCTGACTTCCCTCTTCTTGTATGCTGTGGTTGGGGCACTTAGACCTCAGCAGAAGAGGAGGTGCCCAAGGCCTTCCTGTCCAGCTCTCAGGGGAAATGGCACCTCCGCTCCTTCTCCAGGCACCCGGCAGCTGGGCCAGCTCCTGGAAATGGTACAAACGCAGCTCTGCACCTGCAGGAGCACTGGGGCAGCACTCAGATACGGTGTCTTGGTTGAAGAGGGGGAAGGCTTTCTAACATTAGCACACTGGTGGTGCAACTTCCTTCTCTTTAGCTGCTCCAGTATCTGCTTTGCCTTCAGTAACTACCTGGAAAGCCAAATTGAGCAGACTCTTGACTTTTGGTGTAGGAGACTGTAGTTTCTTAATCCCAGGTTTTCTTCTGCTTTACTGTGTTTGTGAGTACGTCGCCTAATTCCTGGTACCAAACCATGGCAATCTCATTTTAATAAGGAGCAGCTTCCAGGATCAGTCCTGCTGTCCCTCTTATGAGTGATGAGGTGTCTGGAGGGCTCAGAGGTGCTGAGACTGCACAAGCAAAGTTTGCAGGGATAAAGTGGGAATTGTGTCCCTGAAGGCCTTGCTTCAGGGCTCCCTATGTTCAGGCAGGCCTGGGTGTCTGATGAGGTCCTCTAAACAGTGGGCAAAAAGCCTAAATTTTAATTTGTTGTGAGACAAACAAATCACAGCTGGAAGTTTCTCTGTTTAAACATAAAGGACTCTGTCTTGTTAATTTATTTTTTCTTTTTTTCATAGTGCAATAATACCTAGAAACAATACAATGGCTGTCCAAATCCTCATGCCTTGAAATACTTTCAGGATGAGATACTACAGAAAGGCTTGTACTGGTAATAGAATATTTTTAGAAGCCAGAAAAATCTTTGGAAGATAAATGAGGACAATTCTTTGTGTTGGTTTTCTTCATGAAGAACATACCTAAGAAAAACTCACCTTTACAAAACTCTTATGGTATGCCACTGTCGTGGGTAGTTAAGTTCAACTGATTTCTTTCAGTTCTGCAACTTCCAGGCATGCATTAAGTGGCAAAAATTCCCACCTGTCTTAGCCCCTGTCATTCAACTATTTCAAGTGGCATCTCTCATGGATTTTTAGTTTACAGCTTCATTAAAGGCAAGGCACTCTGAAATTGATTTTGAAAAATCTGTGATATCTTGCTGCAGTGACATCTCCAGCATCAGAGATGGTCACTTTTCCACTACAGGATCATACTGCAGAAACTTGAGGATATTTGCACAGCACATTATGCTCTGAATACAATTTCAACGTGTATTTATAAATTCAAGTAACAATGACCTAAGGTGATTTGGCTCTCATTCTCATCCACAATATCCTGCATTTTTCCAAATGTAGGTTTTGCAGCTATTGTTTAAACTAAGGCCAACACCGGTCAAGGCGGGTTTCGATACCAGCCAAAACACCACTAAATGCAACTCTCCGCTAATTCTGAGCAGCTGCACCTTGCAGGTTCTTGACGAAGTTGCCCTGCTGTGACCTGCTGGCCTGAGAGCAGCTCCCTGAAGGAGGCGTGAGGCTGCTCTTAGCAGCAGGGAGGGTCTGGCGGCAGAGCTCGGCCGCTGCAGGGCACAGCACCCTCTCGTGGGAGCTGCTCCTCCTCCGCTCCCCTGGCTCCGGGTGATGCAATCGTCCTCTTCATTGCGAACCTGGAGGCTGATTCTTCAACCATAGCATGTCTAATGTCCAAAATCCATTATGGTGCACCTGCAGATGTCAGTATAGCCTAAAAAATATATACTTTTTAAAAAGGCTTCTAATTAGTGGAGGCTAAGCCATTCATGCAAAGCTCATGACCTCACTCAAAGGCTTGAGGCTTCTGTAGGTGAAAAGGCTCCTACAGTAAGTGTCCATATGCTTCAGTCCACAAAATCAAGACTACTGGAAAGAGACAGAAGGGGCAGATGCTGCAGAAAGTGCTTTGCACAGCGCAGGTAGGAATGGGTTGGGCTTTCTGGTCTGTGCAGCAGAGGCTGTGGCTCCCGAAAGCAAGGCTTGACTTTGCTTAGAGTGAAGCATTTGTCCATCAGTGCACCTAGAATTTCTCTTTAGGCCATACTTCTAAAAGGAACACATGCTGAAATAGAGTTTCAGAACACATTATTTGCTTTTAGAACCTATGCCCATCTGTTTCAGCCTGGGCTGTTAGCCCAGTATAACATTTGCAGATAAAATATGGGCATTTTGCATCATCTTTGTGTATTTGCAGGAGGTTAAAAGCGTGGCTTTGGGTAAGAAGCTGGAGCCTTTTCATTTCATGTGATTTCTGCCTTGGAGAAAAAGGCAATTACAGAGGTCAGATTTCCTGCTACATTCTGAATATTTTGGAATAATAATGAGGAAGAGATGGTTATTCTTAGTTTGTCCCTCATGAAATTAATACCCTGTGCTCAAGGACACTGCCTGCCTTGTGAGCTGATATCTGTGTATCACAAATTCAATCCCAGTAGGGGCTATTTGCTTGAGGGTTGAAATAGGTGATCCTCTCCAACTCAGACTATTCCGTGATTCTTGAACACAGCAGCCTTTCTGCTGCCAGGGAGGACAGAGCACTTTGCAGGAGGCTTGTGGAGGCACTTGCTGCCTTTGCCCTGCGGGCTCTGAGGTGGGTGGAGCTGAGTTAGCTCTGTAATGTAAAGCTGGAGGTATTTACACGATGATTTTGCAGCCTATCCGAGGTAACCTTCCTTGGAACTGAGCAGCAGATGAATGCCAAATAGCTTTCCTATAAGGGACTTCACACGAAGCCTTTTAGGAGCCTGGCTTATGGCAAATACCATGGGGATATAACACAGCAGCAAACAGCCTGTGCAAAGAGCTGGCACAACTCGAGCGTGGTGTCTCTGGAGATTACTCAGAGGAAAAGCAGCGTGTCTGGTGAGCCCATGCCTGAGCAGGAAAGTGCCTACATGTGCACAGGTCACTCTTCCCTGCAAAACAAGGAGATTTTTTTTTTGCTGGAGTTTTTTGCTTTTCTTTTTAAAGGGTTGGAGGGTTGCAAAAACCAGTGTCAGCTAGTGCCTCGATGCTGCCAGCAGCCTGCACACCAGCACGTGGCCTTTGTGCCCAAGGAAATCAGTGCAGGGGTGTCTGGTAAAGGTTTGCCTCCTACATTTACTCCACCCTGTGCAAATCATCTGGTTTTGGCTAAATAGGACCATGAAAACATGTAACTAACCAATGCCTGTATGTCTTACATATAGGGCTTTGTGTCATGGACCCTGGACTGAGCTCACCCAAGGCTTTTTCCAGGACACACACTGCAAGTACTTGGTCAGGGTGTAAAATTATGCCAGGAGATCTCTAGTCAGGTGCAGACATAGAACAAATGGACCCAGACAAACCTGGAAGAGTCCAGGAGAAGAGAACATGGATGTGACTTCTCATCCAGGTGTGTGCAGTGGTGTTGCCCACGGTGTGATGCCCCGAGAGAGGCGTGCCCAGGGAGGAGCGCTGCTCCCAGGTGTGGTGAAATGCTGGCAGCCTGCACTGCACCACCATCTGCCCCAGCCCATGCCTGTTTGTTGATTAGTTTATCCCCTTAATCTGTATGTTTTAATCCAATAAACCAATGCATGCGGGAGCCAAGTACCGCAGAGGAATGAAACAAAAGCTGTTTATTCTAACCAAAGCAGTCACACCAAGCAGTTAAAACTGCTGTGCTGACAGCGCAGTCAATAAACAGCAAACAGACAGTTTCTTTGGCCCTGAGAGTTTGTCCCAAGCTGAACAGAGTTAACAGAAGTCCTCCAAGACTGTGATTGTTTTCTGCTTTGGTCATCACTTGTTCACAGGACAGAGAGGAAAACTTTGCAGTTCTGTCCCCTCATGTGGGAGGATACCGGCCCTTGCTATCCTCAGACTGAGTTGAAAAACAAAGAAATGACTGGAGAAATGAGAATCTAACTGAGTATGACCTGTCTTGTTGAGTTTGTCTTGTTTATCTTGTCTTGATCTAATTCGGATCTCCTGGATTTGCATATAAGAAATATTGAGGTATATACACACCAGACTCAGGATATAGTTGAAGCCTTAGGTCTAAATAGAAAAACAACCCCTTTTCTTTCCCCTAGGTCCTATTGCATCACCAAACTGCTCTTTCAAGAATTTCTGAGGTTGTGACAAACTGGGCACCCACAGCATCTTTGTGCCTGGGGCTGGGGCAGCAGAGGATGTCAGGGGAGGCTGAAACACCAGCTGCATGCTGCTCTAAAGGTGTCACCCTTCCTCCCTGAGCCCCAGTGAAGCAGCTAGGGCTGCACCTGCAACAGAAGCAACCTGCACCTGCAACAGCTTTTCAGGAGCCATCTCAACTTTATCCCTTAGGATAAGCTGTGTCTGAGTTGTCCAGTGAGCTATGGATGATGGCCAATAGTTTGTGCTGAGAGGAGGAATGTGGTGGATCTCTCTATACTGAAAGTGCTCCTGATCCATTTCTACCTCTTATTCTCTGTATTTGGAATCTTCCTTGATGCCCCCAGTAAACTTCAGTTATGTGACAGACCCTGAGATAACCTTCATTCTCCTGCCAAGTGACATAATTTAATGAACAGCAGCAGTGCTTAAAGGTCAAGTTTTTCTGGAAATGCAACAAATTAAAGGCAAAATGGTGCTAAGTTGTGTGGCCTTGTGTTCCTAGGAAGGCTGTGCGATGCTGAGCGGCCTCGCTCCATCTGCTCCCTGGTGGCTCAGGTTCTGCCTGAACCTCTGGCAGTTTTAGATTGTACAGCTCTTGCAGGCAAAACCTCCAACCAGCAGCGTTGCGGGCAGGTGAGAGCGAGAGTCCCAGCGGAGCACTTCCCAGCATGGGGAAAATGCGCCAAAGAGAAAGTTCTTACTGCAGTGCTTCCCTCCTATTAGGTTTTCAAATAACAGATGTTTCCCTCTGACATTTCACAAAAACTTCTCTGTGAGGTTTTCATTGCTTTCCAGACACTTTCCAGTTAAAAGAAACTTATAAAATTGCCTACTGTTTAACACCTGTTTAATATCAAGGCGAGTGGAAACCCACAAAGCCAGCGCTGGCGCTGAAGGGCCACTCTCTAAATGTGTCACTTCCAGTTCCAGCGCCTGCCGTACTGTGAACCAGGACACGGTGGTATCTTTGATCTCGGAGGGATGTGGGGAGCACAGGGATGTGTGCAGATAGGGAGACTTGCAGGAACACGAGTTGGCTGTAGCGAGCATTCCGGCTGTGCCCGTATGCGCCTGTAGCAACAGTCAGTCAGAGGTTTTGGAGACATTTCATAGCAGTTAACTAAGGAATAACTTTAGTACTAAGCCTTGTCACTCCAAACATGTTTACATCTTGGAGATATCAGCTTAAATACCATGAATGAAGTGGCCTCTTATTTCTTTAATGATTTAAATATACAGCATGTTGACTTGAAGGTTTTTGGCACAGCAAGCCTGCAAGTTTGTGGATTATGCTGCAAGGAACAGAAAAGCACCATGTTTTCAACAAAGTACAGTACTGTCATAAGAGCAGAAAGGTACTGGAATTGCTGCAGTCTACTTTGTGCTCCACTCGTGCTTATTGACCTTTCCCAGCTCCCTTTGGCTTCTTCCTTTTTCTTTCTTTGTAACCAGCTCCTGTCCATCATGATCTCCTTCTATTGCTGCACCAAGAGTACTAATTTCTAAGGCAAAATGTCTTTATGCTTATCTTTAAAAACTTGTGCCTGAAGAGAATTCTTTTGCACCAAGATAGTTTCAAAAAGCACCAAAATGTTGGAGAAGACTTAGCAGTTCTTCAAACACCCCTTTTCTTTGGACATGTTCATTTACTTTTGAAGTTTTTGAATCCACAACCCCATTACACACATCCTCTCTCTTGCCCAATGTAATAGCCCTTCCCAAGTGTGGGGTTTTTGTATGTGTAGTAGGCAGTTTGTGCTGTCAAATCATAATCAATCCAAATTTTCATGGTTTCTGCATTGCCCTTAAGCTGACATTTAACTGTCTTTCTTTTATAAATCAGCTAACAAGTGGTAGGATGCTCTGTGGGGGTCTCTTTAGTGAGTCATTCTCCAGACTCTCCTGAAACACCTGAAAGGGGCAGAAAGAGAGTAACAAAAGCCCCATGGCTCTCTATATAAAACTTGTGGTGCTGGGGTTTTTGCAAATTTATCCCATGCCTAAATACATCAGGAGACTGAAAAACACAGGCTTCAAATCCAGCCAGGCTTTGCTGAGGCTTCCAGTGAGCTCCAGTCTGCAAGCACCAGTGACGTCTTGCCCAGCTGGGACTGAAAAACTTGATCTGCTGCATACCTGCTCCCAGGGCTCTTGGAGAGTTCTCTGACAACCTGCCACATCTAGGCACAGTAAGGTGAGCTAAGGATAGCTTAGGGTAAACTTCCATTTTTCTCTTCCCTTATTTGGACTTAGAGCACAGTCTTAACTCTGTAAATGGATTTCTTTGTCTTGGCAGATTGCTGTGAACTGCACCATACCAGGATGACATTTTAATACTACTCTCAGTGAAAGCCCAGTTTAGGGCTTCATGTGTTTTCTGAGATGTTCCCAACATCTGTTAACAATTTGGGTGCATGTTCATCTTTGCTTTGTCAATGGGTACAGACACCATTCCAGTAGTCACTAAAATTGTGATAGGAAGGGAGGAGGCTAGAGACTCATTGTCTGCCAGCTGCCCAAGAAGCAGTGGCAAGAGTGAGTTTTATTCCCTTCTGCTCCTGCTTCTTCACAAGAACCTAGAGCCCAAGTGCTCAAAATTTTAGGTAGTGCAAGGCTTCCTCTGGAAGTGAGGGAACTCTTTTTCACTGTGAAGGTGACCAAGAACTGGCACAAGGTGCCCAGGAGAGTGGTGGAGTACCCATCACTGGAGATATTTGAAAGCCATCTGGGCATGGTCCTGGGCAGCCTCCTCTAGGCACCCCTGGCTGACCTCCAGAAGTCCCCTCCAACCCTATTTCTACAGTGATTCTGTGGTTCTGACTGCATCCATCAGGGCAAAGCTCCAGGGAGCCTACAGCCGTGGATAACAGGAGTGGTGGCACTGACTGCACATTTGTACCACAAGGCTCCTGCAGTTCTCCTGTGGCTCTTCAGCAGCCTGTTGCTGGAGTTACAGCCCTGGCAGGAAAGCTCATGATGGCCACTGACATGGCTGGCATTTCCAGAGCAGCTCGAGTTACATGTGCCAGACCAGGGTCAGACACAGGGCGGACACTCAGGAATGTCCCTCTGTGTGTGTGTGTGTGTGTGTGTGTTTTGGTGCAGCCTGTAATTTTTTTTTTTCCTTTCTATTTTTTGTAACATGAAGAAGCAAACATGGAAAATCTTGTTTCAATGCCCAGTTTGTTGTAAAAGATCAAGAATGTCAAGGCTGTGTAGCTGTAGTTGTTTGGAGAGCTGTTAACAGCCTGGAGGAATCTATGCGGGGTTAGAGGTTTGCTTGCTTCCTTTTTAAAGCTTTTCCTTCTGCTCACAGCTGGAATTAAATAAAGAAAAATAGGAAAGTAGTTTCATTAACAAGAAGCAATATAGGGTATTTTTTTTCCTTTGTAGACTTTCTATAAGCAACTTTTTTTCAATGTATGACATTTCTTCCTGTGGTTCACAGGCATTCCTTCACCTGGCCTGGCTGGCTCCCTCTGGCCACCTCTCTCCTGGAGACAGTGGCTCTACCATGCACCTCCTGCTGGCTCCACTCTCTGTGCCTGACAGTTCAGATAGTGCCTTTGGCAGAGTTTTGTACCTTCTGACCCCTTGTTGCATGCTGGCAGCCGTGGTCTCAGTGAGCTCTAAGAACAGCACAGTGTCCCCCCCACATGGGTGAGCTGCAGCTGCACTCACTGTCCATGCAACCCTCCGTGCTCCCATCACCAGTGCATGAGCTGCAGCATGAGGAGGCTCAGGATTTTTTACCAAGTTCTCTTATCTGCAGAAAAATTCCCTTAGTTGCTCTCTGATCCTGCCTTGGAGATGCATTTGTTTCTTGGTGTGGGTATTTTTGTCTTGTTTTAATTCTTTTATTGCCTTGTTATTTTTATTCCTTGCTTCATTTTTACAAAGGCTTTTGCTGAGCCTGGTTTCCAGATGGCCTGAGGGGAGAAACTCCTGCTGATGCTGTCTCTAACCCTTCTCAACATTGCCCACCCCAAGATTTAGCCTGATGGGCTTATCCCCTCTCTACCCTGTGTCCTAGCAATATAATATTATAGACAATCCATGAGAGAGCCCAGCCAAGATGAGCTTATGCCAATTACACAAGTTTTTTTTCCATAAAGACATCTTGATCTTTTAAGCAACTCAATTCTTTGAACTAGTGTGTGAATCTTGCCAATGCAGTGGGGAGTAATAAATAATTAAACATTTCTTTTGACAAACAATAAAGACATACCTTTGACATTTTTGGGTATATGAACATGTTTCTTGTAAAATCTTTATTTTTACATACTTTAAACACAGCAAATACTAATTTCTCCTATGGCTCTGTTACAGTGGGAATCTGTATCTTGTTTGTCTGCTCAACTCAAAGTAGAGTCATTGAGCCAATAAATGAATTAAAGGGATCTCTAAAATTATTGTTTCTGAAATAACTTTAATTTGGTCTTTTTCTCCCCAGGATTTGTGCCCCATGAGGAGAGGTGTGGAAAGCTCATCTGGCATCTCTTAGTGGGAGCATGTTCAAAGGTATTTTAGCTGGCAAACTCCATCTGGAATTTGCCCATGTGCAGTCTCAAAGTTTTCACAGACTCAAAAATTGTCCAAATTTGGACAAGCTGCATGAAAATGACAAAATCCCATCACTAACATGAGACCTCTCAGCAATTTTCTAAATTTCTGCCTTGAATAATAGATGTGCTAATGCTCCCCAGTGAAGGTATGTCACCTCAGGGTCTTCCCCTGAGCTCCTTCTGAGGTTTCTCTGAGCGGGTTTTGTGACATTGCCTCAAACATTACAAATCAAAGTAGAAATCCCACACAGCAAACCTTGTCAATTTTTTCTGCTTTTGATGGGTTTATAATGCACTGGGAAATGGTATTGTATTAAAGAACTTTGGACTGCCTACAGTGTTCATAATTATAGATGCTGAAATGCCTTGGGAAAGGGACGGGGGGAGGTGAGTTGCTGAATGATGGGAAACATAAAATGCAAGATGAGGAAGAAGAAATGGAAGGAGATAGAGAAAAGAGAGAATTATTAAGAGGATCGAGAGATAAAGGCAAATTGCAGCCTTTACAATGTGGGAGAAACCCCCAAAGTGTGCCAACAGTTGAGCTGGGATGAAGCACCCTGCCTAATCATGTCCTGTTCCCAGGTCATGGAAAATCACAACTAGTGCCAGGTACTGTGAGCTTAAAGCAGCATTTACTTCCTCTGGTGCAAAGCTTTTTAAACTCCTGTGTGTTAGCAGAAGTTGCTTTCAACCACCTCCTAAACAAAGAGGTCCAAGCTGGATTCTTCCTCAGCAAGGGTGAGCTGGCTTGCAGAGAAGATGCTCTGTGGGTGAGACTTGAACGTGCTTCATAAGCATGGTCTGTGCCTCTGGCACACTCCTTTTTCTTCCTTCATATCCAACAGCACACAAGTCTCATTTCCTCTTCTTACCCTCCCTGCAAGCTGCTATTGTTTCGGTGTGTCATCAAATACCCATGTGAGGACTGGTGGAAGATGGTGATGTGGTGCTGACTGGAGCAGAGGAAACTACACAGACAAAACGTTTTCTGCCTGAAGGAGTCTGACCAGCACTAATGAAGCCAGTGCTTGTCCCTGTCCCACACAGAAAACTCCTCTGCTTGGCTTTGTGCAGGGTCTGGGTGTCACCAGAGACTCCTGTTAGGGAATAAGAAGAGGACCAGGAGCTCATGGCAGCTGCAGGGAGAGGCAGCGTGAGCCTCTAGCAATCCTTTTGGGATGTGATGCAGCTTCTAACTGAGATGCTTCCTGTGTGAACCACTTCATAGTGCTGATCTGTGCTGACTCACAGCTGAGGCTGTGCTTCTTTTCAAGCTGCTCTGCTCTCTTAGGCTGCCTTTCAAATATCTTTCCTGCAAAGATGAAAGATGCTAAGAAGTAGGTCCTGTAGCTGCCTCTCAGACTCCATTCTCTCTTATATATTAATCCAATAACATGTAAAATTATAGACAGCAATTCTCAGGAGATGTCAAACAAAATGTTCATTTTAAAAGAAATAAAAACCAGTCCAGTTTTCAATATAAAACTAATATAAGTCACAACACCTCTGTCCCCAACACCAGAAGGCCTAACTCTGGGAGAGATCTAAGACCAAACAGCGTTTAAAAACAAAGAGGTGAGAGGTGCAAAATGTAGATCCAGACCGCATGGCCACCTGGACCTGGGGTCCAGGCTTGGGAGGGATGGAAATCTCAGAAATGGGCAGCTGCACAGACTTCATGAGCATGAAAATGCTTTTCCTACTTTTTGACTTTTGGCATCTATAAAGAATACAAGAATTTTTAAATAGTGCTTTGGAGTCAACACACCATTTTATAAGCTCATCAGTTGGGATGAGTGGTGGATGTTTACGACCTTAATCAATCAGTACCTCAAGACTGGAGGATTGTATGTGAAATTTAATTAAGAGTTGCAGGGGATTTTCTGCTCCCACCCACGCCCAAGTTGCTGGTACAACACTGGAGGGAGATTGAGGCCTCACTGATGAGCACAGATGGTGGAGGTGCAGAGGGTAGCGCCCATCTGGGAACAGCATCAGCAGCAAGGACACACTCAAAATCATCCCTGTGGGGCTGTAAATGTATTAACATCAGTACCAAGGCTGTGGACATGGTAGGCAGTCCAACACAAACCTTTTGGCACCGGCCAAGGGCAACTTCTAAAAAAGAAGGTGTTGTCTGCACACTGCCTTTATGCGCTTACACATCATCATGTGCCAAAAGGAGAAAGGGGAGAATTTTTAAAACATTCTCTACTTTCTGTGTTTGCTCTGGGAATAGATAAATATTTCACATTAACTATGTTCATCTACCAGTTTTTGTCGTGAGAGCGCTATCTCCGAATTGTAGAGCCTGTGAATTATAGTGGTAAACGCTGTATTGCTTTGACCTTTTGAAATGTCTCCAGCATGACTGGCTGCCTGTCCTCCCCTTCCCCCAGAGGTCATGCAGGTTGTAAATATAGGCGAAATGGAATAGCCAGATAATCAAATTGAACCCATTTCACTGCAGTGCGGTGCAATCACAGCACAGCGAAATTCCATCAGCGTCGGAGGCTGCATCTCGAGTGCCACGGAAATCGCTTTGTAACTGTCCACACAACCCGAGGAGCAGGGCTTGTCATCTGCCACACTGTGGGCTCTGCATTTCTAAGCCTCCTTTAGCAAAGAAAAAAAATCCCAAGGCCACATAAAGAAGGGTAAGGAATAGGCTGACATTTAAAAAAAACACATCATCTGAAAAAAATTACCTTGACATATAGGATGATTGATAAGTTATATTTGCCTTGTTGGTTGGTTGCTTTTTCTTTCTTTTTCTTTTAATGACTCTAAAATGATTCCTCTGCTCCAGAGCAGATAACAGAATTGCTTGCTGCATCACCTGAGTATGCCTTCTTCAAAGAATAAGTACTTTAGTCATTATATTAGCAACAGCATTGAAGTACAGCACAGAAGCAGTGACACAAAGAGCACTATAACTCATTATTCATGAGGATGGAATTTAGGAGCAATGTCCCTTGACCAAGCAAGACAGAAACCTGGAAGTTGAAATCCATATGGATGTGATCTTGATAGTAGGAGCCAAGCACAGCACTGTGCTTCTGTTTCTTGCAAGCCCAGAGATATTAGCAGTGGGGTAGCAGGGCATAATTGATGTTTACTTACAATCAGCATCTTTCTGTGCCAGCAATCATGGCAGACTGAAACTAAGCAGGGGAACCAGAAACCCTGCTGCTTTCAGCTGTCTGGAACAATAATTACACAGTGCCACAGCACCTCTGGGAGTCTGGCACCATTTATCCTCCCCGACTCTCGGCGTTGGTTACCTGCCACAGAGCAATCCCCAAAGCAACCAATCCCCAACATCATTTTCATACAAAAGGTGGAGAGAATGATAATGGCTGTGCTATTGCTCTGCCTTCAGAAACCCAGGCTGATGGCTTAATTGAGGTTAAAATAAGCTCCAATCAGAGAGGTAAAAACTTAACAGGGCTACTTAATCTTATATAAATACAAGAGAGATACAAGTGCATGAGGAGAGAATAATAACTGACTCTGGTGAGGTTTCTATGGAGAATAATCATTAGCCAAGCTGTGAACAGATTGGACTGGGAACAGGCTATTTAGCATTCATGCCCTGGTGGTAAAGGCTTTGAGCTGGAGCCTAATTTGAATTTTAGGGTTGGGTTTAAAAAGAAAAGAAAAGAAAAATCCCACCCTGTCTGGAGAAAACAGCATCAACCTAATTTTTGCCCTAGACTGTGCCAAAGAAATTCAGATGACTTTTACTCTGTCACCTAAGTGCAGATTTTCTAACACAAGACAGAAATAATTGCAGGGCACGAAGGCTTTCAGTTGTCTCGGGAGCAGGGATTTGCCCTGCCCAGGGCAGTGTCCTCAGCCCTGTTTGTACCTCCCCCCTCTCCCCATATTCTTTGTAAGGCTGAGCAGGCAGCCCAGCCTGCCTGCCCTTCAAGAGCAGCACTGAGAATGCTATCAGAAAAACAAATGAAAAGAGAGTTTGTTGTTTTTTGCTTTACATTTTCTCAGAATCTTCTCATATTCTCAGAAATAACTGCCCTTTTAGAGCCTGAAATTAAAATACTTACTCTTTTGCAAAATAGCTGGAAAGGTTTGGCAAAATTCAGATGTTTTTATTTTTCAGGCTTGCAGATTGTTGCTTATCTGTTTTGTTAAGTTAAATTAGATGCTAGATTTCAGAAGTATTTGAAAACACTTCTTTCATGCAATGGCCCTTCAAATAGGAGCTATAATTTCAGTCTTTTTCTGGCTGCTTCTTTTGTTTTGTTTTTTTGCCAGCTGCTTGCAGGATCGGTTTCTGTTACTTTCTTTTAAACAGACTATGTGAAAAAATGCAATAACTAGCTGGGGGTGTGCAGATCCTGCCAAAGTATGGTTTTTGGGCTCTGTTTTCCTTAGTATGTATCCCAGAGATGAAGTGATGTCTTTCCCAACCAGCAGCTCAGCTGACACAGTCCCATACCAGTTGCAGCTGGATCTGGCCTCTAGATCTGTAGCTGGAGAGACATGAAGTTAGAAGCACGTATGATACTGCTGATTGTATTTCAGAGTTTATTTTAACATAAGGGGAGATCCAGTCCCTCCTGTTATTTTTTTACTTAGTATTTAGTAAAGCATATCTTGCTATTGTACAATTTCAAAAACATGTTGCACGCGCCGTGACGGAATCTGTGGTTTGCTAGAGGCTTCTTTTATGTACACTCTAGCTTTGCTTATAACTCCCATTTCCTGATCTTAGCTGGAAGTCCTTCAGCTTATGCCCATCAAGAGATAAAAATAAACTGTAGGCCGCAGCTCGGTGTAGCTGGATGCTCCATTACTGTTGCAAAGTACAAGAGTCCTCAGGAAAGCAATGAAAAATTACCCGTCTCCAGGCAGTGAAAAATGTCAGGAGCCTCATGGTCTCTGAGGCCTCAGCAGAGAATAATTATGCTGTGAACAGATTGCTCTGTGCCGGAGACCTCGTGGCACTCTTAAAGGGAGGACTATGAAACCCCTTTCAGAGGGAGATCAGAGCCCTCACATGGCACTTCTTGGGAGAAAGCAGGTGACAATAAAAACCCCATATTTCCAGACTGGCTGCCTTCACTGAGGTGAGTGGTCCTGTGCCTTCCAGGACTGCTTACAACCAGGAAAATAAAGGATAAATATAATCCAACAGATAACTGGGTGGGTATTTTTAAAAAAACGAGCTGTGACTTTCATTCTGCTTGTAGCCAACCACTGGGCAGTGAAACAAACAGAAAAGGAGTGCGAGGTCTCAGGCAAGGAGAGAACTTGGCCTGGAAGATTTCCTGGAATACCCACTTGCCCCTGTGCTTGTAAGCATTGCCCGTCCTCTCCGGGGCACTCTTCAGTCAGAGGATCCAGCTCACCCTGGCCCGGGCTGTGCCTCCTGCTCATGCCCACCATGGTAAGGGCCAACTCAGAACTTTGCCCTGGTGGCTGTGCCTGGAGCTGGGGCCCTCCTGCCCAAGGGAAGCTGCATCCAGGGTCCGACTCAAGGAGCAGAATGAGAAGAGGGAGTTTATTGCAACCTGATAGCATTCACAAGTGTGCTCTGCAGAGGAGATGTAATGAGGATGATGACCAGGACCAAGGATGACCAACGTGATCAGGTCAAGGCAATTCTGAAGCAATTTGTGCTTAATGGGTAACAGGGGCCAGAATTTGTTAGATATTTCACCTCCCTAGGAAAGGTCTGACAGAGCCAAGTTCATTATCCTGGGGAAAGGTGACAGTGCTGTTCTGCCAGATTGAACAGGAGCAGGGTTAAGGTTGCAAAAAAAGGACTAGAATCCTCCTATTTTTGTCTCCCCTCTCTTTTCATTATAAAATATATTTGTGCAAGACTGTGAGATGCTGCTGGGCAGCTTGGTGGGGAACAGAGCTTTGGGGGCGGGCAACAACTTTGCCCAGGATTTGTTTGCAGGGCAGGTGGGAGGGGGCCCAGATGGTGGGATCAAAGGAGCAGTAACTCACTCACTTCGACTGCACCATCTGCTCTGCCCTGCGTTATAATTTCCAGCTCTTTCAACTTCATCCGGGATTTTGTGACTTGTTTGGGGACTACTTCGTGTGAATAAAAAGGGATGTGGGAGGCTTTGCTTTACAGACCTTGAATTTCTGTCAGGAAAGGGATGGGTCATATCTTCCACACAGCAATGCACTGTGGGGAAATCATTACTAGACCTCAAAGTACCACTTTATAGGGTTTAAATTAAGGGCTTTTCATGAGTTCCTGTAAATGACAGGGAGTTCAACTTTGCCATGCTTTTCCTGGTGTTGCAGGCGTAGTGCTGATCACCAGCTCATGTAAAATAGTAACAAATAGCACCTCTGCTCATTCTTTTAATTTGTCAGCCAATTAATCTGCTAGACTAAGCCAAATGTGCTAGTGCCTTATTTTTATTTCAATCTTGGTTTTGAATGTTCGGAGCCTTAATTTTTTGTACATAATTATATGATACTAAGACCCGTTACAAAGTTAAATAGCTCATTGTCACAACAAGCGTTGTCTTCAAAATAATAATCAAGCAGATGTGTTTGGTGTTGCTGTGTCCAAAACCCCTTCCAACAAGGTAGCTAACAGCACGGTCCTTCAATGTTGACTTTCATGCCATGAGCAGAAAGGTAAATTCCAAGTTTTGCTTGTCTGTCCAGGGCACAGCTGGTGGGGCAGCTCTTGCCCAGATGACCTGGAAACTACAGAGGGTAAGACAACGTGGCAGCTGCCACGGTTACCACTGTGGGAGACATAGAGGGAAGGGCACTGACAAGAGGAGGGAAGGGCAAGCCCAGGTGCTCCCTGTTCTGTGGCCCAGGCCCCGTCTGGGATGTTTGTGAGGCGAAGCATTGCGAGGCATTCTAGGGAGACAACGGCAGGTTGGGCCAGGGCTGCTGCTTTGATGGCAGCTCCTGAAAGCCATTCTTCTTCTTCCCTCTCCCAAGTCTGTTCTTGGGGGTCAGTGTGGTCCCTCTGCAGTGCCCTGGGGACAGCCAGGGAGGCAGTTTGCCAGTGCTCCCTCCTGCTTGCACACAGTCCAGCCCATGGAGCAGCACTTTCTAGCAGTGCTCTGGTCCCTGGTGCTTCAGAAAAGCTTTTGTTCACAGGGACAAGAGTTGTGGTTACCTACCTGAGCGCTGACACCACCTAAACTTGTTCTGGAAAGGAGTCAGAGTGAGCAGCTCCTCTGCCCAAACCCAGTGCAGCTGCCCATGTGTTCACTTTCCTCCCTGACAATTAATGCCAATTCTCCTTGCCAACACTTCTGAGTAGATTTGTACATTTTGGAGCACTCTGATATATCAGCTGCTAATATGGGCTTTTTCTCCTCCCAAGGACACGTCCCTGCAGATGTCAAGCAGAGTGATTTGCACACCAGCAGGGCCGTGAGTGCTGCCATGGGTGATGAGACAGGGTCGCTCAACTGAGTAGTGTTCCTTTAGGACAAAAATGGGAAGGAAGCCTTTGGCCAGAAGAAGTGCTTTCATTTGATTTAGACCATGGCCAAGTGGGAACAAGGAAGCCGATGGCTGAATGAGAGGCTACAGCCAACTCCATTCATAGATCCTCTAAAACCTGAGAGGACCGCTACAATGATGATGTCTGGCCTGCAACACGCCATGAGCCTTAGATCACAACCTAGCAAATAAGAAAGGCAGCAGGAAGGAAGGAAGGGCTCTAGTCCCCAGCCTCTGCCTTATACAACATGGGCAGCACTTCTGCCATCTGAGACTGGTGCTGGCAGAGTGGAATTTGCTGTGCCACCCCCAGCAGCACTCAACCTTTTATTGTGCTGCATCCCGCCCTCACGTGCTCAGGCTTTCTTTTCATCTCAGGGATGCAAAGAAAGCCCAGAACACATTAGGACAACCACCTGGGGAGTTAGTTATGATTTTTAAAAGCTAATGATGCCGCCCACTGTTCAATGTTTATAATAAACTGTCTTTTCCCCCTCTTAACTAAATTGTGTATATACAGGCTAAGAAGCTGTACCCAAGGGCCCTGAGCACTTGGCTTGCTACACAGAGCTCCTGTACTCCATAAATAGGAAAGGTGGACAGAAAGTTATTATTTTTCATGCATTTGAATAGGACAGGCTGGGAAACTCAGGCAAAAGAAAGCAACAAGTATGATCCTGGCCTACAGCCGCAGTGTTTTAATGCAAACCTGAAGACTGTGCTGTCCTCTTGGCAGCTGGCTCCCAGCTCAGCCTACACAAGCGATGCAGATGGGGATTCAAAGGTTGCATGGAAATACATTGCTTTCCTTCAGTCCTGTGCCAAATGTAGTACCTAATTGCTCAGCTCACGTACATTTCTGCAATACCAGAGAAGAAGAGGCACTCTGCGACACGGAGCGGCACACAGCCTGCTCTAACTATTACCTGGAAAGGAACATTTTTCTAATTCTCTAGCCCGTGCTTTTACGCTGATGACTGCTTTGTGATGAAGTGTCTATGGCTGAGTGGCCCGTGCCTCAGCCTCCGCCAGGGAAGCAGTGCTCTGGGCAGAGCACAGCACATTCCAGCCCCCAGGCTCCAGACTGTTGTACAAATAAGGAAGCAAAAGGTCTGAGCTGGATTAGAGCAGGACTCGTGTATCAGTGAGAACAGCAGTTCAGCTCTGAAACAGCTTTTTATAGTGGGAAATATAGTGGCATCCTTCAACCGGCCAGAGGAGAGGCATTACCTTGTTGCACAAGCATGTCTCAGTTTTTCTTCACAGAAGGAAGCTGTGAAGTTGAGCAGGTCACACACGTGTGTTGGCAGAGGCCCTGGCAAGGCCAGCACCCAGAGAAGATGCACTCAGTGACTCAGTGCCGGGGGAGAACATCCCTGCAGCAGGCAGGCAAGCCTGGTGACAGCACTGTGCAGGTCAAGTGCCTGCAGCCCGAGCACCGCCCAGCCCGGGCTGATAGGAGAGCTCTTCTTGTAAGGAGGTGATTTTTCAGTTCTGTTTCTAGGTTAGTTACCTCCTTTACTGGAACAACTAACTAGTTGAGACACTTGCATGCAGGAAGCCACCGAGTCACCACCAGCTCAGCATCAGCCTTTTCATAAAAGCAGAGAGCACTGGCACATCAGCGGCCAGGAAACACTGCCAGTCATTTGGTTCCAGTTATTTGGCTGCAGCACTTGATGAATTAGCCAGGCTGACCAATGTTTAACCTGTATGTTCCAATGCCTGATATGAGAAATGACAGCTTTTAATTACAGTATTTAATTTTTTAGGGGATGGCTGTTTCTTTCACACTATGAATTAACAAGCTATTCTGAGCAGACCTGTACTGTGCAGGCAGATCTAAACTAGTTGTGAAGATAGCTTAGCTTGGAGCTTTTATTTGCATACTCCCACTTTTGAGCTTCATGTATTTATTTCTTCTGGTGTGCTGAGGTTGTAACAGACCGAACCACCTGTGCTTCTCAGGATCTGCTGCCACAAGGGTTGGTTCTTGGATGGTGCCCTCAGTGTCACCAGAACAACACTGCCAAACTGAGAACGAGTTTATTTTTGCATTGCACAGATGCTGGTTGAAGTGACATAGTTCCTGACTCCCAATAGCACTGAGGTGTTTGTGTCCAGGGAAGTTAGACACAAGTGCATCCCTGAGGAGCTGACACATAGAAGCTACTCCAAAAAGATGGAGAAAGGCAGGTACTGCTGCTTTGTAATGTCACTTAACTCCACCTGTTTGCAAAGCAAATTACCCTTAAAAAACATAGCCGCACCTTCATCTGTATTGTAAGATGTGCAAAGGTAGAAAAAGAGAAAATAAAAATCAACTCCAGCCCAGACTCATGACAGCCTGGCTCTGTCCCAGGTCTTTGGCCCGGATTCCTGCAATTCGAGTGAATGCTTCTTTGCTATCTTGCTTGTCCATCACACCTGCTTTGTCTGTTGCCTTCAGTGTTCTGCATTTACTTATTCCCACACTCAAGGTCTCTCTCCCTTCCCCAGCCCGCTGTGTTTTAGTGTAATAAGCTGTAAGATGATATTCTATGAGAAATAAAGCCAATGCCATACCTGCTTGTTCCACTTTGCAGCTCTGAGTTTGCCGAACGCAACACAGATTTATTTTTTTAAAGTAGCAGCTGAGTACCTTAAGAAACCAGAATCTCTTTAGGGAAGTTGTAGGAAACTAATATTAGAGCTGCCATTTAATTCTCAAGGCAATAAAAAAGACTGAGAGGCCAGGTCGCCTCTGAATGCCTTTCATGTTGGTTTGTTACACAGTGTGAGCTTGTTTTACAAGTGCTCTGTTTATAAGAATGCTGGGGGAGCTGGAGAGGGGGGGGGAATGTTCATTTAAGACCCACATTCACATAGGGCTACTTTTGTAAAGGCCTGATCCAGTCCTACCAGCTGCTTGCCCACAGAACTTCACAATTGTGGAGGCTAATTAAGATTCTTCAGAGGAGCTCTCCTCTCCCCAGCGGCTGCAGGCAGCCTCATCAGACATGCTGTCCCTCCCCCTGCGCCCCGCAGAATGCCCTACTGTGCCTGGGTTACGTTATGGCTTGTGAATTAACCAATTGATTCTGAAAATATCACTACTTTAGGGCTAAATAAAGCTGCTCCCTTTAAGAGAAAAGAAGTCGGGGCTCAGCCTAGGAATAAACTGATACTGTGTTACCCATAAACTCCTTTCTCTCTACTGCTGCAAGGGGGAGGATTCGCTCCCCAGGATACAACGAGTATAAAGGGAATTTATCACAGGGGATTTCTGCGAAGACAGGGCGGCTTTCCTGAGCCTGGACAGTAAGCACGACCTATCCCCTCGCAAGTAAATAAAGCTTCCTGCATGCAACTCCGACTTCAAAAATTCGTTTACATAAAACAACTGTGCATATTTGCCTTGTCTTTTGTGTCCACTTCTCTCTCCAGCTTCAAAGTGAACAAACCCATAACCAGTACAGATCAAGCATGGCTGAAAGTTGCTTGGTGCTACTGCTGTGTAGCTGAACTATAGAGCTGAACACATCCCTAGTGCTTGAACAAAAATTTCAGCTGGCACCAATACATAATGTAGGACCTCCAGTATCTTCTGAGCAGTTATCACCTTATGGCCCCAAAAACATTTATTTTCAGGCTTTAAATTGACTTCAAATCAGAAACAAGTCTGATATAGAGCCTGAACTGAGGAATATATAATATTAGCTATATTTAATCTGATACACATAGCTTTCCCCTGGTGTGTTTGTGCAAATACCTCATTTTGATTATTTGGAAAAAAGCTAACTGCAGAAACAAGACAAGATCTTTCAAGCAGCAAAGAAATCCATTGTGGTGACATGCACAGTTTCATGTTGGTCACAACAAATGTACCATCAGCTTGGACTGCCCCCTCTTCCTGAATGTCTCAAGTGTTTGCCTACACCTCTTTCAATTAAAAAGAATCCTCTCCCCTCCCCAAAGAAAAAAAAATTAGAATATTAAAACAGCTTAACTGCACAAAACCATACTAGATACTGTAATAACAAAATGCTTTATTTTGGGGAATACAAGGAAAAGTGTGACATCCTCATTATCAAATTGCTTTAAAAAGGCATTCTTCCTTTGAAAAAGGTAACACTCGCAACAAAAGGTGACCAGTGAACAAGCCCTCTCATGTAGCAGCAGGAATTCTTTCTTTACAGCCAAAGGCGGGGTTTGAATAATGGACAGCCATAGATTCCAACTCAGTCGATATTTTCGAGTAGGTTAGGGCACTGCTCGGTGTGAGAGCCCTGAGGGAGGCTGACAACACACCGCTGAGACGGGCCTTTGGCAGCTCTCACCCAGGTCGCTTCGCAACAAACCACAAGACTTCACCGTTACCACAAGAAGACACTGAGAAAGCCACAAGGTTACTAATCTCCTCGCTCATCTCCAAAAACTTTGCATGCAAGCCCTATGCTCGTGAAATTCTCGTACCGTCAGTCTGGTTACAGCTCAGTGTGTCACCACCACACATCCCCCCTGCTGCCAGCCAGGGTGCGTGTGAGAGGGACACAGCAGATCCAAGGCTACTGACACAATCCCTTCCTCAACATAACTGTTTCCTGTACAGCGGGCTCCAAGCTAGGATGTGTTTTAAAGACTGCAAATTTATATCCACAGATCACTTCTGCCCTCACTGAACCCTATGTTAGAATTCAAGTTGTTAAAGAAGGGGACTGGGAAGTTCCGAAAATTGTCAGGTTATAAAGCAGGCATTCATACTTCAGTCCAGTGGGACAGCATTTTGTCACAAGTGGTATCCATCCACGCTAAGGGGTAAGATAAATTGGTCTCGTTTAAAGGGGGTTCGTGTTGTCTGAAGTGGGTATGGTAAACTCTAAAAGAACTATTGGTTTTCTTTATTCGGGTTAGACATAACAAATATGTCAGATACAGCAGTTAGTCTAGAAAAATACATTTAAAAAAATCTTCAGCAGACCATGCTCCCTGTAACAAAATCTTTCAAAACCAATTTTACAAATTATTCTACATTAATGTAAAAAGAAAAATCTTAAATTTAGCATTGTGGATTCCATCAAACATCTATCTATCAAAACATGACTTTCACTATCTGTAGATGTTAGAATTCATAATACATTTTTCTAATGTATCCTGTACATATTAAATAACCTAAAAGGCTCTTCTTGTAGTGCATTAACAATTTAGCAAGCACACTCAGTATTTCTCCAGTACCATTTGCATTACAGTTATTTGCCCGCAAATGTAATTAACATCTAAAAGTGCACACAGTTAGATCTCCCTCCCTCCCCACAACCCGTTTCCCTGCTGAAACCCAGACATCCACTGGAAACATTATGCTACTGTAGCTAATCTACCCATGATTAGAAATGTGTGACTAAAGTGTTCTTAAACTATACAGGAACTGAATTATATACAGGAATCAAAAGGACAGCCTGTATTTACATCAAGAATGAACTTCCACTACCACAGCATTATACCAAGAACTCAATACAGTGTTACAGTCGGTATTTACTTAGGACTTTAGCTTTAGATCAGGATAACACAAAAATTAGCTCAGGACATACCCTGAACAAATGAACATGTTTATTAAATATTACTTCTATTATGTCCCAAGACAAATAACCATTGCTGGATATTCTTACAAGTTCAGTGTTTGAAATAGTGTAATAGTATGCTGCTCTATGAAGCAGCAAAGAACTTCCACAGAGGCTGCTGGGGGAAAAAAAAGAAAAGAAAGAAAGAAACAAGTATAAAAAAACCCCAACCAACCAACACAAAAAGAAAAATGAAAAAAAAAAAAAAAACCCACCAAAACAATCAACCCAACAACAGAAAAACAGGAGAAAAAGAAGGAAAGAGGGCAGCAGATATCAAGAATAAGATTATTGGAATAACTAAACCGAACTATTAGAGCAAGTCTACACAAGTAGAACACTGCATGCAGAAACCCCTTGGAAAAGTGTCATACAGAGCTAAGTAGGTTGTAATAAACAAGCTTAAGATGTATCTTCACCTAATTTTTCCATATCAGGAAAAATGGCAGGACTTTTCCCCATCATATGGAAGAATTTTGAGATTAAATTCCAGATTCTCCAGTCTGAGATTATTAGTTTTACTCTCCCAGAAATCCAGTGTATGACCCTACATTAAATTTTTCCAATGATACGTAAAAAAGGCAAACTATAAACTGTTCAATTCACTTTTTATATTGAACTTTTCAAAGAAATCTGAAGTGTTGTCTTTCATCCGCATTAAAGTGGTCAAACATTTCTCCTGTTTCTTCCCTCCCCCAAAAGTGCAAAAAAAAAAAAGTTGCTGCTTGGTCCACAAACATAAAACATCACATACAGCAAGAGGCTTTCCTTCTGACAGAGTACTGCTGCCAAACCATCACTTCCAGTTTCTTCTCCAAGAAAAACGTCAGCGTCCAAAGATTGAATTCAATTCCAGTAGAATTAGTTCTACAATCTGATTCTGGTATACAGTGTGGACTGCTATGTTACCAGTCTCTTTCTCTGGTTTTAATAAGGTTGGACCAAAAACTATTGCTATGCTTTGATAGGTCATTCGGTTCTTTTCTCCATTTTCTACAACTCTGAAAGAGAAAAATGATACAAGAAGAGATTTATCAGTGTTAGGACAATAGGATGAGAGGAAAAGACATATCCCAAAGCAAATGGCTATTTCGGAGTATTTCTTTAATGAGTAGTCTTGCTATTACGACATACAGCTGCTGTAATTCCCCTCTCTATGAAAAAAAAGTTTTGTTTTGAAATGTCATTCTTGGTCCTCTAACAGTCCCTCTAAAGGACTTGGCAGCAAACATCACAACTATGAAACATACTGCCTCAAGTCTGGTGCTCTGCAAGCTCATATTCAGAGTGATACACTGCTTTTATCAAGCCCAGCAGAAAAAAGTGCAGTAAGAACAGTAACTTGGTACTTTAAATTGGATTCTTTATCTTTAAGGGAGGATCAGCAACACAAAGCCTTTCCTTCTATCTGTTACTTACCTTTTCAGGTGTCTAAAGAGTACCTGCATCGTGTCCTGATTTGGTTTTGGCAACTGCTTGATTAAATCTTTAACCGCAGGGACACGCTGCCTTGGTTCTTGCTCTGCAAAAGGGTGAGGTTGAGAAACAAAAGTTCAGCATTTTTGTTTAAAACTTTGGCCTAAAATTTAAGAGGCTGGGAATGAAAGCCACGGTTTGCAGTGCTAATCCGAGATAGGACACTGCCACCTCCCGGCCGGCCCCGGCACCACGGACAGGCAACTCGGGACAAGCCACCCCCTTCACAACCAAAACATTCTTCTTACGTCCAAAATAATTTTAAAAATTGCACAGGACTTATCCAAACACCGTATGAAACTTCTCCAGACTTACTAATTGCATTGACAAAGTCATTGAAGTGGTTGTAAGTGAACAGAGGCTCTGGCAATTCTCTGAAGAACATTTTTAGAGCTCCTGTAATGACGTGTATATCTTCCCATTTACTGTCATTCAAGTCCAGCTTCTCATCTGAGAGAGAAAAATAAATAATCAATGATAATACTTCAACTATAAAAGCGCTTTTTTTTTTTAAATTAACTCAACTATTCTTCTGTACTTATTGCTCTCAAAGCAGAAGACTTGCTCCACTTCAGCACATTCTGTATCCCATTCTGGGATACAGAGCTGCAGCAGGAGATGGCTAAACTCTGCCTTCTGCACTATATACAGTTCCTCTACTCCTAGGGCATTTTTCAGAAGGAAACAGGAGCTGCTGACATAACACAAAATTTACTGTTAGATCCTGTCAATCAGGAAACGAGAGGTCAGATTCTGGATGGGCTACACTAAGATACTGCCAGAAGAAAGGACTTTATACACAGAGTACAGTGAAGAGGAGCTAAGCCCTCCCCCCCCTAAAAGACAGTAGCAAATCTCACTAAAAAAGAAAAATAACATACAATTTTCATGCTTGTGGAAGCTTAACATGCTTGTTTTTCCACAAGGAAACAGAGTTACAGAGAAATCTTTTTCCTTAGCTTTCTATGAACTTCAACAATCTAAAAATATATGCCATTGTAATATAACTGGAGGAGGCTTACCATGATTGACTGCAAATCTCAGCTTCTGTATCACTGCAAGATTGCCACTAACTCTGTATAAGCCATCAATGTCTAATCCTGAAACAAAGGGATAAATCCATTTTAATACCTTACATGCGTATATGTCTACTCACCAAAATTAAAAGCAAATGAAACCCACCTTGTATCAAAGAAATAATAGTTTAACTAGCTTGTTTTGATGGGCAGGGCATATAAGACAGGAGGTTTAATTTGCTGACATAAGTTTGGCAGCACTGAGCTCAAAGTAATCTCTAAAACTTCCTACTGAAGTAGTAATGAGGCAATAGCTCCAAGTTTCCCCAGTGAGATCAGGTGTCTTGTTTAAGATGCTCTCAGTGAGTGGGCAGGGAATACATGGAAGTCAAACATGCAATAACCAGGTATTTTGTGGATACAACGTTCAATTTTTAATGTATGGTTAAGAAAAACCCAATCCAGTCATGCATAGGGAGCATCTCAAAGTTGTCAAGTCTACATGGAGAAGGAATGATGTACATGCACACTCAGAGCTAGCCTACAGAACTAAATGGGCAGCCCTCGCCTTACAGGGTTGCATACTCAACCAGAAAAGAAGAAAACTGTCTCTGTGGTTGTTACTGCAGTTACCCAGCAGTGAGTAGGAGGTAAAGAATTTATCTGAAAAGCCTCTTGGATGCAGCAGGTGAGTCAGTGCCACTGAGAGGGTGAGTGTTGCCAGAATACCTGCAAGTCCCTGTAGCTCCTCAAGGAGTTGTCTGATGCAACACAGCAGTTACCAGCAGCATCTGACATATCCCTTTTCCCCATAATCCACTAGTCATTCCTTTACAGAAAGAACTGATTTGAAGTGTATTGGTAGGAGGAAGATGAATTGGAGAGGTTAAAAAAAAAAAGCTGCTCATTTCTGTCAGCTTCCCCTCAGGTATTTAAAAAATGAAAACTTCACTATCTTCACTGCAGTCCTGCCTTTAAAATAAAAAAGAAATAATAAAAAAAAGAAATAAAAAGAAGAAGAAAAAAAAAATCAAAGCAAAATAACCCCTTTCTCTTCAAATCCCAAATGGAAGAAAACAAGGTGGCAGTTTGCTAAGCTGGAGTGATGCAATGGAAGCAATTTTTCTCCCCTCCCAGGCCATAAGATAGAAAGATTGACAAAGAACACTACAGGATAAATGAAGTTCCCATGGAAGACGCCTTAGAATTCACATGTATTCCCCTGTAACACTTACCCTGATACTCAAGAGAATGTTCTCAGATTAACGGACTGGTAAATATCTGAATGATGATTATGGAGATGCCATAATCCCCTCTCAGTCATCTTTTCCAAGAGACAAGGCAAAGACAACAGCAAGAAACAGGGAAGAAAACCCGCAGAGACTAGAGCCAAGTCAGGAGTCACAACCAAAAAAATTTCAGCAAAAATGCGAGGATGTGCTTTACAGGAGACAACCCAGAATGCCACATGCAGCTTTCAAACAAAGTGTTCTCAGTTATTAGGTAGGAAATATATGTTTTCAATGAAAGATAACAAAAACTGAGTCGATATGTGGACACTGATAATCTCCAGAATTGCATAAAACATAGCAATTCTTGTAACTAGCTGAATGGCATCAAACCAACAGACTGGTCTTCTGGCAGTTAGTGCATACACTAGAGCAAGAACACATAATTTTCCTAAAAGTTTGTTTCAAGGAAGTTTTAATAGAAGTGATTGTTAGCATGCTTAAGCCTTCCAAAAATGAATAGCTGCATTTTGATAGTCTCACTTTTAATCTGAAAAAAAAAAAAACACCAACTTGATGAGCTGAGCTCTTCTACTACTTCTTGTAATCTCTCTTCCCTTGGAGCCTTGCTGCCAGGAGGCTGTCCTGCCTTCTCTTCAGCTTGAAATATACTGAAGCAGATCAGTTTCTCACATAGAAGATTTCCTTCCCTCTCCCCACTTTGGACCACCCCTATGACCTCACTCTTGAAAATACAACGCTAACTCCAGATACAAGTTACAGATTATTTTCCCAAACAAACCAACAGCATTTTAAGATTAAAATGTTCAACATTAAGAGTGGTGAGCTAGAGAGATTTGTAAACAAAAAAAACTTCAACCATACCATGTTCCTCAACATGCTCAATGCACAGCTTCACGAACTTTGGCACCGTGCTGTTTTCTCTTTGACACAAGCTGGTGAGATTTGAACCAAAAACTTGATCTGGAACCAAGTAAAGAGACTGATTTACAGTGGAACAGGACTCGAGTGACAGAACTAGTTCAGGTTAAAACAAACCTCTACAAAGGGCAAGGTCTACTGGATACAATCGTCGCAGTATTGGAGAGGAAATAGGAAAGTTTTGAAAAGAGTTCTCAGCAGCTCCCAGCGAGGAAAAGCTCCCGGCAAGAAGAGTGTCAGCAGCTACACAGACGTGAGCCTCCAAGAAAGGAAGGTTTGCTACCAAAATAATTTTAGTCCATCAGGTGATATTTTTAAGAGTCATTTCATCAATAATGTTATAAGAAATTTAATGGATTCAAATGTGTCCTGTTACACTCCATTGCTGTCTCAAGTTCAGTATGTGCTCATTGCAATCTTTGTTAAAAATGTGAAGAGATAATGAACTTAAACCGGAGTGAAAGCTTTTGGCATTGCTTGGGAAAAAACCCTGCAAAGTGTCATCTTTCACTGCATCCACGTTTAACACAGCATTAGATATTAATTTGCTTTAATGTAGAGTCTTCTGACATTTTTAAGTTCTGACATAAATTTGTAAATTTGACGGATTTTTTTGACAGACTTTTACCTCAGAGCTCTGAATGGATGCAAGTCTGACCATGCATAGGTAACTTGGCTGCAAGGTCAGAATCTAAATACAGATATTTATGGGCAATGGTAAATCTGAGTCTTATTTTTGAAACTACACAATCCAGGGGAAGTATTTTCCATCACAAAGTGGAACAAAAATGAAAATCAGCTTGGACAGAGAGGAGAATCTTGCAATGTCTCAGTGAATTTTAGCAACATGTTAATTCTGCTTGCTCAGATTGTTACCACCAAAATCTTTGATAGATCCATTTCTATGGCTTTCATCAAAGATGCCCAAATAATAGATGGCCTCTTCTGTTCAGACGCATGAGGGTGACATGGGGTCTTGAGACAGAGAAGCGCTCTGAAAGGGAAGGGGTGTTTGTTGGCTTGTTTGCTCTGTTAAATTAGGTACATAAATGGCCATCTTCCCAGAATCTGGTGTATCTTACTTCAGAGCTTCTGCAAAAGAGAGACTGCTCTTGCATTTGCATAATGCACAGCATCTAACCCATTTGTCATGTTCACTAATCTCAGTGGGTTAACAACTCTTGCATCTTTGACTAGTGCTTTGGGGAACCCAAACAGCACACCAAACCAATTTTACACTATGAAAATGGGCATTTAACGGTGTTATTAGCTGGATAGGATGAGGCCAGTGGTCCACACCACCTCAGTGCTGTGGCAGCTACTCACGCAGCGAGCTTTATAAGCAGAATCAGTAGCAAAGGATTGAAAAAGCCCACGCAGCAGAAAGCCAGGCTAGCATGCAGCTGTGGCAGGTAAAGCAATGCAGATTAGGTAGCAGAAGAAAAGAGTAGCATGTAACAAAGTAATTTGCTACAATTGCCTTCGACTTTAATCATTTCAACATATACAGTTGAAAAAATATACACGTATTTTTTTTCTTCACATCTTTAAAGTAACTTCTGTACTTTTGTGTTTTCATGTAACAAAACTTTAACACAGTTCCTTCTCCACTTAGTGCATGCTGTTTCAAGTGGATTTTTTTCTTCCGGAACTTTTCACTAGTTTTTCCGCTCATACTGGATTTGCCAAGCTTTCCATTTACTAAGCTTGTTCTGTAGCAGCCACAAAAGTACACTGGGCTTTTAAATGAAGACTTCTGTATTCTTCATTCATACAATAAATGTAAAGTTGTACAGTGCACATCCAACTTTTAAAACTTACACCATGCTTTTAAATAAAACCCAAACTCTTCGTTCCTTAATGTCTTTATTAAAAATCCAATCATTAGCACGCACATGTACAAATTAAACTTGGCTTCGTGTTCACTGTTGCCAATGTCAGAAGTTACGTCACTGAGCCATGACATGAATACTGAGGTGTAAAGCAGAGCAAAACGTCAAAGTCTGGGAATAATGCTCCCTTATTCCAAACAAAACTTCCATCATTTACAAGTAAATTATATTTGCAGATACACAAATATATCAAACGCCACATGCAATAGAAGCACACCTGTTAAAGTATGCGGTGAGGCAAATCACAGTAGGATTTGGTCTGGTATTTGCCTACCCATATGCTATTCTGACCCTAGTAGAGCACCACCTATAAGTCCTGCTAAAGCATACAAATAAATAAATAAATGAAGTTTTACAATGAGTACCAAGTCAATAATTTACACAAATGCATTAACTTAAACCTGTGCAAACACTGTTCTCTCAAATTTCCACAAGTGTGAAAAAAAGAAGTATTTCATAACTTTGATTCAAGAGTATCTGTAACGCTCTTTGTGAAACAATTAAAACAATGTATACATTCAAAAAAGGGTATGGGAAAAAGATGTTTAAGTTAAGACTCCTGTAACCTCATCCTGGTTTTCCTAAATATTTCATTTCTTTTGATATGGCACATGATTGTCTGGTTCCACATGGACGAAAACACCCTTGTGAAACGGGTGAGCACACGCGCTCAGCTTTGTACCCAAAGGGCTGCTCTTTCCCCCGTTTGCACAAATGAGGGTCAGAGATCTGGATTTCCAGCTCAGAAGGTGAAATGCAGTGCTTCTTAGCTAGAGAGTCCAAGTCCAAACGGGCTCCTGGGCCCCCTGTTTTCAGTGCAGTTTGGCCAGCAATGAGCTGAAGGAGAGGGCAGTTTAATGGCTAGTAACAGCACTCAGAGGTACAGCAATCACCAGTTCCACTATACATCCAAGACTTCTGTTAAACCAACTATACACATGTATTTTACTCTGAAACTAGACCATTTCAAACCCATTTTACACATGAACTACTAAATTCAGCTTTTCAAATTACATCCTTTGTTAAAAAGGTTCATTTACCCTTAATGTAGCCTTTTTCACGGACAGCTTGTAATGTAGGGCGCCTTGTAAGAAACTTCTTGAGCTTCGTTTTGGTCTTTTTCTGATCTGTGGAGTCTATATTGCTGGGTGCTTTCACTGCTGAAAAGAGAACCACATTTAGCATTACTACCCACAGAACCAATACTGCATTTATCAGCCAAGGAACCAACACTAAAAGAAGAAAATAATTACGCTCCAAAACACACAAAAAATCTGTTCAATTTTGCAATGCATCTCTTAATTTTCTTCTCACCTTTCTGGAACTCCTTATAAATAGCATCCCTTTTTCAGACAACCAAGAGACAACCCTGTCACTAAAAACCTGCAAAACCAATTCCATACATAAGCTACCATTTAGTTGATCTGGAAATTTAAAAATGCAGCTATGTTTCAAAACCACTCCTGCCTGTTATTAGGTTAACTATTTTGAAAGAAATATTTTTTTGAAAATTACATATAGGGCCCGGAAGGAAAAGAAACAAAATAGTCTGTCTGATTAATGTATTTCTGTGCACAGCAAGTTAATTCCTCCATCTAAAAGACATTTAGCTCCAAAATTCAGAAGGTGCAATTAAAATGTTTTGTTTCTCTAAACAGCCAATACATTAGCAGCAACTTAGTGAAATTGCAACCCAAGTTAATAACGCAAATATTTGCAGATGCTGTGCCACAGATAAAAAACAACTCCAATCAGTAAAATGACAAAATAATTCTTATTCAAAACTATTTATAAAAGTCAGATACTATTTCTGTGCATTTGACAACACTTTGAAAATAATTAATTTCACCACTGGCTTCTTTTCCCCCATTTTAAATGTGTCATACAGCAAGAGCTAAAGATATTTCACACTTCTTTTCTTCTTCCTTTTTTAAAGTATGATTAATAAATCATGGAAGAAAATTTACCAAGTGGCATCAAGATGTAGAATGAACTATATTAGGATTGTTTCCAAACTTCACTAGTTTCATTTTACCTGTCCTTTTGAATTCTTCCCTATTTACACATAATACCGAAGATGCAGAAAATGAAAACTGGCATTGCTAGAATCAATTAATGGAAAATTTTCAACTCACAACGAAGTTTCTTAGAGTCTTTATTTTCTTTCTCTTTCTCTTTGTCTTGTTTTTCCACTCCAGGGGAATCTGGTACCTCATCATCTAATGCTTCATCAGACTCTATTACCTGTTGGATTTAAGAATATATGCAGTGCTCAGTTTTCCAGTTCAGAAAACACAGCATTAACACACACATTTCCTGCAGACAGTTCTACAACACACAATTGTTTCCCCTATAATGACATTCAGTTTGTTCTTTCCTGAACTGCAGATGTTAAACATATTCAGAGACAGTACCACTCTCCTTGGCAGTAACTTTGAGAAACATTATTTCATCATAAGACTCAATAAGGAAAATATTGCTGGACACTGAACAAAGTACAACCAGGCTTTCACGATAGCACTTCATTACATCAACCAATAAACAACAGAAGTGATTTTTGGTTGGGCTTATTTTCCAAATCCAGTAGACAAACATCAGCTATTAATGGTCTGACACAGAAATGTCTGACTGATAGAGTCGAAAAAAACATCTAGAGCATTTCTCCAATTTGTTTTCTCTAAAAGTAAAATTTTCTTAACAGAAAACAGAATTATCAGTTGGAAAAATCTCCCTACTGTCAAAACATACATTTAATTGATTCTGTAAAATAAGTGTTCCAGTGCCTAAAATTCTTGCCCCATGTTCCTGCTATCTCAGCATATTCTCATTAAACATTGTCAAGTGAAAACACGGATCAAGTTGAAATTTGGAGACAGATACCAAAGTCTGCTGCTCTTACCTGCAGCCCATGCTACGTGTGTGACTGCAGACATACCAGGAAATGGGGAAAGAAACTTCCTCAGTTTCAGTACAGCATATTCCCTTCCCAAACTGTCTGTGTCTTACTTCACTTCAACTGAAGTAAACTGAACTGCTATGCAGTAGACAAAATCTGACTGCAGAGAGCCTTCTCTTACAAGGAAGGAAACTAAAAATGAGGCAGGTTGTGCACTCCAGAGCACTGAGGGAGTAGCAGCATGACTTCATGGACTAAGCAGCACTTTAACCTGTAGGCCAGTGCTACCTTTAAGCACTTTCATTCCTGTTCCTTTTCAAAAGGTTTGGATAGCTTTTTCACACATCAAAGATCAGTATATTCAACTGCCCAAATAATGTCTCCATTAAGGATCCTCTGTCACTCTTCAAGAAGCCTCAAAGCTTTTTAGGATTGGCATATTTTTAAGCTATTAAATGCTTTTGAAAAAAATCACCTGGGATTTAGTTTGTACTATGCAACAAGTCCAAAGTAATAACTTAGCAATTGCTGTATTTTAAAAAGAGCAGCCATATCCTTTGCAGGTAGCTGTTCCTCTTGCACAGAATGCTGTCACAACAGCAGTCTGAGAGAGCAAAGAGAACAAAATCTGATCTGCCCTTTATTTTGAGGAAGATCTTGTCATTCCAGCTATAGTGCGTCAGCCATGGGAAAGAGATCACAGCTACTATTACCATCAACTTTCCAAAATTCAAAGCTGGCTTTAGATCTGATGGATTTTTGTGCTTCAAATTAACAGGCGGCCTAATGCACTGTCTTGACTTATGTCCTGTAGTCTTGGGTCTCTTGGCTACCAGCTCCCAGCAGTTTACATCACCATTTCCTCCA
This sequence comes from Regulus satrapa, assembly GCA_013396955.1. Lineage (NCBI taxonomy): Eukaryota > Metazoa > Chordata > Aves > Passeriformes > Regulidae > Regulus > Regulus satrapa. The sequence goes on from VWZN01008032.1 coordinate 320,087, forward strand.
GAGTGCTGACAAAGTCTCCTTATTCCACCATTCACCTCCTCAACCTAACACGTAACACCTGGCTCACATCTCAGCATATCTCAGCCTTCCCACCTTCTCTCATTTTTAAGCAGGGAAGAAGTGGCCTCAGTTGTGTTACACAGGGCAGACAGGAGAAGGGTGTCACTGAGTGACTGGGTGACACTGCCTAGGCTGGTTATTAAAGACCATGACATTTCCATACCGGGAGAGAGCAGAAGATGAGGAATCTAAACCATGAGAACTCTGAAAGAAATGGAACCATTCATATCAGCCTGCTGTGTTCTGGTGGAAAACACCCATATGTGAAAAGCACTGAGAGCACCATTGCCTTAGCACAGAGCTAAGGGAAATGAAAGCCACTGACTGGCATTGAAAGCAACAAAACTGGAGCTTATGGATAGCAGCCAAGCCTGGAACTATTAAAAAGTAAGAATACAGACAAAGTAAACTTGATATGAGAGCAATATTTTCTCCAAGATCTCCTCCAACTTCTGAATTTAAAAATGGTTAATCTTGTTTGGCAATATCAAAGCAAATGCTTGAGCACTTCTCTGATAATTAAATACTTGACACTATGCTGTCAGATAAGAAGAGATAATACAGTATTTTGCCAGGGCTTTTAATCTGCACTTCAGTGCAGCCATAGTGAGCGAAGAGCAGCATCAAACACTAACAAATGTACGTCATGAAGTTGTCCCTTGGCCATCCTCCCCTTTTCATTCCCTCTATATCAGAACCTTTCAGGCCACTGAGACAGAACAAGTATTTGTGCATAGAAGTTAATTTCTGGGATAGATGCCAGCCCACACCTCCTGGATCTTAAGCCAGAACCATCTTCCTTCCTTTGCCACTATCAGTTATATTTCACTCACCACCCCCTGGAACTGTCATATCCTCAAATTCATGCCTGCTCTCAAGGAAATGAGTAAATGAAGATGCACATAAACCTTCAGAGGCTGTTATATCAATTAGTTTACTAAATAACACTACCATGAAAATAGAACCTTTATGATTTAAATACATACCTGATTATTGATGGTGTAGTTAAGAACTTTATACCATTCATTAATAAAGCTGTCATTATCTGATTGAATTAAGAGCTCAGTACCTTGGCGAGTTTTTAGCTTAAAGAAATAAAAAGAGATATCATCAAATTGATAAACACACTACAGTTCAAAAATAAATTTACTTAGATCAAATTAAACTTCTTGCAAAATTGTTAGCTAATACACAGCCACTCTAGAACATTCACCAGTGAGAACAGCTATTAGCAGCCTGCTTAAAATTGAAAAGCATATCCCATACAGACATATTAAAAATGGACTTTTCTTGCAGGTACAAAGATAATAACTGTTTTTAAGCTGGTAGAAATCGATAAAACTCAGTTTTATGAATTTTTAATTTTAACTTTAAAGAAAATTTCTTACATCAGTAATTGAAGCATATATAATTCTGCATTTAAATAAAATAATTTACCTCAATTACATTCTTTTTGCTGGATTTGTCCTTCGAGGCCCAGTCAATCAAAGCCCCTTTGAGATCCACTGTAAATTCTGGCTTAGACTGATTAACACCAAACTTCTGGAAAAAATCAGGAACAACAATGATAAAATTAAACCTGAGGAAATTCCTCACAGTCTTGCAGTCTTTTAAATACAACATGTATTATTTACAGTCTATACAACTTAAACCAGATACAGTACTTTGCCACCAATCAACAAGCATGACACCAGGAAAACAAAAAATCTTCCACAGAACAACCTTTAAGAACATCTATTACAAGCTGCTCAGCTTAAAGCCCTCAAAATTCTGCAAATTAAAATGCCAATCAGATTCCAGCAGAGCTTTTCTTCCTATCACAAATGGTAGAAGCCCATACAACATTTGACTGTAGCTTGATTTTAGTCAAGATCATCCCAAGCTTTAAACAAAACCAGCTAATAAGTAACTGAACAAAACACCATCAAACATTCCGCTACTTAATAAGTGGTTGTGTTTAAAACCAAAAATCAAACCAGAAACAGTCAGTTTGCTGGACAGGGATCACATCTCTCCACACTGAAAGAGCACTCTTGGTTTGCACATTTATCTATTTATAATTAAAAAAAAAAAAACCAAAACAAACATTTACCCCCCAACACTTTAACACTTTTCTCTACTGCTTCTATTGCAATACTGGAGCATGTCCAAGTAAACAGAACTCATTGTCTGTCTACTAAACAAACAGCAAATAAACAAAACTATGAGTGAAAATAAACATTTAACCCACAAGTAACCCTTCAAACATTTTAGAAGAAAACATCAGGGAGCTATTTTTATCTCCTACTTTCACATTCAGAGTAGGTATCTGATTTTTTTTTTTTTTTAATAAAGTACTTTTATTATGATTTCAACATACACCAGATAGCTTTGAATTGTAATTCCTCAAGGAAACCAGTTCAGTGGCCCACACAATCAAAAAAAACCCTGATTGTGAGTGACATGAGTAAAATATGGAATGGGGAAAGCTGGAAGTCACTCAGCTATAGCATAGAAATTTCATGCTGTAGTTCCAGGGAAAGCTTGTAGTATCTGCTCCCGGAGAAAAGCTTTTTTCTTATTTCTTCATCGAGTCTTTGATGTGCAAATGCTGTTCCTGTGACAACTCTGGGGGACCTAAGCCCCAGGACAAGCTCCTTGCTGCAAACACAAGTTTCCAGCCTGTACAAGAACAGCCATATCCAAGGGGAGAAAAGATGGTTCAGAAAACAGGACTAATCTGCTGCTTCTGAATAAACTCCTAGCATGGATGTTAATTAATGCTAATTGTGTTTTAGAAAGGCTGTTTACCACTGGAAAATCTCCACGCCTAGAGTCCTAAGGGCAATGAAGTGCTGAATGGAAAGTAGCATTTAAAGTTCTTTATTTTACCCATGAAATACCAGAATAGGGCTGTACTTCTAATTTACCCTATGCCAATTAGCACTTGGGAAAAAAAATCCCCACCATCTTCCACTTTCTAACTTAATTCTCAGATACCTCATTCAAGAACATTTCTTATTAATTATAGTAGAGCTTTTGAGAGGAGCCCAGCTCAGCAGCAGAGTCCACAGGAACAATCTCTGGGCCATTTTGGCTCTTGCAGCAGCTGCCCATTCAAGAGAAAGTCACATAACTGCTGCACACACATCCAAAGTGTCCCAAACACGCACTTCCTGGCAGTCCAGATCAATCTTGCTGCGTGTTGGAAAAAAAATTAATCAATTTATAGAGTTTGGCACTGGAGAGAAAAGGAAATCAGTGCCAAAGTCCTCTACAGGATTGGGAGCAGGGGGGGATTAGTTAAAACCATGGCCCACATGATGCTGAGAATCACAGGACAGGACTTGCTACAGGTGACATCAGCACATCAGCACAACAAGGAAAAAAATGTTATCTGTCAGTGCTGTTTTGACCAAAAAAAAAGCCCTCCACTTGCTGAATCCCGACAGATTACACAACCACCTCCTACAGCTTTACACTCATCTTTTTGGCCTAACTCCCCTCAGCATTTCAGAGAAGCACAGAAGAAAGCAAAAACTAAAGCCAAAAGGGAAAGAAAAAAAAAAA